>PKRV01002730.1:302946-439597 GCA_003709505.1 Hyphantria cunea
ATATGGGAAAAAAGGTGGAAAATATACGTATATTGTACCAAATTATCGTTGAAACAGAGGCAGGTAAGGTATGAAATTCAGATAAATAAAATAAATAAATATTTTCAGACTATCCAATTCACATCTTTAGAACCTCCAGCACGAGACCCCCTTTAGACATAATGTCATATGGCAGTCAACCAATCAACCTTGGGGAGATGCGGTAAGGGACATAACAAGTGCATCATAAGAACAAAATTTCTTTAATGTCATTATAAATACATGTAATAACAAATATGTAAGAACATAGAAACAAGACGCAAAATGTTATCTTGTTAATTGATAAAATATATCTGAAGTCATGAGTACATGTGAAAAACAATATACATGTGAAAAACATTGGAATACATTTTTCATATTTGACTTTGGAATTTTTATCTTAAATCATTTTGCGACAACTTACAGATCTTTAACATATGTCGTTACTGACTAAATGTTAATAGTGTTATTGACGATATTAAGTCTTTAATCCTGCAAAAAAAATTAAAATTTATGAATGGTAACACTCACCGGTAGTTTCTTTGATAGCGACAATTTCTGGATCGGCTATTTGCTGATTCAGCGCTACAATTCCTTGATGTGTTAAGACCACAGCTTTAGGAAACCCCGTGGTCCCACTAGAGAATGGTAATGCCGCTACATCTTTTGGACTTCTATGAACAGATTTTAAACAACTCGTATCTATATTAAAATCCTCAGCGAGTTCCGCGAATTTTATAGCACCTGGTAAAATTTCATTGTCTATCGTCATAACTGGAATTTCGAGTTTCAGTTCACTTAAAGCCTGTCTTACATTCTGATACGATATGTTTGAAGTGACTATGGCTTTGCAATTTATCAGTTTTATCTGGTGTTTGAGTTCCTCTGAAAACAAAACATATTTATATCAATCTTGCTTTTGCTTGCTAAGTGTGCTATTTATGTTTCGTATCATAATATTTTAGATTAAGTAATCGTGGAAAAGCCATAATTTATGGGTCGGTTTGATAAGATTGCTAGAAACCTCACAGAAAAGCATTATACAACAATGAGAGTATACGGGGCCAAAAGTTCATTGCAGGAGAGGCTTATGATGTTTTCATTAAGAGAGCATAGTTTTCGAAGGTTCAACTATCCCCGTTCCCTTCCTAGCTACTGAAAGCTCTTTATGGCTTTCTTTCTTCTTTTAAGGCGTCGAATTGGTAACCTTCGGATCCTCCTTTTTAGAAGTAGGTTCTAAAGTTATATTTATACCTAAAGATGATACCAATGTTCAACGAATAGAGAGTACCTAGAGTCTATTAATTTTAAAAAGTTAATTATGTCCTATTGAAGGGACAGTGTGAGTTTTTTTTAATACATTCATATATTACACATAGAACACAGCCTTACTCTGAACCAAATATTTACAGGTCATACAGACATTTAGTCCCACCCGGGAATCGAAAAAATCGATACCCACTTAACTTGTGTCTATTGTTTTTACAGAAAATATAAACTTTCTTTTTATACTTTTTTTTTGTGGAATTGGTGGCAAACGAGCAGTCGTATCACCTGATGGTCGCCGCCGCCCATGGACACCCACAACACCAGAGGGAGAGCCACGCTTCGGCATGAATGGGCCGGCTCGACCGGAGTGATACCACGGCCTCACAGAAAACCGGTGTGAAAGAGCGCTTACGCTGTGTTTCATCGAGTGAGTGAGGATACCGGAGGCCCATACCCCAATCCAACGCCCCCTATCCCCCTCACCATCCCCTTTCCCCCCAGGCCGCCATAGTGTGGGTCACCATGCTGCATTGTTCTTTTTCGCATTGAGGATGGTGACCACCACTCTTGGATTCTGCTCATGCTTTCCATCAGGCAGGGCAGAGTCATTTTGGCAGCTTAAATATAAAAAAAAAAAAACAAATGCGTTGCCGGCCTTTGATGGATGGGGAGTGGGATGGAAGAGGGATTGGGGTATGGGCCTCCGGTATCCTTACTCACTCGATGAAAAACAGCTCAAGTGCTGATTCACACCGGTTTTCCTTGAGGCCGTGGTATCTTACTACACATTATACATCACAAAATGATTTGTTCTTTAGTTTATCTCAACTAGTCACGCGAACCTAGACTTTGTAGTCTCTATGTTGTATATACAATTAAGAATTCAATTACATTTTTATAATTCCATTCAATAGATACTTTAGTTGCGCAACAGAATTACAAGTCTTCGGTCAGTTTGCACTTAGCAATTCATATAAACGCTTTACAACTAGGCCGGCCATAAAAAAAATATATTAAGAAGTTATACAAAACTTCTTTTACATTTTTTTAATAGCACCTTATAAATATTATTATACGTAATATAATTTTGTAATGTCATTTTTTGCTTACGCTCATTTGCTAGTGATGTATAGCTATACTAGCGATATACTACTTTATATATACTAGTATATATATTAGTGGTATACTAGCGATATACTACTTTATATATACTAGTATATATATTAGTGGTATACTAGTGGTACTAGCTATTGTTTCAATTCAGTGATCTCCCAACTGGTAGGCTGACTTGTCAATGGCCGTTTACTTAGAATAAACTGTCTATCAGAATGGTGTTTTTCTATTCATTGTATGTGTCGATATTAGAAATCTTGGGCTTTAGTGAATCGTAACATATTGAAACCGGCCCGTACTCGTTACGAACCTTCTC
Source organism: Hyphantria cunea (assembly GCA_003709505.1). NCBI lineage: Eukaryota > Metazoa > Arthropoda > Insecta > Lepidoptera > Erebidae > Hyphantria > Hyphantria cunea. The sequence continues at coordinate 305,663 of PKRV01002730.1, forward strand.
TTCACTTACCTGGTGAATAGACAGGATTCATCATACTCGCTATACAACCAGCTTGTAGAACACCCAGAACAGTACACGGATATTCTGGAACATTCGGTAGGATTATCGCCACTGTGTCATTGGTTTGCAAATTTATTTTCTTCCTTAAAGCGGCCGCGAATGTTACGGACATTCTGTGTGTTTGCGCGTAAGTGTATCCGTGGCCTGTAACTGCGCATACCTAAAAATTAACAACATAAGTATTGATTTTAGCCTTAATTATGTAGGTATGAGATCTATATATATACATCTAACTAGCATTTATTGTTGTCATCTAACAGAATTTATTGTTGGAAGATAAGAGAAAAAGAGAAGCAAATTTTAATTAGAACAAGTAAAGAATTATTAAAAAAAAGTATTTTTTTTTAATTTTGTTTTTTTTTTAAATTCTATATATACATACACTCGAAAAACATAACCCTTCTTGTTTCGAGAGTCGGGAGCTAAAAATTGGGAAGCTTTCTTGTTGAAACCCGAAACCTTGACGGTATAAAAAGCGAAATGGAGTATATTAGTGAAGACAGAAAAGCGACTATGAACTAGTATTAAATTACTCGTGGTCTCGTTTTTGTACTATTGTACACCTTTTTTCGTTCTTTTATTTTGATTGTAAGTTGCTTTTCTATCGCATTTTTCTACATTCAAGCTTACTAACTTAAAAAAGTCATTTAGATATACAAGTTGAAGATACTTTGACTGCCTCGTTAGCGCAATAGTAGCGTACGTGATTGCTGTGCATGAGGTCTCGGGTTCGATTCCCGGGTCGGATCAAATGTTTGTATTTGCAAATATTTATTTCGGAGTTTGGGTGGTTTCTATTATAATATGTATGTATTTAAAAAATAAAGTAAATACATGTTATATCAGTTGTCTAGTAACCCTTATTACAAGCTGTTATTAGTTTGGGACTAGATGGCGTTGTGTGGTAGATGTCCGAAAAAAATATTTATTAATATATGTGTAAATATAAATACATAAGGCTTGAGACATTGAGTATAAGATATTTACTAGCTAAGCGTGATTTACATTTGATTCGCATTATTTACATAATTCATTTGATACTTATTGTAATGAAGCGTCTTGCGTAATAGGTTTTACTCATTGCCTATTAAAATTACGTAAAACTGTGCAGATTAAATTTTTTTATTATTCCCTGTGCAAACAAAAAATCTGAAGATTTGATTTCTTTGGGAAATAGTATAAAACTTGTGTACTTTTTAGCAACATAGCAACATAAGCCGCCTTAATGTGGGTTGCTATATTGCATTTAGTAGCAGTAGTAGTATTTAACGTGATGTGTGTGAGAATAGAGAAAAGATTTTTTTGTTGACGAGGTGAAATATACGAGTATTGTGTTCCCACTTAAAAACGCTCCAACGACCGGCCTCGGACGCCCTACTCTGAGAGGACTCGAACCATGTTATTTCAGGTCCAACTAAAAGTTCCTAAGTATGCTCTACTACAACTTTATAGCGTGCATTTCATAGTCACATTTATATGAAATAATTAATATTTTATTCTGAAATAAGTCCTAACTTTAAGATAAAGGTGGATACCGAATAGGTAGACCTATATTTGTATAATTAATCCTACCTACATGTACTAAATCTAAAGTTTTATTAAATAACTAGCTGATTCCCGCGGTACTTTTTGTACCCTTACAACCGCGGGTTACGCCGCAAGACGATGCTAGTCGAAAAGAAGTAGCCCGAGTTATTCCTTATTACATCAGCTATCTGCCAGTTCCTTCAAAATCGGTTCACCCGTTCCAAAGATTAGCCGGAACAGACAGACAAAAATTACATTTGTATTTGTAACGTGTATACATACATATATAGTTAGTAAAAAGCAATTATTTTAATATTACAAACAAACACTTCAATTTTATTTCTTTTGTATAGAAAATATATAGATTATTATATAGGTACCTTGCTTAGCTCTAAAATTAAGGTGAGGTTTGAGTAGGTATGTTATTGTTGTCGCCTCATACTTAAGTATTTTCGGTTGTCGTAACGTCAATATATCTACATTTATCAAGGTCGAAAGTCCAATCTCATCAACACTCACAATTTAGTTCATACCGAGAACCGAAAATAACAACAGAACAGTTTAATATTTGATTTGCACACGTATCCTAGTGGTGTGCAAGTGGAGGGTCCAGCAGTCCACTACTGCGATAGGCTGATGTTGATGATAAGTTTCATTATCTCCACGTAGTGACGGATTGCGAATAATTTTCGGGCCCGTTGTCTTCATGGCATAGGAAGACAAACGAACGATCAGGCCACCTGTTAACTAATTTCTGCCTACCAGGAACCTTTTTTGATCCTGGAAGAGAATCAATGGAAAAGGGAGGTTGTGATCGAAAGAGTTAGCTTAATCCCAAGTTTTTGTAAGGTCGTGGTATCACTCTGGTGGAATCAGCTTATTTGAGCCGTAACTTTCTTTTCTATAATAGAGCATTGCGCATTGCCTTTGAGAAAGGAGTACCTACGCTCTTTACTTGGAGGTCATATGGATCCGGAAATAATAATACGTTTAAAGGTACTAGAGCCACGCTGATATCGGGGCGTACTACCCTTGCACAGAAGATCAATGTAAATTGACAGCGAGCGCGAGACCGGAGACCCAATGATGCAGAAGCACCACTAGATCGTCATGGTGTGGGTCACCATATTACATTATTGCAGTCTGCATTCGCAATGATTATGATGCCCACCACTTTTGGATTCTGCTTATGCTTTCTATTAGACAGAGTAGGGTCACTTTGGCGGGCCCATACATAAAAACGTCATTACTCAGACAAAGGAGTTAATAATTGACGCATTTATTTGAGTGTAATTAATTGCTTATGCACACATATTTGTACAACTATTTATAAGCAAACACTCTTAAACAACTTGCTCTGATTACTAGTACCTACTAATTAATGGTGATATCTGTTTTGCACTCAAAACATTTTGACATTACTTGAATCAAAATCACAAAAGTAGACAGATTATCCTTGACACGGAAAAGTATTTATATATTTTTCCTCAGTGGAATGAAATTAAGTCATTTACTCTGCAATTAGGTTACATGAACAATTTTGAAAGTAAAATTAATTTTGAGCACATGAGTTCGGCCTTACCTAACCGGACTAGCCCTGAGAGAAAAGTACGAAACATAGGGTTCACAGGTCATAATAAAATGGTATCAAAAAAATACTTCATGAATGATTTAGATAATAAAACTTCGTATGTTATAACTTTGCAAGATATACACTTCAAATTGAATCTCCATGACCCTTTATCCCAGGTTGATTGGCCTTGTAATGTCATGGAGTAACAATGTTACAAAGGAACATTAAGATAAGGTATTATAATTATGCAGCAAAGGACAACTTTTTATTCTATTAATTTGATTAATTAAACTACATAATGTATTATCATCAACAACCCATAATGTCCCACAGCTGGGCTCGGGTCTCCTCTCAGGAGAGGGTTAAGGCCATACGTCCCCACGCTGGCCAAGTGCGGGTTGGGGACTGGCAAGACAACATTGTGGCTACGTTATCTTACCGTTGGATGTTTTTAAGCCGCCCGATGGCCTCCAACTAAGCTTCACGACTGTTATCCTATGATAACAACCGGGACCGACTGCTTAACGTGCTCCGAATCACGGAGACGCTCAAGGTAACATGCCACCAGCGGTCACCCATCCAGGTACTGACCGATTAATACAATAATGTATTAATCGGATAATAAACATACAGATTGAAATATACATTAAAGAGTTTAAGCTTATCAGTTACCTAATTTTCCGTTCTATTTAAAAACTTATGATTTAAGTAGTCACCATGCAGTACTAGATTCACTCAGTAATTTGCTATATTTTGGCAGTTAATAAAACATTTCCCTCTTAGCATTTCATTTGATGGTTCCAGGATGGATGACCACTGACATTAATTATATTATTATTAAATACTTGTTGCAATAAAAGAATATTTGACACTTTGAAGAACAGGAATAAATTTGTGAACTGTAAGATATAAAATATACATGTTCAATAGAAATTAAATAAAAATATTGTTATTGTGTTTACTTGTGTGTTTCTATTAATAAGTTACTCTGAATGTTTTGATACCTATTAGTGACTCATTCCATAGTTCACATTTATCACTTGGTGAATCTGATTATCTTCATAAAATTTAATAATTTTAGCTGCTCTAAGTTAAACAAAATTCAAAAACCATGTTCTACTTATCCCAATATTATCAAAAGAAAGATGATTAAATAATTTTAAAGGGTATTTAGATACAATTTTATTATCCATTGTGATGTGGAGGAATTGTTTATTTGAGATTCACTAATTAACAGTAAGTAAGTTAGATATGTTAAATTGTTTTTTTTATAAGCAAGGTTCTTAATAAGCTCCAATATTATACATAGACCAGGTGGAGTAACAATATGCTAAAGGCAGGATGTGGATGTGAGAAGCCCAAACTCGATCACAGTGACATGCGATGAGAGAGGTCTTTGTGCAGCAGTGGAGTGCAATAGATGATATTATTAATTAAATATTCAATGTAATATCTTACCGTAGCAGTTTTATCAGGCCATCTGTCTAAATTCTCCCATACAAAATCATTGACTGTATAATTAGTCACAGGGATGTTCTTATACACAGACTTCACAATATTAGTTTCATGTTTTCTGGTACTCTTTTGTCTGAGTGCTACAGATATGAATCCTCTTTTGTGTTTGTTCAAAATATTTAGCATATTCTTCTTCAATGTGCTGGCCATTTTTCAAATGTTTGTATACCACTGCAAGTATTATTATATTTAAATCACGAACAGAATTGGTCATGTTGAAAACATTGTGAACATAGTCTTATTTCATTAAAAAAATTATTTCTGATGAAAAAGTGTATCAGGAGATAATAGATACATGATAATCTCGTCAGTTATGGGTTACAAAGTATTATGTAGTTGTGTAGTGACTATCTGCTACGACCTGACTCACAAAAAACAACATTCTAAACATAATTAATGAGACCAACAAGTGTTACATTTATGACCGTTTTATGTAACTTTACAAATACTTACATTTATTTGTTCTGAAAATTCAATGTGAAGTTTGAGACTGTTTAAGTAGTTAAATTTTACATTAACCATAAACTCAGTTTTTCGACTTGTATTTAGTACATATTCGCAACACAACCTTCCGCCTCGACTCACAAAGCGGTACTGTGGCGGTGTGGCGTGTGGCCATTAACTTCTTTTACTAAAATGATCTGATAACAAGAACCGGTCATACTTTGTCACTCAACATTAGCTCAACCGTAAGTATATATTTTGCTTAATGTTAAATGATTGCAATTTGCTTTAATACAAGCCCCAATGTCCTTGGACTTTAAGACAAGTATGGTGTTGACGAAGTACGAACATCATAACAAGTACATCACAACACAAAAGTGACAACAGACTTTTTTATTTTTTTGTTTGGATATGGCAATCTGTGCCAATGTCGACAATTCTGCCAATGACATATGAATGTAAGAGATTAGTGTTAAAAAAAATACAAAGATAGCAAAGTGAAGAAGGAAGAAGGAAAACTGATTAAAGTTTAATGGAATTACAACGTATGAAAGTTATTAACGCCTGAACGAGTTCTGGCGATGAATAGGGTAAAAGAGAAGAGAAATTAATAGGGGTGGGGATCTTTAAGTTTCTTAAAAAGCCATATAAGTCCAAAGATGGATTGCTTTCTTGCAATTAAAAAATATGTGGTCCAAACTGCCTTCGTCTAATCCACATTCGCATATTGATGAGTCCCTGACCCGAATTTTACGCAGGAAAATGAGAGAGCAACAGTGACCAATACGGAGCCTACAAATTGTTGAAATAATAGATTTCGACAACTTTTTGTACTTAAAGAACCAGGGTTTTGATGTAACAGATGACTGAATGGCATAAAAGTGATTGCCTTTCTTTTTAAAGGAGGTGTTCCACTCTAACTGCCAGGCTGCCAGTAGTTTTTCTTTGGGAAGCCTCAGAAGGTCGTAGTTATAGTGAATGAAATGTTTGAGGTCCGCAGTTTCAGAAAAGGTAGCATTTTTCGCCGGTGAGTTTTTTTTTTATGCTGCCAAAATGACTCTACCCTACCTGATGGAAAGCATGAGCAGAATCCAAGAGTGGTGGTCACCATCCTCAACGCGTAAAAGAACAATGCAGCATGGTGACCCACACTATGGCGGCCTGGGGAGAAGGGGGATGGTGAGGGGGATAGGGGGCGTTGGATTGGGGTATGGGCCTCCGGTATCCTCACTTACTCGATGAAACACAGCGTAAGCGCTGTTTCACACTGGTTTTCTGTGAGGCCGTGGTATCACTCCGGTCGAGCCGGCTCATTCATGCCGAAGCGTGGCTCTCCCACGGTGAAATTCTGAGAGTCTGCACATTCATTACCTCTGATGCCACTATGGCTAGGGATCCATACTAATTGAATTACATTTGAGCTCCTTGTGCTAAATAAGATATTTTTAATTTCTAGAATCAAAGAAGATTGAGACGATTTCTTAAAAGGATTTCGCAATAACGCTTTGAGGCAGCTAAGAGAGTCGGTAAATATTACGGCCTTGTTAATATTGTGAGATTTTATGAAGAGACATGCTTCCAAAATAGCCACACACTCGCCCGTAAATACGGATGACTCTTTGGGACATCTAAATTTCAGGATAATCCTGGAGTCCTGGTAGTAAACTGAAGCACCCACAGGGCCTTCGTTATATAATTTGGAGGCATCAGTAAAATTTTTTTTGAAATCCTTCCATTGCTCTACAACCATTGCGTTGAAGGTCGAATTTGCATGATCAGACTCTTTACAGATCCCGGTGCTTAAAATAACATCTGGCTTAAAACACAGAATGTTATAATCGAAGCAGAATAGAGGGAGAGATTCATATTTTACTGTATCGCTAATGAACGGTTTGTAATCCCGAAAACTTTGTGTGTGTGAGTATCGTTGGATTTTCTTTATTTGACCAAAATCTAGAAATGTTACAGACAGTATCCAAATCAGAAACTAATTTTGAGAGGGGATGATGAGGTTTACACATCACTTTTAATATAAAGCGGGCAGATAAAAACTGTCTTCTTATGGCTAAAGGGGGCTCAGAACATTCTACTTGTAGGGCATTGATGGGAGACGACTTCATACAGCCAGTTATAATGCGAAGACACTTAGCCTGAACTTTGTCAAGAGCTGCTAGAGCCTTCTTATTACAAGGTGTAATCAAAAATAAACCATAATCAATGACACTGCGTATTAAGGCATTGTAAAGTAATTTCATTGTGTATGGGTGGGCCCCCCACCAGACTCCAGCTAGAACCTTTAGTATCGGGATGGTCCTCTCACATTTTGATATCAGATTATTTATGTGATGGATTCCAGACAGTTTAGAGTCTAAGTAGACCCCTAGAAATTTAAATTATGTGAGAATAGGGATGCTGTATTGTTGAACTTGAACATCAATTCCAGGAAGTATTCTCTTACGAGAGAAGACTACGACAGCGCTTTTGGGAACAGAAAGGTACAGACCATGAACTGATAGCCATTGCCTTAAAGAGTTCAATGAGAGGGAAAGAGATTGAGCTGCATCCTGAATACAGCTGTCACTTACATATAAAGCCAGATGATCAGCATATTGTAAGATTCGACAATTGTAATTCAAACATAAACCAATATCATATGTATAAAGATTATAAAGTAAAGGGCTTAGCACAGAGCCTTGCGGTAAGCCTTTCCATGATTTCCTATGATCAAACTCTTCGCCAATAACTCTAAGAGCTAAAGTTCGAGATGAAAACATTGCACACATACATTGTAACATCTTAAACGGCAGGCTTACATTGTGCAATATGTGCCAAAGAGTAGGAAGAAGGACACTGTCATATGCTGATGAAATATCAAGAAAAGCAGTGACGACGGATGAATTTTGGGACAAAGAAAGCCGGATGTCAGAAACCAAAGTTAAGTAAAGAGACCCTTACGAAAGCCAAATTGGGAATTGGGCAGCAATTTTCTCGATTCCACGATCCACTCAAGACGATTTTTAATGAGGTGTTCAAGAATTTTAATCAAGACTGACGAAAGGGCGATTGGTCTAAAACTATTTGGATCATCTGATTTTTTTTCCAGGTTTTAATAGAGGTATAATGACCTGCATCTTCCAATTATCAGGAATCCAGCCATGAAAATAGCAATAATTAAAAATATTTAAAAAGTAGTCTCTAGTTCTATGCCCAGCATTCACCATAAAGGAGTATGGGATGCCATCGATGCCAGGAGCCGAGTCTTTGACGTTATTAAGAACCATGTCGAGTTCACTTTCAGAAAATGGTGAGTCAAAGTCATAATTTTGAGGTTGGGTAGACAAAAATGTAAATGATGTTTCTCCTAATGATGGAACATAGGGTGGAGCTATTTTATCAAAAAACTGTTCAGCTATATTACGAGCAATGGGGAAAAAGGTTGACGGAGAACACCCTGATTTAAATCCATTAATGTTTTTCCAAACCCTAGAGTATGGAGTAGATGGGGCCAGAGCTGAACACCCACCCTTTGCGTTTCTTGTTTCGTAGCAATCTTTTGGTGCTGGCAAAAATGTTTCTAAATATTATAAGGTTTTCGGTACACATATCCTGGTTGTATTTTTTTTCCGCCTCTTTTCTCTTCTTTATAGCAGAGGTGCACTCACTGTCCCACCAAGTGGGGGATGGAATTTTACCCCTTCCAGTATTTTTAATTTTGAAACAGGTTTCAGAAGTAAAATGTAGAACATGAATCAATTTTGCACAGCAGTCATCCACTAAGCAGCGATCATTAGAAGTCAAATCTCTAAAGTCCAAAACCGGAAGAGAATTTACTTTCTCTTCTAGTAAGTCGGTGTAATTTTGCCAATGAGGTTTAGAAATATTGTATTTTAAAAGGGGAGGAAGAGTTTTAGGTATAGTATATCTATTGGGTATTGATATTATAATTGGAAAATGATCGCTGCCAAAGGTTAGACTTGTGCATTGCCAGCTAGCGGATGCTGCAATATCAGGGGAACAAAATGTCAGATCTACACAGCTTTTCTGTTGACCAGGCAGAACTCTACGTGTGCAGCAACCATCATTTAGAATGCAAAGACCTAGCTCATCTAAGATGTCCACTAAGGAAGCCTATTCCAAATGAATCGCATAGCTCCAAACCCCATCTATAATGATGGCAGTTGAAATCACCCATAACTAGCAATGGACCGTGAACATTTTCTAGAGTATTTTTTAAAATAGGAAGGAACATTTGGCTAGGGTTGGCAATGTATATAGACATGACTGACAGATCATTGACTTTGATGCTGGTAACATTAATATTTTCTGGGAAAGACTGAGTGGAGATAGATAGATAATCGGAATATGATTATTAATTAGGAGCGTAGAACCACCATATCCATCAGATCAGTCACTCCTAAGGGTGTTGTAGTGTGGAACATAAAAGTTGAGACTAGGCAGTAACCAGGTCTCAATAATAGAGCAGACTAGAGGTTGGTATTTGTTTAAAAGAAATATGAGATCGTGTTTTTTATGAAATACGCTCCTCACGTTCCATTGAAGGAACACTTGGTTGGTTGCCATTTTTTAATAATGTTAAAAGATTTGTTAAGTGGTTAGCGACGTTGGACGTTGATTGAGCAGAAGAAGAAGACGTGGTACAAGGGATGTTCGAAGAGAGTAAAGAAGTCAGTAATTGAATTAAACTATCAATAAGGGAATGTTCTAAAGGGGAATACTTCAGAGCACAACCATTGGATTGTGAAGATGGAGGAGTACTAATGATGTCCTGATGGGAGACTTTGTCAAATGATGGGGATAAAGGGGAACGGGATTTGGGCTGACGAAAGGTAGTTTTACGATATGACTGTGATGGAATTAGCTGAGTCTGAGGAATCTTAAGGGTGTCAGCGTAGCTACGGGTAGCTACCGGAATACTTTTACAGGCTTCATTGTAAGACATGTTCTTTTCTGCCATAGTTTTTTTAATAGCACTCTGTCTGCTAAACTCCGGGCAAGCCCTGCTACTAGCGGAGTGAGTACCAGAGCAAAGTACACAAAAAGCTTCGTTCTCTTGTACATCACAGGTGTTACTGTGGTGATTCTGTCCACATTTACTGCAACGAGGATTGGATCTGCAGATAGCCTCCACGTGTCCAAATCTGCAACACTTTCGGCATTGAATGGTTGGAAAAATATAAATGTTTACAGGGAGTGACGTGTAGCAACAAAATACTCTTTTCGGAAGTACCTGGCCATCAAAGGTTAGGACTCAGGTTTCCGTGGGCTTCCACTCAAGAATACCATCTCTAGAGGTCTTTCTGTTAATACGTCTGACTTTTAAAATCTTACCGCATCCAGGTGGCACGTTAATATACTTGCATATGTCCTCCTCTGACATATCGCTCGGAATGCCTGAAACTACACCCATTCTTGTTATATGGAAAGATGGAATTGATGCTACGAATTTGTGACTTGGGAGAAGAGAATTGATTAAAAAAACATTTGCATCGTGAGATGTTGCAAATTCAACGGAGACACGATTTTTACCGACTCTCTTTACTCCGTCTTTGACGACACTGGTAATTTTATTATTAAATAGGAAGAGACCAAAAGACACCGGATGAAGCGTTGTACCTGCATTCGGTTGTGACTCAATACGCGACACGTGAACGATAAAGGGACCATTATCGCTTGCGTTGTAGCTCTCGCGGCTTATTTGGCTTTTTAGTTGTTTTGAAGGTAAATTTATGATTGATTTAACATTTACTGGACGTTTACGAGACACAGAGACGCGGGCGGTCACATTTTCGGATTGCGAAATATTAGACACAACATTAAAAAACTGCGTAGGTGGCTTCGAAGAAGTATCAGGTTGATCAGAAGAGTAAGGAAGGAGAAGGAAATCTTTGAAGGAGATCGTTTTTTGTTTTTACGAAAGACGGTCCCCGTTTCATTTCATCCACATTTTTTATCATTAATTCCATCACGACGAAGACTTGAAGACTCGGAAGACTTAGAATTGAAGACATTAAATACTTGACATTGGCAGAAATAGCTGATCCAGCTGGTTGCAATATCATCAAAAGAAGAAGACAACAGACTTGTTTCCTTTGACATTTCTTTGGATGACAAGCTTTTACTTGTTTGTATAATGTTTTATGGGCTATAATTGGAGAAAAACACGGTTATAGTAACTTTATTAGTTTATTAATAATAGTCGACAAAATAATTCAACGTTAAGTAAACCGTAAATCCAAACTGTCTTTCGGCCGGTTACGCTTTTACGGCTGACCAACCACTGCGCCAATTTCAATAAAATTTGGCATGGATATACTTTAATGCTTGAGGAAGAACTTAAGTTACTATTAACGCAATAACCTACATACACGTGTGTAGCCGCCGGTAGTAACGAGAAGAATATACCTACTATTTACCTGCTGAAAGATGAATTCTAACTTTGTTTTAAATAAGCATCCGACAGCCTGATTTCCTGCAGTGGTTTTGTTTGCAACAAATCTAGAAACACTGAAATTTGTATTAATATGATGATGGGTACAAGTTAATTCATTAAATTCTAACTGTGCTTTCATGTATATTTACCTGTACTGAGTACATGAGTAAGTCGAACTTTATTTATTTACGAATACCAAAAATATCTTGACTGCCTCGGTGGCGCGGTGTTAGCGTACGTGACTGCTGTCCATGAGGTCTCGGGTTCGAATCACGGGTCGGACCAATGTTTATATGATCTGCAAATATTTGTTCCGGAGTTTGGGTGTTTTCTTTGTATAATATGTATATATTTTTTTTTAAAAAAGCGTACTTATGTAATAATATCAGTTGTCTAGTACCCACAGTACAAGCTCTGCTTAGATTGGGACTAGATGGCGTTGTGTGTTAAAATGTCCGAAAATATTTATTTATTGACTTGGCAAAAAAGTCATGATATGGAACTAAAATATTATCACTGGCAACGCCGATTTGACAGTTGTCAATACGTCAAGACGGTTCGTGCTGCGCGTCCAAACAATTTTGATACTTATAACTGGCTGTATGAAGTCCTCTCCCATCAATGCCCTACAAGTAGAATGTTCTGAGCCCGCTTTAGCTATAAGAAGACAGTTTTTATCTGCCCGCTTTATATTAAAAGTGATGAGTAAACCTCATCATCCCCTCTCAAAATTAGTTTCTGATTTGGATACTGTCTGTAACATTTCTAGATTTTGGTCAAATAAAGAAATTCCAACGATACTCCAAAGTTTTCGGGATTACAAACCGTTCATTAGGGAATCAGTAAAATATGAATCTCTCCCTCTATTCTGCTTCGATTATAACATTCTGTGTTTTAAGCCAGATGTTATTTTAAGCACCGGGATCTGTAAAGAGTCTGATCATGCGAATTCGACCTTCAACGCATTGGTTGAAGAGCAATGGAAGGATTTCAAAAAATTTTTTACTGATGCCTCCAAATTATATAACGAAGGCCCTGTGGGTGCTTCAGTTTACTACCAGGACTCCAGGATTATCCTGAAATTTAGATGTCCCAAAGAGTCATCCGTATTTACGGGCGAGTGTGTGGCTATTTTGGAAGCATGTCTCTTCATAAAATCTCACAATATTGACAAGGCCGTAATATTTACCGACTCTCTTAGCTGCCTCAAAGCGTTATTGCGAAATCCTTTTAAGAAATCGTCTCAATCTTCTTTGATTCTAGAAATTAAAAATATCTTATTTAGCACAAGGAGCTCAAATGTAATTCAATTAGTATGGATCCCTAGCCATAGTGGCATCAGAGGTAATGAATGTGCAGACTCACTGGCAAAAAATGCCACCTTTTCTGAAACTGCGGACCTCAAACATTTCATTCACTATAACTACGACCTTCTGAGGCTTCCCAAAGAAAAACTACTGGCAGCCTGGCAGTTAGAGTGGAACGCCTCCTCTAAAAAGAAAGGCAATCATTTTTATGCCATTCAGCCATCTGTTACATCAAAACCCTGGTTCTTTAAGTACAAAAAGTTGTCTAAATCTATCATCTCAACAATTTGTAGGCTTCGTATTGGTCACTGTTGCTCTCCCATTTTCCTGCGTAAAATTCGGGTCAGGGACTCATCAATATGCGAATGTGGATTAGACGAAGGCAGTTTGGACCACATATTTTTTAATTGCAAGAAAAACAATCCATCTTTGGACTTATATGGCTTTTTAAGAAACTTAAAGATCCCCACCCCTATTAATTTCTCTTCTCTTTTAACCTATTCATCGCCAGAACTCGTTCAGGCGTTAATAACTTTCATTCGTTGTAATTCCATTAAACTTTAATCAGTTTTCCTTCTTCCTTCTTCACTTTGCTATCTTTGTATTTTTTTTTTAACACTAATCTCTTACATTCATATGTCATTGGCAGAATTGTCGACATCGGCAAAGATTGCCATATCCAAAAAAAAAAAAAGAAAATTTTGATACTTTTTTGATGATATACTCAATATTTATCAACTTTGTTTACACTTAAAAAAAATATTTATACTTGAATAAATATCTCTTTTTAGGTAAAACCGTCAGTTGTTTAAGACGACTGTGAAAAGAAAAAATACAAATTTTTTTTTCAGCACCAGGAAAACATAGAGCGGGCGACCTAAAAAAAAAATTGGACGATTTTGAATTGTGTGCGATCAGACAAAAAGTTCAGTTCTCTTATACAATGGAAAAGATTGTGAGTAAACCTAATATTTTTTAGTTGACATTAAATATTAAACTTGTTTAGGCATCAACTCCGTGGAACCGAACGTGAACGGCCAGACTTTTCCGTCACAAACCAAGAAGACTCATTTAATTCTTCATTATGACACGGTACCTACACAAATATTTGACAAATTTTAATCTGATGAAAAACCTATAGTACTAGATAGGTTGGATTGCATGGATGTTGCTTCACATCTACTTTGTGCGATGCTATTAGCTGTAATTCAGTTCTTCTTCATATATTCATCTTTATCTATTAAAGAAATTAAAAATATAAAAGTTAAATCATATAATATTTAATATCAGACAACTAAATTAATACAGTGATGTAAACCTAATTCAGACCTTAATATTGGCTGCTAATTACAATCAGTTGTCAAGATACTAAGAAAAAAACAATTAAAAGATACCATAGATAAATACATATTCTACTTAAGAATAGTATGCATTCTTTTACAATATTTAAACATAGAAGACAAACTTGAATATATCTGAAAAACTTAAGTATGAAAAACAACAGCATTTAACGATAAATGTTTCTAAAGGACAGAAAACTAAACCAATTAATAAAAAAATAACTATTATATTAAAATAAGTCTTTACTAACAAGGAGGGGGGGTTTATCCAATTCATTTCAAAGCAAATGTTCTCCTGTATTAAATGCTAATATAACACATATTCTGTTATATATGTCATAGGGAACTTATATTTTAGTTGACGTAATGTTTTATTGGATGTACACACATGTTTTACAGAGTAAGGGATCATTCGTGTTATTCCTAGTGTAATTAATATGATTTTAGATCTATTGCGGATCTAACACATATTAACCGATATTTTAAAGTAGTTACTACTGCCCTAAAACAGACTTCTTAGTTTTGAAACATGAATTAATTTATACAAAAGTAAATGAAGTTCCACAACCTGTATAAATAACATGATTCTTGAGAATAGGCGCTGCATATGTATTGGTAGACGTACAGAATTACTTATAAGTTTTTTTCTAACTAAACTAGAAACTGCTAAATGCTGTAGTTTAGCGTTGCTTATATATATATTAAAGTATCAAAAAGCGTAAGTATGCAAGCACATTTGGTTAAAGTACTAATTTGAAATTGAACACAATATGTGTTAAGTGGGACTAGTAGCTATATTAATATTTGGCAAATCAGAAGAAAATAATAACGAATCATATCAGAGGCCCATACATACATATGAATGTCGTTACAACTTTTAATGATTTGCAATAACCCATATTCATGAATAACCTAGGATACTTACTTTACTTTACACGTACAATGGCCCAATCAAGAGGCTAAGTGCGGAAATGGCTCGGTAAAACAAACAAACAAACGTAGATTACCTGTTACTATCTAGGCTTCAAATTGGTTTAAATGATCAAGCTCCACCCCGACCAATGTCTTCAGTCAGTCAAGTCTCTTTAGCCAAAATGTGTTTCGCGTCAATTCTCTTTCTACAATAGCTTGCTCCGCTCCACTTCCGCTTCTCTGGTATTATTGGCTAATAATAATCTTTTTTGACTACTGACTTAGCGTTGAGATGGCGACATTCCTATTCATTTGTTAATTTCTAAATTTAATTAAAGAAAGGTTTGGAACCTGCTTGGTCGAGTTTGAGCCTTGAGCGATGCGTCACTTTTCTTTTAATGCGAATGGAGAATAATGTTCATTAATTAACTAATTTCGTACAGAACAGTTATATGTATTACGGGTACAGATAATTCAGTTTGAAACTTTGTGATGTAAGTAATAAAGGTTATAATTTATGACTCATTCGGGTTCGGTTGATATTATCTTCACATAAATTGCATTCAATATAATTTATGTACATAGTCTTTTGTTGTATTGACAGTTTATTTTGTATGTATCTAATATTTAATACAGACATACATACATACTTGCTCACACATTCCTTATTATAAAAAGATACAGATCGTCTAAACATAGAACAATAGCGTCAGTAACAGACTAACTAAATTTGTTCAGAACGTTTCATGAACTATATCAATTTAACAATTAACCTTTTTAGAAACATAACCGCTTAAAACTGTTTCCATTGTTCTAAACAAACAAACAACAACCCATAATGTCCCACTGCTGGGCTCGGGTCTCCTCTCAGGAGAGGGTTAAGGCCATACGTCCCCACGCTGGCCAAGTGCGGGTTGGGGACTGTTTCATTGTTCTAAATTGTAGTCTTACTTATAAACTGTGGTCGTCTTTTCTTAATTTTTACTCTGAGCTGTGGATTTTTCTTTAAGACTATTAATCTAATTTGAGGAAAAAAAATTTAGGTTTAAAGTGAGAAAAGACGACTACAATTTTAACAACGAAAGTATGGACTCTTTACATAAAACAAGATTGTATCAAATTGGTTTATTAATGACAGAGGTCTGCTTTTGAAGTCGGTTACAAAGCAAACAATGATAGCACATGACTCTAATTATCAAAATGACGAAGTATGGAACATAAAGGAGTATATTGGCATAATATTATGGTACACATTCACACATATCCAGTCTTTTACCATTAAACGTTACATTTCTAATATTTTTAGACAAGTATAAATTACATATTTTAAATTATTGACTTTTTCTTGTTTGTGTAACTGGGATAAGGTTTGGGTTCGTGCAAACACGGATTGATGTTCTACATTCGGATTTGCTTTAAATTCAAAATATGACTCTGTCCCCAGTTTTGTCTTCACGGGCTTCAGTAATTATTTTCACGATAATTAACGCGATATTTTACATACCTCTGATTAATCTGACGTAGTCACGTAATGCCACGTTTATATGGATTTATTTTTATTTAAATTAAAATATTATTTTATAAAATGTGTTTTGGGGTAAAATAATGAATTATTTTGGGTATTATTGGGTAGCCGAATCAGCTATTTCCGCCAATGTAAAGTATTTAAAGTCTTCGTCGTGATGAAATTAATGATAAAAAATATAAAAAATGTGGATGAGATGAAATGGGGACAGTCTTTCGAAAAAACAATCTGCTACTATTTTATGTGTTTTTATTCTATTCTATTTTATGTGTATATTATTTATAAACACACGAAGGGTCAGACAGTATTTTTGATAAGTTGTAAACGCCTGGATTGGGAAAAGTAAGATCTCCCATTTAAAGTTGGTCAATAGTAGTATCAAGAAAATATCAATAATTTAAAATAACCTATCTACTTCAAAACATCTGCATTGGCAATACTTAACACATACAATTAATTGTTCGATAGAAATGTTTTAGGTTCCATAACATGTTTATAATGAAACATATAAGAATTTTTTTTCTTGCAAAGCTATTAGCTCTCTTCGTCCTTGCGTTATGAAGAGGTTATTCTCAGTGTTTATGCAGGCGAAACACGCGAACACAAGGCGAGTTATACAATTGTAGGAAGTAACTTGATTCTCGGTTTCTATTCATTCTTGTTTGAATACTCCGCTGTAAAAGAACAGTACATGTTAGTAACTAATTTCAACCTTCGAGTGCATATTACCCGCAGGGTTGTAAGGTCTGATGCCAGTCATTCCGTGGAAAAACTGATATTCAGGTAAAACCGGGTGAACTAGTAGCCGACTCCAAATAATCTTGGGAATAATAATGGCTAGGAAGATGTACTGTTTTTCGAAAGTAAAATCCAAGGCTGTGTGAAAGTAGGAATAGGTTATTTACCCAACTACAACGAAATCAAAAAATAAAATTAATGGTTTGTAAAGTATGCTCCGCCATAGCACCTAAATCACCAAGTTCATTTTATGAATGAGATGTCAATATGTTAATAAATAACGGACTTGGTAACACGGGCAATGTAAATTTTATCAAAAGTTATTTTGTAGTTGGATTGCAGGTTTTTAATTTTTCTTTTTTTTCAATAATATTTTCGGTTGCTGAAAGAGCATCATTCGGCTTTAAAACTACACATAGCTTGTACTATATAAGTCATAGTTAGTGATAGAATACATTTATTTTTTGTTAATATATAAATATTATACATAGCAACAATTAAACTCCGCAAAGTATTTGCATAATATTATACAAACATTTGAACCAAACCCAAATTTGAAGCCCGGGAAATCGGCACAGTCAGTTAAATAATACTAAAGACTATTATGTTGTAGTAGAATGAATTAGTCACAGTCGAGTACTAAAAGCGAAAAAAAAAACATATAAACTGACATCTATATCAAAACAAAGCGCGTTATTACAATGTTTTCGAGCATTTTTGTATTGCTTTTAAAGAATACAAAATGCGTGTGAAATAAAAAACATTCTTACAAGCTGTACAATGTCGTCGCCATATCGTTGAAAATAGGTTGGGTAAGTGCATTGATAAAATGACAGGGATTGATTACATGTGATTGATAAATGCAATCATCCATACTAGTATTATAAATTCGTAAGTAACTATCCATCTGTAGCGCTTTCACGGCTATACTGTTCCACCGATTTTAATGAAATTTGGTATGGAGATACTTTGATTCTTAAGGAAGTACATTGGCTACTTTTTAATTATAACAACACGAACAATAAAATTATTATTATTTACTGGGTAACCGAGATCAACGGGGATGGAGCCTCGAGCACAAGCTAGTTATCATATATCTGTTAATTTAAAAAAAAAACATGTGTGTAGGAGTAGTATTGTAATTAATAAACTATTTATTGGAAAAATCCTAAAGTTTCGACTGCGTGAAAATGATTACGGAAACTTACATGTCGATGAATTTAATTTTTATATACGAAGTGTTATTCTCACAATTAAGACGAAATACAGATAAATATGTATATTTACGTACACAAAAAATTTACCAGTAGAATAAAAAAGGGCAGTAGCGTAGTGTTTAAGACGTTGGACGTGCGATTGAAATAGCAGATTCAACCATAACGGCGTCAATCAACGAATTTTGTAGAAAAAATGTTTTTACTTAACTGTTTAGAGTATGTATTCTCAAGAGGGGGAGTTAAAGGAAGGTAACACACTGTGTCTGAAGTTGCAGGTCATTATGAACAGCGGCAGTTATTTTTTCTCAGGCGATCAGTGGCGACTTCCTCATACAACTCAACGAAGATGCACTACAGCGCTATCTATCGGAGGCATAGTGAACTACGGAGTAACGGCTAATTCTGTATCGCGATATAGACATTATCGCGCCGACTAGCCTATACATCTATATATCAATCAATGGGATTAATGGGTCACCGTTTAGATGTGGATCTAAAAATCTAAAAGGTGACCCGTTATTTGGTTTCAGAAATCTTTATTCTCATAAGAACATTCACTTCAATGAGAACATATACAATGTTATCGACAAAACATTTCGACAAGCATGCATTAGCTAATGGTAACTATTCCGTGACAAAAACTAACAATAATTAAGGAACAAGAAATGAGAAATATTTATCTTTAGTCCAATAATTAAACTTATTTTGTAATTCATTTCAGTTGCTACTTGGTACATAAGCAATTATATAATACTCAAACAAAAATTTCTTTCATAAAACTAGGAATGAAGGTAAACATTATAGGTAAATTCTATTGATCAAAATTAACAGAAATGAAATATTTTTATCCTACCCACATTTGACCAAACACAATGCACAGACCACAAAGACAATGAATCACTAGATGCGTTATACTGACTGCAAAAGGTTCAGTTAATTATTGTATTTTAAGAATTAGTGATTAATATAATTTTCACATTGTTAATTATTTCGAATATGAAAATATTTTATTTTTAAACACATGTAGCTAAATATATAATTTGTTTGTACTTTTTATTTATTGCTTTTGTTGAGCAGGTGGGTTTTTAATAGATTTTTAAATACATTTAAAAATTTGAGTAAACTATTTCATTATATTATGGACCCGTTATGGTCCCTTAACACTAAAAAGAGTTGAAAATACAAAGTTATACATACCGTTAATTACTGGAGATTCCCGATATCCTCTTCGAATAATCTCTTCCCACCTTTCAACATCTTTTCCGAATCATTGCTGTATTTCTTTGTATATTCTTCTAACCTTATAAGCCACTGCGCCCAATGCTCTCGCAATTTATCAGTAGGTAGGTGGTATACGTCTGCTTTAGAGCCGTCAGTGTATGCAATGACTAGCAATGCGTCCCTCACGTTTAAGTGTTTGTAGTTGAGGTCGTTAGACACAGCGCCAAAGTACGCCGCTAGCTGCACTGGATTGTCGTAGGTCAAGGCGATCGATTTGCGTGGTTTGTCGGATTTCTTCCATTCAATCAAAGTTGGTTTTTCTCTGAAATATTTAAACAGTTGTTGTTGTAAGTACTCATAAGATATATACGTACATATTACACATACATATATTTGTCAATTTTTTTTAATACTAAGAAATACTACGAATGTGCAATCTCTAAGATAAATTCGAGGTTTTTGGGGTTTTGTACCCCGAGGGTAGAAAACAGAATTTCTTGTCAGCCAAATTTTCGGGGTGAATGCGTATCTACAGTAGAGTATCGAAACCTGTTAGTGAGTCCAACACTTACTTAAGCGTGCTTTTAATTAATTTTAATAAAAACAACATTTTTATCATTTTCTTAATTTATCAGTACATTATTATATCTAATCGAATTAAAATTGCAAAGGAGATGATGAATTTTATTTTGTAATATGAAGCCCATTATTAGTAGTCCATTCTAGACTTTCAATTTTATTCAACTCGTGATTATTGAAACATGTGCATGTTAAAATTAAACCAAGAAAGTGAAGCAGTGTCAATGACTTTGTATAGAGTTCTTATCATTCATTTTTTACTACTTGTTATGAATTCGCTTTCATTATATAACGTAAAATAATACTTTTAAAATAACATGAAAGTTATATACGTTATGTAACGCTCAAAAAGCTTAAAAACATAAACTTGTGTCTTTTATTTTCTAAATCTATATATACCTAAATAATATGGTTATGTACATTTTAAAAAATATGTATATTTTTAAAATGAGAATTTTATGTTGGAAAAGTTAAGTTGAAGATAGTAATTCTTTGAGATAACGACAAATCTGAAAAAATTCAATTCTTAACTCTGATTATGTATTAGGTGACGGTATGTCGCCTAAAAGGCACTATCGTAACGTACGTAAATCTTACACGTCGTAGTCAATTGTGTTTCTAACTCAGTAAAATTATCCGATAACAGTAATAAATTTTGAAATGATGTAAACGGCTTAGCAATTTTCATGGTAATATTTTATATTTAGCAGTATCTTAAGATAAGAAGCATTTTTATCCAAGTTTCTACACCTAAGTCATGTTCATCCTATCCTACAAATAATGTAAATCCGAAAATTTCTGAGGATGTATGGATGTTTATTGAACTGTACTACTGAATGGACTTAAATGAAACTTTACAGTAATATAGCTCATACATCAGAATAACACATACTTTTTACCGCGATATTTGACATAGCAGTTACTGTCGGAGAGCCACGCTCCGGCATGCATGGGCCGGCTCGACCGGAGTGATACCACGGCTTCACATAAAACCGGCAACAAAAAACGGCGACTGCTCTGTGTTCCACCGAGTGAGTGAGGATACCGGAGGCCCATAATCTAACCCTTCCACTCATCCCCTTCCCATCCCCCAAGGCCGGCAACGCACTTGTAATGCCTCTAGTGTTACGGGTGTCCATGGGTGGCAGTAATCGCTTACCATCAGGCGATACGTCTGCTCGTTTGCCCCCTTTTCCATAAAAAAGCAGATGGATCTATTTGCCTTCCTTGATAAATGGGTTAACCATCTAAATATTATCTTCTGATCGACTTGGGTTACGTAGTAGTAGGTAGCTATTGTCTTTTTAGCAAGTCACAGAATTACCCATTACACTTATACTTTTATCGCTATGAATCATTCGTATTTTCTTCAAGATTATACACTAGGTACATAGTATTCTATTAAACTATTAAGTTAACTTTTGACTAAAATCATACAAAACTAGTATTTTTTATTGATTTTTTCACTGAACATTTAGACTGCATTTTGGATGGAGTGGATATCAAGTCAGAACTAAAGCAAAAATCTTTAGGCGACTTTTACGATTACGATACCTTCTATTGTCAGACGTTTTGACGGTTAAACGGGTAGTCTCCCAACAAGAGTGGTGTAACATTTTAGGTATAGTGACCTTTAGATAAATCGCTAATAAGTCCCGCTATACAACTACAAATTAAAGTTTATCCAGTGTTCTGTTTGTCACAGCCAATATGCAGCTAGGCACGGAACTAGAGATTACCATTACATTTTTATCGCAATGAATGATGTGAATTTTTTTTTGAGATAAAATATGTACCCAAATTGGATATATTTCAATTGAATAGATTCAGAACGCGTAGGTCAGCTACAGACATACGAACATCAGGATTTTTATGTTGTTGACGTAACAGATATTATGATAAATCTATGTGCAAGCGATTTTGATATTTGGCAAGTGTGGGCAAAAGTGATTGCAGTATCAATCAACATCTATTTAGTTTGTATCGTACAGAAATATTTGATATTCGCGGCTTTCCTCTATTATTAGCGTGTATGTATTACAAATATAAACCTTCTTCTTGAATCTCTATTACTGAAAAACTGCATTAAAACCCGTTGTTTGTGGGTGTTCCAAATCCCTTAAAACGAATGATTTAATCTTTTAATTAAAACACTTATAGACAACAAAATGTATTAGGTGTCTGTTCTAGGACTATCCAGATTGTGGGTTCTACCAATGTACTCTTGGGGAGTGGGCAGGCCCACCTACACCTATAGATGTAATTGATGTGTGAAATAAGCGACTAAGTTAGTTGAGTAATAAATGAAAAAAAAAGAGAAATCTTAGCAAAAGATAAAGATGATGGACGAAAACAATACATTTGAACAACATGTGGCGCAGAAGCAAATGGCGGGCACAGAAGGTGATAGCTACAGTTGTATCTCCTAAAGGGAGACAGGGTTCATTATACAGATTAACACAATTGTTGTATCCATATATGTACTCCACTATTTGTATTTACTCGACGCAGCGATATGATAGAAGAAATAGAGGTTACTTACCCTACTTTTTGCTCTTTATCTGTTAGTAATGTTTATTTGTAATATATCATGAGCGAAGTGTAATAAAATCATTCATGTAGGAATTCCATTAGATGGATCAGAATACGATGAAACGTTCTAAATAGTTCGATCAAGCTATTTTTTTTCTATTTCGGAGAATAAAATTTAACACTATTATGAGATTATTTCAAACCTCAGATCTGCAATTGAAGGTAGGTACTTTATTATAGACTTATCTCGAGAGGAAATGTGAGATTGCGCCAAATCTCACTGACCTTCAAATTTCCTTGACATTATAAATTTACGTATTATGTAGAATAGTCGGTGTCATTGACATTTATATCAGCAAAATATTTCAAAGCTGATAAGAACGATAAGTAGATGACGTTTTATAGAATTTAGCGTGGAGTAGATAGGGGGGAAAAATAGCCAAGCCTACTGTAATATGACCATCAAAAATAGGTTGCATTTTATAAACATCAAAAGTAATCCATTTAAAATATTTTTTTAATAAATGTGACCGTAGGTATCCATCGTTGTGACGCTGAATGTAAAGATACTAACTTTTAATTCGATTTTCGGTCATTACCCCTTTGTAATTGTGCAATCGATTGCCATAATTTGTAAATTACTATCGAAGTTAAATATATAAAAAAAACAAAATCCATTATAATCAGAGTAATCTAGGTACACCACTTTTTCATCTTAGCTTATTTGTGTACCAGTAATAAACTGGAGCTTTAAAATATTGACCCAGCAAATTCTATGTCCATCTACCAGTGCGATTTGTAATAGTTCTTCTAGCATTAGATTACGATATTAAGTTGCGATTATTGTGTTTATTTATGTAAAACCTCCTTTCTAAGGCAAGGCCTATATCCAGCCTTACCGTTAAAGGCTGTTGATGATGATGACGTTGCGATATGTATTAACACGCGTTAAAATTTGATGACATAGGTGACGGCTCAAACAAACCCGTACGTATGGCTGTAAAACTCATAAAAATCCGCAAAATGTTACCTTTCTGAATTAAACAATGTCTCATTATAGGTTTTAAACATCAATGAATAATGTTTAAGTAGATATTATCGTCGATGGCGGATGTTTGACCTCTGAGTTTAGCGATAATGAACATACACGTGCAAGGCGATCAAGGAGCGTAGTAAAAGTAAATTTAATTCAAGGATTTATAATATTAAAATACTATGTTACTTGTTACAATTTAAAGAAAAAAAAAATACGCCGCGGTAGCGCAGTGATAGTGTGGACTGCTATGCTGAGGTCTCAGGTTTGAGTCCAGGGTTGGACGTCCGGAGTTTGGGTGTTTTCTAAGTATAATATATTTCACATAAGTATTCTATCAGTCAAACTTACCTTTACAGTACAAGCTACGCTTAGTGTGTGACTAGAATCCATTGTGTCAAGTGTCCAAAATAAATAATAATTATTATTAATAAACGAATAGAGGGGTCAACTGATAAAAAATGTCTTATCGGTCCGGAAATACTGCAGGCGATAATTAGTTCCGACGAAGTAGTTATGCGGGGATAAAAGTTCCTATTGCATTTAAATTACTATTCCTTAAAGATATGACAAGGCAATCATTGATGTATGTAGTAGTATATAGTATTGGAAATATGTTGACTGAACTATGTGGCTGTTTTAAGCAAATTCTGGGTATCTGATGAGTAGAATGGGTAGGCTATAAAATATTAGTAGGTACTGTTAGTAGCGAATCATCAGAGATTTAATTAAGTGTAGAGGGGTTGAGTTTGTTCTTGATACTTTAATTGTTTAAAAAAGAAATAGTTCAATAATTACCTAGAGGCTTTATACAAACAACACACCATAAATATCGCGTGTAAAACTTTGTGGTCAGTGGCGTTGGAAGTACAAATATTTGTTAGCGTGTAGATAGATACTTTGTACACGTCTATTTGTGTAGGTCTGGTCTATATATATCGAGGTACTAGCTAGCTAAACCACGCAACCTTGTCTGCGTCTCCTATTGCCCTTAGCGCGAGCAACCTTAAAAGATATCAATATGCTATTACGGACCCTTTTTTAAGAACTTTAATGGGGAATAATTCTTTCACACATTGTTTTTGTGAGACTTTAACCGCACGCAATGGAAAGAAATTAAGTTTTTCTAGTTTTTTGCAACTTTTTTTATCATACTTCGCTCCTTTTGGCCGTAGCGTGATGATGTATAGCCTTTAGCTTTACTCGATGGCTGGGTAACCTAACACTGAAATAGTTTTTTCATTCAAACGTGAAAGTCCTGCGATTAGCGCCTTCAATCTAAGAAACAAACTTCAGCTTTATAGTATTATAGAACAAATTAAGCTTAATTTACTGACAATATTTTGACTGAATTGGACAATTTTTAATTACATATTTTTTGGGAGAGAATAACATTTAACTTAACGAATTTGTTGGTTTACACAAAAATGTAATATAAAGGTTTGACATTAATATGATTATTTTTTGTTAAACATTATTATGTTGTTATTGAGTGTAATATGTAGATTTAAAATACTTGCTCGTAATCCGCAATGGCATCAAATATCCCTCTGTATTTCAGAACAGGGTGTACAACGTTGGATTCTATAGCTTTAGGTGCCGATATACTCTTGAGGACATCGTTCACGGAGGTCCAAACACCCTCAACTTCCTTCTCAATACGAAGCTGAGATTTTGGTTGTGTGAAATAGTTCTTCAAAGTACTGTGGAATTTCGTACCGACTGCCATTTGAGCTGTGGATTATAAAATATATTATTTATTAGGTCCTACGTTACTTTTAGTTGTTATGACATTATTAATAATTATTCGGTAAACCTTACTAATACTATAAATTCGAAAGTAACTCTGTCTGTCAAGTCTGTCGAGCTTTTACGCCAAATCTACTGAACCGATTTAAATGAAGTTGAATACATAGATAGTCTAAAGCCTGAGAAAGGACATAGGCTACTGGTTTTTTGATAACCGGCATACACTCGAGCGGAGCCGCGGGCAAAAGCTAGTAATAATAGACAAATTTAAATCGTGTCCCAATGTAAACTTACTTCCTTACAAACATTCAAACACAATTAGGTCGACATTCGTGTAAATATTCATTGCCCTGGTGGTATGTCATTTAATTACACAGGGAATTTATCTGTCAGTATCCAAAAATGCATTTGTTTGGAATTGTAGTTAATTCCAAAAAGCAAGGATTCAAATTATGGTTGTGAGTGTTATCTAATAAATTATCTACTGCAGTTATGATAAAGGTAAAATTTTGCTTAAATTTCCACCAGTATTGACATAACTAGTTTAGAATTAAAATGTCCTAAGTGCAGCATGCACTATAAAGAAAGAAAATCTTTGTTATTTTGACGTTTCAAACGATTTATCGGCATGTTGGTCATGATTCAATTTTGTCGATACTAAAAAGTATTTAAGTAAATGAGCAAACAACAAAAACTATATTAAAAAATGTTTTAGTAAAAAGATCTGCTCTCTATAAATGAAATTCAAAATTATGTAAATAAAGACCAAAATTATAACATAGACTCTATTCTATATCTATATTATTGGACCTTTTTTGTTTCATTTCAGACTAACATCCTAATAACAAATTGACCTGAATACGGTTATGTATGCTATCAAAACTACATTTAGCTCATTATGAAATGAATGACATAAAATTTGACTGTTTAACACAACCATACTATGCGTGAAACAATCGAATAATCGATTACAGACAGTGATGACCTCATAGGTGGTTTATACTAAATGTTATAGGAAAACCAATGCAATTAAACAAACTATGAAATGGAACTGATTATTTTTGAAAGGTTGGTAGACAAACAAAACATTATTTGTACCTGTCTTAGTAGGATAAAATAACAGGAAAATGTGTATATTTACACTGTCATTAAGGAATTCATACAACTATATTGTAATTTTATAAGGAATATTGTACTGGGGAGGTTGGTATTAGGCAATACAGTCACATTTGAATCTCAAAAAAATTATTAAGATGTGTAATTTCTTTTCATTTAAAGTAAAAAAAGTGTAGTCTATGATTCATCAAATGCTAGTTGTTAAATGAATGAGTTTTTGACATCTTTAGTAGTGGACCAGAAGCCAGTATCAGACTTAGGTGACCAATCAAAATTAGTAAAATGCATCAGGGATATATTGAATATTCCCGACATCAGCTGCGATTCCGTGGTTGGGGCGGGCAGTAGCAGCCTCCAACGCATGGAGAAAAAAAGTTCTTTGTTGGATTATAGTTTACCTAATATCATAAAGGGAAAATAAAGCCAGCTGACCTTAACATAGTGGATTATATGTGAGCTGGCTGCTTAAACATGAAAAAGAAAATATTTTCAATGATTTTGATTGATTTTGCTGTCATCTAAAAATATACCTGGTTGAAGTTTATATAGCTGTATCTCAGTGGTAAGTGCATCAGCTGCTACCTTGAAAGGTGTAATGCACAAGCCTCTATCACCTACTGAACCTTTTCAGCTGAAGAATTTTCCGTTGACTTACAGTTATCTATTCTTTTTCATTATTTACTAGAGCATAATAATAATCCTCTTTTAAATTTTCATCTGGGAGGAAATCACATTTCTTAAATTATTCAGCATAGTGATAATTTGAGTATTTTAATAACAAGTTAAGTTTAATAATAGAGGAAATGTGGTCTAAGTAAATTGATTTGGTAACTAACTTCTATTTGCCTGTATGTTACATTTCAATGGCTAAACTGTACCAATTTCAGTGAAATATGGCATAAAGATACTCTGGCTCTTGAGGAATGACATAGGCTGTTCTTTACCGTGATAACCAACACATACACAGGCAAAAGCTATTATTATATAAAACTTGACATTGTACAATTCATGAATGGCTAGTTCATACTCGCGAGGCGCTCATAGCCCAGTTGCACTCGGTGATTAGAAACAATCATCGAGGGTAAGCAACGATGGCGCGGTCAGTACCTGGATGGGTGACCGCTGGTGACATGTTACCATGAGCGTCTCCGTGAATCGGAGGTCACGTTAAGCAGTCGGTCCCGGTTGTTATCATACGATAACAGTCGTGAAGCTTAGTTGAAGGCCTTCGTGCGGCTTAAAAACATCCAACGGCAAGATTTATGTAGCCACAACATATTCTTGCCAGTCCCCAACCCGCACTTGGCCAGCGTGGGGACGTATGGCCTTAACCCTCTCCTGAGAGGAGACCCGAGCCCAGCAGTGGGACATTATGGGTTGTTGTGTTTGTTTGTAGTTCATACTCAGTATCGGTGTCGTGTGGGCTCATGTATGTCCCACGGCTTCTACTGGAGATATTTTAATAGTAAGAGAAATCCCAACTTTTAAACTTTTGTGTTATTATTATTTTCACAGGAATTAACATCAGGCAAATCAGGTGTATATAATACCTTTATATAAGTGATCACATTCATTGCTATGAAAATAAATAGTAAGGCATATCATCAGTAATGATCTATAGTCTGCTATCCAAAGAGAAACTGCCACATAGCAATAGCATAATAAATATTGTTTAAGAATTATTTACAGCAATGCCAATTGCTAGGGACTGGGCTACTTATCATTGTATTACAATATATTAAATAAAAATTGGTGCAAGTTGCCAAGTTTCAAATTTGATGTATGCACATCATGTGCATATTATGTAAATTTTAAAATTATATGGATTTAAATTAAATTTTGTTTAATTTTTTATAAGTGGAAGTATTCTCATAGGCGCTCACAGCCTACTTGCACTCGGTTATTAGAAACAATCACCAAGGATAAGCAATGATGGTGCGGTTAGTACCTAGATGGATGACCACTGGTGGCATGTTACCATGAGCGTCTCTGTGATTCGGAGGTCATGTTAAACAGTCAGTCCCGGTTGTTATCATAGGTAACAGTAAAAAGCTTGACCAGCATGCGGATGTATGGCCTTAACCCTCTCCTGAGAGGAGACCTGAGCCCAGCAGTGGGATGTTATGGGTTGTTGATTGATTGATTGAGAAGATTTCTCACTGTCTGCACAACTTAAGTTACATATTACAGATAATAATAAAATGATAGATTAGAGACTAAAAAGACATCAAACTATACCAGTTGGATTCACCTAACAGAGATATTTAAAGCAAGATGAAATCATAATTAAATGTAGCAAAATAAAATTACAAATTAAAAGCTTACCTTGATAAAATTTATTAAACTCCTCTTCTCCCATTTCAGCAATTCGTTCTTGTTTCCATTTTTCTAAAGCATTTCTTGAATCGTCTGTCATAGTTTTGTTCAATATCAATGTTACAGAGGGGTATTGTTGGGCATAATCATTCTGGTGATGTTTAATTTGGAGAATTTTATCTTCACTTACATATCCAGGCTGCACTGCTGAGCTACGAGCTGCACTACAGATACTAGAAGTAGATATACTCCTTACAGTTGCACTATTAAATAATACCCCCACTAAATTGACACACTGCTTAGTATTTTGCCACATTCTGTTTTTCAATACTTCTATAGCTAAGGCAGGACTACTAATATACCTCGAATATCCAAACAATGGATCACACTGTCTTACATTTCTCTCAGCACTTTCTATAAATTTCAACTTATTTTCTTGACATCTGGCGCCGTTGTTTTGATGTGATGCACTATTTTTAGCTGGAATACAGATAAAACTATGTAATGTGTACGCGTGTATATGCTACGGCGCCAAAACTGAATGTCATATGATGTTAATTGGCAAGATACGCTACGCAGAAACAATCATGATAAGTACATAGATATGTATGCATGTATCTAGAACGAAAGTCAACGTATAAGTAAACAAATCTATTATTATTAAAGCAAAATCAATTTGTTGACTGAATCGATAGTAGCATATTGTACGTTATGACAGTCCACTAGAAAGTAGTTAATCCACTCAATGGCAAGGTTGCGGAAACCTTACGAATAAAATCACTTACCAGCCTTCTGCAAACGTTGTTTTTTTTGTTTATTAGTTTCTAGCAATGGACCAAACAAATCTTTATTTTCTTTGTTATACAATTTAATTTTTTCCGCCGGGTTCAGGACCGAAGCGGGTCGAACCACCTTGTTCCTAATAAACTCCTTCGATTTCCTATCGAATGAAATTCTTTGACCGATTGTGCAAACCGGCCGAAACATTGCGAAGTAATGGCGTAGTAATTTTGAGAAGAAAACAATGTATGGCAGAATGTAGCTACGATTTCTACAGTATATCAATACTTATTAATTGAATAAAATAGTTACAATGGTTAACATAATTTCTGAAAACGATTTTAAGTACGTTAGTTGATAAAACCAATGTCTTCTAATGTCAAAAATAGCATACTTGACCAATGACAAATCGGTATTTAAAATTAGAAGGAAGTATGTAATGTTGCCGCTACTCAAATATAGTTTGTAATAATTATTTAAAGGCTTTGAATTAAATCTAAACTATTTTAAGCAACTAAACAAGAATATGCTGACATTCACAACGGTTGATTTTAACAGAAAAAAAAATATGTTTCATATATTGTCTAATAGATGTCACTATCAGAGATAAACTCAGATTTAGTAGTAAAGAAGTTACCTAGATGGCTCTAAAACCCTTCTGCTATACAGCAAAAATAAAAAGTGTTATAAATCTGACAGTATGTCTCTACATTGCCCTGCTTCTAGTTTTGATACCATTACATAAAACTTCAGGCAGAGATGATATAACGCAGCCAAATAAAGTATACACATTTCCCCAAATATAACCGCGGAATAGAATTCCTTTCTATTTGGACGTTTATTAACTATATAATTTGGCGGGAAAATGTACAACGCGGGATTGTTTGAAGCGGCATTTGAAAAACGCCGGCTGCTCGAGTCTATGTGTGTCTGGTTCTCCTGAAACATGATCGGAAAGTTAAAGTGAACTGAACAAGTTGACGAATTACCGTAAAATTGATATTTCGGACAGTAAATTATATATTTTTAGTGAGGACATGAACATTTAACTACTACAATAATAACGGGGTAGAGGTTCAAAGTGTAAATTCGGGTGGAGTTATTTTACTGCCAGGATTTTCTTCATTAACGTAAGTACCATTAAATTAATTAATTCAATTTAATCTATATATATAACTAATTTAAGACGTCTTTTAAAATCGTGTAGTCGGTGCAGTCGATATTAAAATAAAATCTTCTCACAATTTTTTCTTTGTTGTTTAAATTAAACATAATGTTATTATTATCAGTCTTTATTATCTATTAAAAGTTTGTACTATTAAATGTCTACAGAAATGTAGGTAAAATTCAAGAGCTACCTAAGGCCTGTCTACTTTACAAAGGATTTTTTTAAAGAAATATTTTATAATAATCTTCTTTGCTTTATATTGCTTTTAATCATTCAAAAGTAGACTATTAAATAGCTTTGGACACCAAAATATACGAGATGCGAGCCGTTCATAGCCAATTAAAGTAGGTATTCATTTTTTATGATGATCATAGATCGTCCTATTTTATGTTCTCTATGAAAGTTCATTTTATCTTTGTATTATGTTAGGAGAATAAGTCTAAAAGACCTTTAGGTTAATATGTATCATAAAACAGTAAATTATTTATTTTATAGTTAAGTAAATTGCTCGGCTGTTTTAGACTGAAAAAAAACAAAGGAATTTAAAAAAAGTGCTTGAGTTAGAAATAGATTGGTTTAAAAAGTTAAAGTAAAAAATTGATCTGATTAAGTCTAATTTTCTTTTGAAAAACTCTGAAACCATAAATAGTGTCAGACAGAAATGGTAAGACTGATTATATTGATCAGAATACAATGTGTCGAATTTATAACCCTTTCTAAAAATTACCTTGAACAACTACAATAAGTCATCAATCTTCTTAAATGCCATTAAGGTCTTAGATGTCCTCGACGCCAACCTCTTTAGGCCTTTTGCTTTTTCAAATGCTCATTATTTTTAAATACACTTTTTTTAATTCTGTCGAGTAAAAAGAACTTAAATTTATTGACCGAAACTTGATCTAAATGTAATAATGCTACGTGTACTAATAACTTTCTTTTTTTGGAAGCATTGGAGAGTCCTGCAGTTAACGTCTTACAACTCAGATGATGATGATGATGATTTGTTTCACCGTTCGCAAATTTCTCAAGAAAAAAACTATGAATAGTTAAAATTTTCATAAAGCGCTTACGGCAACAAATAATTAGAACTATTCCCATGAATAATTAAACCAAAGCTTTTGACACATGAAAGTTATGCGCTTAAAGGAATTCCGGAAGTATAATAAGGATTTCAGTAGGCTTTGAATAATATAATGTTACGGCGCCGCCAAATGGCAATAAAAATATTCATAACAGCGTTTACATAATTAGCAAAATATAAAACGTTAAATATTATACACACTTAACTACAGGCTTACTAAAAATGGTTAGATTATAGTGAAAACTATTCAGAATATTAGTCAGTATAAAGCTCTAAAGTATCTAAGTCAATTAAACCAGTAATCTTACATATAGAAAGATTTTTAAATAGGCATTTCACTACCCTCGCATAGAAGATCAACATAAAATTACAGTGTTCGTTCTGTCTTGTTTCGTTTGTGTGTGCGAGACCGGAGGCCCAATGATGCAGAAGCATCACTAGGCCTCTATAGTGTGTCATTATGCTGCATTTTCGGCATTCACAATGAGTATGGTGGCCATCACTCTTGAATTCTGTTCATGCTTTCCATCAGGCAGAGGAGAGTCATTTTGGCAGGGCCGTACATAAAAAGGCAATTAGCGGATATAATTAATGTTTATTGTGATTAAGTTTGGCCACCGTCATCATCATTTTGAATTTGAATTTGAACATAAATGTTTTATGATATTAAATATGTATTGTATGTAATGTAACGCATTCATGTAATTTAGTTATGACACTAGAAATTAATAATTTAAGTTTGATAGGACTTCCAGGTAGTTCTATCCACAAATTTAGCTCTAATTGTTCTATAAGATAAAAGCTGCATGAAGCTTCTAACCAGGAAGAGATTAATATTCTCATAAAAATGATAAATACGTTACACGCAATTCGAATAATGTGTTTTGACCTGCAGCCTTGTTTCATCATTACACATGTTCATTGTAATCAATAAGCCAATTTTTGTGAAGCCTCAAGTTGTAAATTGTATTCCAACTTCTTGGAGCTTAAACAACTCGGTTATGACAAATAAAGTGTGAGATAAAGGTACGGATGTAAAAATGTAAGTAAAAAGTATAGTATGTGATTTTATTTATCAGTTTTTTAGGTAACAAATCAGTTTCTTTTTTTTAATACTGCATGGCACTAACAAATTACCGAAAGTATTTATGAGGATATTACCGTCCGCTAATTCATTCATTCTTTAATTCACACGCTGCCTTACTGATAAAGTCATGTAAACAGTTTATTTAGAAAACAGCTCATTCAATTATTGTGAAGAACGAGTGGCTTTACAACGATAGAGGGGAAAGAAATTAATTTAAAAATGGAACCTCTCAGTTGCATAGAAAGAGCAGAATTTTAATTAAAAAATGTCCGATGTGGTGTGAGAAGAGATTTATTTGAAAGTTTTTTATTTTTAAACTTATTGTGGTCTATTTTTTATTTGTAAATCCTCTCGTAGAAAATGACTAAATACTCTAAAAAAATGTTTTTTCCAAGGTTATACATATAAATGATAACTCGAAAATTTTAAATGTATTATAGTTTTATTATTAGATGCCCGTTGATTTATTCTCTTTTTAACAAGTTTTGTAAACAGCAAAAAATCTTTTCGGAAATAAAAAAGAGCTTTGTTACTTACATACAGTTAAGTTTTAGATTCATTATTCATACATTCACATAGCAAAGACCAGATGATTGTAAACTGAAAAATTAGCAAGCGAAATTCTAAAATCATGCGGAGAAATTAAGCTTGTTCTTTTGCAGCTTTCTATCCTATTTCTTTGTATGAAATCACTTCTCGAGAAAGGAAAAGAAGATGTAAGACATCAAAAATAATTTCCCTAGTTACTTGACCTAGGTTTGTATAGTGTAAATATAAACTCAGTAATATTCAGAACGAATCTGTTGGAAAAGCTATCTCAAAGTTTACTTTTAATAGCATTTTATCCTTATCATCGTTCTGCAGTGATTGAAGTCTTAAGATTTACTTGAAGGCTTACAATCTTTTAACTTATCACTGACTCTGCAAGGGATCCTTCACTCACAATAGAATTACTTTGTATTGTAGTTTACAAGATATGATCTACTACAAGCCTGTGACGCTAGCTGAGTACAGATTAGTATTCTGTCTCAAAGGAGCGATTATCTGGCACCTATTTGTCAGAAATATTGAGTATGGTAAGATTCTGAAAATTTAACTTACAGAATGTATATAAGCGCTAACTGGATTGTTTATCAATTATGGATCATGAAGTTATTGATTATATAATTCTGTACATCTTAGCACTCCTTTAGGAAAGAAGAGAATACTAAATGGGTAATTAATAATGGGCGGGGTAATTGCTTACAGTCAGGCGATAAGTCAGCTCGTTTGCCACATATATCATAAAAAAACAACTTATATGGATTTGACTCGCAAGATTTACTACAGAAAGTCGGTAGAAAGTTGCTAGTCGTTAGAACCGAATCTCAAGATTTCTTTCCGGGAGTTGTAAGAATGGTGCTCAGAGAACGAGAGAAGGGAAGTTTGTAGTTAGGCGGATTTGTTACAAAATAATAACTTTTGTTCCTTCAGCTAACAAGAAGATAAACAACATTATATGAAACTTATACAATTATAATAAGTTATGCTTAGTTGATTATGCCAATTTATTAATTTAGTGAAACGCTAATTCAAAATGTTTTGTTTTGACTCCATAGATAAGTTAGTCTATAAATCAGCGCTGTTTTCTATATAATTGCGCTGAGTTTCGCAGAGTGAGTGAGGATACCGGAGGCTCATACCCTAACCTTTCCCCCATCCCCAAAAGGCCGGCAACGCACTTGCGACACCTCTGGAACATTTTTGCTGTCGAGACTTTGTTTCTAACGCTGAAATCCACAAATTCTTAGCTGTAAGTATAAACGAGTAACTTGTTATCTTCAAAAACTTGTAATCAGAACTTTTGATATTAATACTCCCTTTTTTACAAACTGCAATAAATTGATAAAAGAACGAAGGATATAAAATACGTTGTCATTAACTATCATATGCTATCAATGTGACATATCACACACATAGCAAACCGAATTCAGAAAGACCGGAATAAACTAATGCGAAAAGTTATTTCATATTAATTGGAAACGATCATATATCCTCTTATTGGCCTTAATGGATTCAGAGAACGTCGCAAACTGGGTTTATGAAGGCCTTTTTTTTTTTTNGCACTTCGCTTTCCCCCTGCGGGTACAGGGGGTCCACTTCGTGTGGGACTCCTGACTGACACCAGCCAGACTACCCACTAAACCACCACGGTGTGCCACTCTGCGCCTGAGAAGGGAGGGGTCCGGGAACCGCTTTCTTACGCCATCCGGACCCCTCCCAGCGCCAGCCCGCACTGAGGCGGGCTCCGTCTCCGATGGTAAACTCTCAAGGTGGGCGACGTACGGCACACGCATTACGTCGCCCCCCCTCGCGGGTGGCCTCTAAGCGGATGGGGGGGAAAACCCGTCCCGCCCATCCGAGGCCACACTCAGGGCGGCATGAGGCGCTGGTAGGCGCGCCTCCGCCGCCCGGTTGGGTTTATGAAGGCCTATCCCAACATCAATGACTGCTGGTCAGGCAATGTTGTAATTAGGTTAATCTCTCTAACGTCTGCGAGACCTACCCTAAACAGTCGTGAGTATCAGAATGAGCGCTTTAAATAATTATACCTATATTATTTGAAATTGAGCGAAAACAATCCTTTTGGAATTTAATTAAGAGCTTCATCAAAACAGACCATTCTCACAAGTATTCGCTAAACAATTTGTAACAGTTTTTTTTCAATAATGTTAAGGAGTACTAATTAAAGCAAGATTAAATGTTTTGACCCAGAAACGGGCCGAGAAAAGTTTTTGCAGAAACAAAGACTTCTTTCAAAATTACCGACAAACCGTAGACAATGATCACGTAGAGTTAGCTGTAAGCAGGCAATTTTAAAGCCCCCTGGTTATGAAAAGTGTCACTACAACTTCTACAGGAAGAAAGAATTCTGAAATCTAAAATACATATTTCATAGTTCTTCAAATGACAAATGTATACAATTATTGTTCACCAATTTTTCTAAACTGAATTATTTACTTAATTGTGCTCAAACTATTATCTAAAAGTACTTTTTTCAATGTGCATGAAATATGGTCACACTAAACATATCATCACCATCACCATCAGCCTATCGCAGTCCGCTGCTGGACATAGGCCTCTCCAATCGCACTCCACTTGGTTCGATCGTCGTTTTCTCAGCTCCTGGCAGCCGTCTTTCGCAGATCATCCTGGCCTGGAAACGTCCTTCACTACGTTTGCAAAGACACGGTCTCCACTCAAGAACCCAGTTTACAGTTTACCTCATCGGTTATAAGTTCTGTGGTTAATATAGCTAAAAACGCACTGAAATTAAAATCAGATTCAACAATTTACATTAGTTATTATATAACCAGCTTCTCATCGATCCCGGTAGAAAGTGTATATGATTCTTGCAGCATTGCTTCGTCGGATTGCAACGGACTTCCACCTAGGCATTGTTGTTACTACTGAACATATTATTGGAAACAAAAATGATTAAAGAAATAATAAAACATGGTTATTATTTACAGTTAAGTATTCTAATCTCAATATTATGAGTTAAAAACGAAATAAAGCTGAATTTTTGTCCTTTTTTATCAATTTTGTTTACAAAAAGTTTACAAATCTATCCCAAGTGTTTGGAATACCACAAACAATAGCTAATAAATTCATCGGCATTGAATGTTATCGTGCGATATGTGTAATCACATAAAAAAAATCCTTGTATTTGAAGGCCAAGAAGTTCTTCACAATAAGTGTCAAACGTATGTGTTTTTAATGAAACAACAAATTTTTATGTTATTGCGGCCTTTTGGCTTTGCGGTACTTTTAAATTTTATAATAAACGATCTAGAATTAGTTTGATCTTTATTATTGGACTTTCTGAGTACACAACTTTAATGTGTCAATTAAACTAAAACGCGTTAGATGTGTGTATATAAATCTGAAATTGTATTTACAAGTAGCTATCATACTAATATAAAAATTGATTTTACTTCGAAGTTGGAAATATTGATCGGGACATTTTATTTTACAACTTTTTTAACACTGAAGTCTCATAGCTGCATTAAGTTATAACTTAAGATATTATAACAAACTACAAAATCAAAATCTGACTCAAAAAGTTACAGTCAAAAACGCATGTGGATTTTAATATTTATAGTGTTACGGTAGTTTATACTTTACATCAAAAGTGTTCTAAACACAAATTAAAAACATACCTTTTCACATACGACTTTCCACTGTAAATATCTATTTCAAGAAAACATATTCATGTACGATATAGTTGATGACTTGAACAACGATAGTATCTCAATTATTATTATATCAAATGACAAATAGAATAGACTGTCAGAAGGATAACGTAATAGAAAGCCAGTTGTCGTGTAAGTCAGCGTCCTTGTAGTAAGGCGATAAGTGTTTAAAGACTCCGGGATTAATGGTTCAGTCTCGCAAGAAACCTATCTTATTAAAAATAAATTTTATAATAAGACTACTAACAACAGAACATTAAAAAATTAGATT
The DNA here is from genome assembly GCA_003709505.1 of Hyphantria cunea. Taxonomy (NCBI): domain Eukaryota; kingdom Metazoa; phylum Arthropoda; class Insecta; order Lepidoptera; family Erebidae; genus Hyphantria; species Hyphantria cunea. The sequence continues at coordinate 343,440 of PKRV01002730.1, forward strand.
GGACGAATTTTAAAAGGAAATTACCGAACTCAAACACCAGATGTGTTTACCGTAGAAACTGTTTACTCATTTGTTATTTGTTATATAATTACTCGGCTGTTATTTGAGTTACTGTCGTACATTCTGTACAGCTAGGAATACAGAGTAGTTTAACTTTTCAAGTTAGATTAGATAGGTCAACATTGCGTAGTGGCTGACGCGCCAACCATGCCAAATACCTTCAACACATAGTTACATACCCTCCGCATACTTGTGTGAAGTCCCCGGAATAATACGAGATGGAAAATTTTAGGGATAACGTACACAAATTACAGTTTTGGAAAACCAGAGATTCTACATGACATTGTGATATTTTGTTTTGAACATATTTAATACAAGTTCATACAAGACTACGAAATTTAACTTACCTATTTTGTAGAAAATTTTAATACTTATTAAGAAAACGTACGTATAAATCAAGTTACCATAGGGAATTTAGACAATAGTTATTTAATATTTATATGAAAATACAAGCAGTTTTAAAGTAAAAATTTTTTTTTCTATGTCAAACCTCAATGTATAACCGTTAATCTAATAGGGCATGAAAAAAAAATCAGTAACACACTGGTGATGACAACTCAGAACTCGCTTGTTTGAAAATTTAGTGGTACATAAATGTACCAAGATATTTCTGAAGTAGCTAGTTGGAGTTTATGAAAGTTAAATAAAATTTTATTGGTTGATGCAGCAAAGTTCTAGGCCAGGATTATTATTGAATGTCTAATGGATAGCCTACACACAGGAAGTCAGCCTTGTTTAGACCTTGCGTCTGCCCACAAACTGAATGTGTGGCTAAAGTAACGACAATAATTTTCAATCAGTTTTAATTCTAAAGAATTAGCATTAAAGATACCTACAATGTATTTAGGTTAATGTTTTAAATAAATAAATAAATATTTTGGACATCTAACACACAACGCCATCTAGTCCCAAACTAAGCGGAGCTTGTGTTATGGGCACGAGACAACTGATATGAATACATAAATACTTTTATTTCACTTAAGAAACTTTTAATTATTATGGTGTGATGTGGCGTACACACCAAGGTATTGATAGAAAGTCCATTCAGAATCCACCTGGCCGTTATATTTAAACAATATCTTATTTTTGGTCTAAAAAGATTTACTAGAAAGGGGCCTTTTCATGTTTTAATTGGGGGACTTGGATGAACTCTATCTGTGAACATTTAACTAAAAGTAAGGATGTTAACAAAGAGGACTCATTTTACTCTAGTTCGTCTCGATTATTATTAGATATAGAATTACCCATATATATAATGGAATTAGCGCGGCATTTCAAAATGTTTATACTTGAAGAGAATTAAAACTTTTTATAATCTACCTAATACCTTTTTAAACTTCAACCGGTAACAAATTAGTTATTAATTACTCGCATGTAGTAATGGATAGATACGAGATATACAATATCAAGAAGATACTAAATATGGATATTTACCTGTTTATTGAAAACACTGACGTTTGAATTACAATTTTGTGTATCTTTCAGAAATTTTACGTAAACAAGTAAATAATATTTTGAAAAAACCCGACGTATAGTTGGGTTTTTTATTTAAATTTTTGTTTCTTTTTATTTTGATTTAACCTGTATCACTCTCACGTCTAAGATAAATCTATTGATACCACTCACATAAAAATACGACAAACCGTTTAGGCGCTAGGGCGTGCCAAAGAAATGTACATACATACACTTGAAAAACATAACCTGACTTCTTCCGCAGTCAGGTAAAAACTTTAAACACAGAAGGTGTTTATTTTTTATTATTGTAACACTTTTGGAGCAATAAACTATTATAATTTATTATATTATAAAGCATTTTCAAAACAATAAAAGCTTGTAAAAGTAGGTACATTTTTATAAAAAAATATTTATTTCTTATAGACTCGAAACATGTTCACCTGTAGTGTTTGTTGCTTATACAATCTTATTGATAGTCAACACTCGAAATAGATACTTGTGTCGAATAGTTCGTATCCCACGCTCGACTACTAAAGCACTAACCAGTTCGAGTGGCTCAAGTACTCCACCTTGTCTGAATAATCCATTAAATGAACTCTATATATAATACAAAGGACAATACGAATGCTTAAATCTCATTAGTTTGTATAGGAAAGAAACATAATAATTTCATACTAATATTTGAAAACCAAGAAACTTTTCGCAAATTCTGCGAAAACCAAACGGTTGATATATAGAGGACCTGCGGAAGGATTTTCTCTGACATTTAATTTCCCTTAAAGTCATGTGGTCTTAGGACTTAAAACGGGCTTCCACGACGTCTTATGAAATAGGAAATAACTTGAGTAGTTCTGTATAGAGAGGATAAGTATTAATTGGTTTTAATCTCTAACTTTCTCGAATTGTTCTTCTGCATTATCTTTTATCATTATCTTTGGTTACATACAGCTTGTGAATAACTATACTTTAGTTCTGTCACACAGGCTTCGAGCCTAGTATGGACGCCAGCTCTCACTATGTACCTAGATCTCATGAAACTTCAATTGTACCTTTCCTGTAAGAGAAAATAAATTTTTGTTATTATTATGTTTATTATAGTTATAACAACAAGTTGTTTGGACACGGTGATGTACACGGTTGGAATTCTAGGAATCATTTTCATATTTCATAATGGGAGTAATACCAAAATCAGTGACTCAAGTAAAGTCAATCTAATGAAAGGAGATTATTTGTGTGAACCTTTATTTCTAAGGTCCATGTGTAAAGTACAGCAAGCATAGTAGTTATAAGTGATTTGACAAGATTTTGCATCCAGTAGCCGCCGGCCCCTCTTCCGTCAGTCATCCTTTTATTAGGCCAGAGGGTGCTAAATACTGCGTTGGACTGCAACGGGCTGAAGATGAAGAAAATTTACTTCCCAAAACTGATAGTTACAGCGTTATGAAATAATTGACATCAAATTTCATCAACAATCAGTTTATAACAAACCTATCAGTTTCGGGCTCTTAGCCGGTATTATTTTCTAATACACAAAAAACTTACTAATGACTTACAACAAAACGAGTTACTGAGGAACTCGATGCGCACAAATATCGTGATAAAGTTTAACTATACAAGTAAAACAGTTGGTTGCATTAAATTTAACAAAGATAGAGGGTACAAAGTCAAAAAAGAATCGGAATTCACGATACATGAATCGTATTATCCGTGTTAATCGTATTCACAAAGAGGTTGTTAATACAATAGCGTTAGTTATAATAAGTAACTCTTCTGTAAAGTTCTGCTCTTTTATTGAAATAGTTATTCTGTTTATAATTCTGTAGATTGAATAGCGTTTAGTTATTTCCGATAGGTCGTAAATTTCCGATGAAAGGGCATTCACAAATTGAAACTATCTATTGGATGGAACAAAAGTTTGAACTTTGGAAGATTGATTAAACGTAATTAATTGTTGATGTTGATGCCAACTTATGACAGCAAGAACAAGTCAATAGAGCCAAACTTGAGACATAAATTTTGCAACGTTTATCCAAGTTATGTGTATTTTCCTTCTCTCGTCATCGTTTCTAAAGATATCAATGAATAAAATTGTAAAATTTCTGGTTATTCTCAAGATGGATATGCTCATTTCTTTCCTGTGCATATCAGTTTTATTATTTGGTACCTAATTCATCTTGAATTTTTTAACAGCAATTGGACTCTATTTTGAATTACTCGAAAGTTCTAAAAAAGAAAAAATAAGGCATATATTATTTAATATTGAAATGAAACGGTTTCACTTTCTGCCTTATTATCATTTTTAATTCTTTACACAAGCCTCATGCTCTCTCTCATTCTTCAAAGGAAGAATTTTGTAATTTCATCATCCAAAAATTACTATGAGGTATGAAATTAAACGCCATGAACAGAAAAGAAAGTCTTTGTGCATGTTTGACTTAGCATAAAACCATGCGTGGGTTTTATTTTAAATTATTAAAGTAAAAAAAATATGAAAGAATAAGTGAAATGCGCCCAAACATTTTTTCTTTCAAAGTATAGAGTATACGTAAGTATGAAAGATGCTCGGAAATAAGCATTTTTTCCGCAAATTGTAGCTATTTTTGCTTGAACGACAGGCTTCATTCAATTTACCGTTCTGGCCGAATACTAACTTATCGACGGGTTTCCAGTTATGTACATAATTTAACCTGCCACTACATGAACGTTGACCTAGATGCCATGCCCCAGTTTGTCTTACAGCAACCAGGAGTATCGTCCCTTCCTCGAATTTGTATATTTTTACTTAGAGCAAACGCTCCAGTAAATACAGGAAGAGTAATGAAAGAGTTACGCTCTTTTTCACGCTTGCTTACACTTCAAAGAAATTAACGAGTCGAAACAAGCAACTGACTTATCGTAATCACCAGCATATCGTTTAACTTGTAGCTGGCGTGCTTCTTCAGACAATGAAACCTTTTAGAACGGTTTGAGGAATAATGAAAAGATATTTTGTGAACAGTTTTATTGTCAGCTGACTTTTTATTCGACATAATGAATGAAACTATGTTGGTTAAAAATGTTTGAAACTAGAATGAAGATATTATAATTGTTTACCTCTAAAATTATATAGAAGCATCTCAATTTATATGATTTCTTGATTGATGAATGACATGATTGATAAATCATGTATGTTACATTTTTTATAATACATCGTACCAATCGTATTTTAGGAGTTTAATCTGATAGAGAAGAGATCGCTTGCGAAGTCACAACAAGTGCTTGCAACACAAGAGCTTGTAGTTTCTGTTTTAGACATGCCGTTGATCGCAACAATTGAAGGTATTGTTTTGATTATTTTTATTAATATCTTTGTTCCATGATTGTCGGTTTCTATTTACGGGATAAACCAGAATCTGTAAGTTGTAACCGTGTAAAAATGGGAATGCATTAAACTACATTTACACGAAAATCTATTTCAAATAGATATAAAAGTTTGTATAAATTTATGATAGACTTCATATTCAGCCATAAAATCCTGTATGAATTTTTATAGTAGAAGAAGTGCTTTGAATCCAGTCTTTTAATTGGTAACAAATGATTAGCCATTGGCATGTTGAAACAGAGTATATCGATTCAAAACAAGCATGCAAAATAGATGTATTTTAATAACTATAGGTAATCTAAAGTCCTTCCAGCAAATTGCATTGATTTTTATATCCACCTTAAATATCTAGATTGAAAAAATTTATAGGATATATGTTTGTTATTAAGTTGTTGAGTTCAAATACATATTAAATGTCTATCTAAACACTATTGTTTTACTGTAACTCTAAGATTAGGGAAATAGCCAAGGCTGTTCCTAATTCGTTAACATCTTCAGAAGATCCTTTTCTTAAGTTAGATCCCTTATGTGTGATTTCGTTCTAAGTTCTTATATATATAATTAGAATCAGAGAGAAAATATTTGAAAAAAATGAAAATTGGTGGGGAGGTAGCTTAGAACCAGGACACAGATTTTTTCAGACGCAAATTAAAAAAAGCGGTTGTTGTTGTACCGCGGGGTTCAACTTGTATTTACTAAAAATATAATCCTAAGAAATAGCCAGGCATACATAAAATAAATAGCCTGGCTTCTTGCAAGTTTCACGTTTCGGGTAGAATGTAATACCTTGTTAAAATATTACATCACGGTTTCAGTGTATGAATCTATATGCATAGCAATCTTCAGCCGTGGGGGTTGTAACTTAGTTAGTGAGATGAGACGGGTCGATACCTTATTCAAATAGTAAATTACACAAAATAGCTTTATGAATATCCTTTATCATACCCTCATATTATTATGGATTTACAATTAGACGCTCTATTTATACATACACATTCACGGCCATGTCCTTTTAAATAGAATAGATAAACGGCAACGGAAGTGATAGAATAGTACTTTGTTTTTTTTGGTGTTGATGCTGTTGGTGCAGTACTGCGTGCTTATCGGAATGTTAAGATAAAAAAGTTGATTAAAATAAACAATGTAAAGTTTTTTAGAAACAAGCTCCTATAGTCTAAAGTATAAAATTTTGAATACAAGTAAAAAAACAAAGAAGTTTTTTTACCGCGTGAATGCTTCTCAATAGCATACAGTTACTTTATAATTATAGATTATAACAAAAAGTCCTTATGAAAAAAGTACTTATTTAGTATGGCATTCACATCATCATGTTTGCAAGACGCCTGGCAGGAGCTGGATGCTAGAAAACGAGAATTTAACCGACTGGTGAGCAATTGGAGAGGACTATGCGCAGCAGTGGACTGCGATAGGCTGATGATAATTCAGATTATTGTTACACAAAACTTTTTTTTTATGTTATAGGCGGCAAACGAGCATACGTATCGCCTGATGGTGAACGATTACCGCCGCCCATGGACACCCGCGACACCAGGGGCGTCACAAGTGTGTTGCCGCCCTTGGGGGATGGGAAGGAGGATCAGGGGGAGGGTTGGATTGTGGGCCTCCAGTATCCTCACTCACTAAGTGAAACACAGCGCAGGCGCTGTTTCACACCGGTTTTCTGTGAGGCCGTGGTATTACTCCGGTCGAGCCGGCCCATGCATGCCGAAGCGTGGCTCTTCCACGGTCTAATTGTAAACATTAACCAAATGATGCTTAATACTTATTCACATAATATATTGATAAATGTTGTATAGAAGGCTAGACTACTATTACTTAATGTAGGCTAAGTCTGTTCATATCAAATGTCTGGCAAGCCTAGATAATGTTGAACGGTACCTCATACACACATGAATAATTACTTATAGGAGGCTTAACGTTACATAACCCACAACACATAGCTAAAGTCTTATAATCGGAGGAGTAACGACTTGAACTTAGAGCTTTGTGCTTTAGTGTTCCTAGACATTTCGAGTGTCATGAAATATTCTATTACATACCCTTAAATATAACTATAAAAGTAAAAAAAAAGTGTAATGTAATGTTTATAAGATATTAACATTAACAGTTATTTGGAGGTATTAAAAAACAGGTCTGAGCAATTCGGCTTAACTGTCAATCCCACGAAGTGTCAGTCTATAATCGTGGGTGGCCCTTGATTGATGATCAGAGTAGATTCGTCAAAACTGCCACCAATTGTCAGTAACGGATAAATCATAGCGTTTAGTTCGTCTGTCAAAGATCTGGGCTCATGGATTGACTCGAGCCTCACTTGGAAACCACAAATTGGGAACGTAAGCAGGAAAGTAGAGCTTGAAACTTTTATCAAGAACTTCCTTCCACCTACAACCAAGTTAATGCTTGTGCAGGCTATGATCTTTTCAAGAATTGATAGCTGAGATGTAAGCTACCTCGACCTGAATGCGAATCTACTTAATTAACTTGACCGATTTCTTAGACACACAGGATGACAGATGGTGACATGCAGTATTTAAAAATAATATAATTATTGTTATGCCCGACTGCCACGGTGGCGCAACGGTAGCGTATGCGACCGCTGTGCTTGAGGTCTCGGATTTGATTTGCGGATCGGTCCAAATGTTTATATGATCTGCAAATATTTATTTCGGAGTTTCAATGTTTTCTATGTATTTACAAAAAAAAAATATATGTATTTTTATCAGTTGTCTAATACCCACAAAACAAGCTCTACTTAGATTGGGACTAGATGGACTTGTGTGTAAGATGTCCGAAATATTTATTTATTTAAATAATTTGAAGTATAACAAATATGAACCCGCAAATTACCCTCAAAATAAGTGAGTGTTATTTTATAATTAAATAGACACCTCACATTACTATTCAGTACTTGGTTGACCGGTAAATTTTTTTGGTAAATTAAAAATAGATCTATTTTTAGCGTCCTAAAACCCCTGTTTACAAAATTTCATGAAAATCGTTGGAGCCGTTTCCCAGATTCAGATTATAATACATACAAGAATTGCTCGTTTAAAGGTATTATTAGAGACAGATTACAAAATTTGTAAAACGGACCTAAACTTTAAACAATACTAACAAAATATAAATAAATATTAACGCATCGAACTGTTACAAGTGGTTGGAACATGTGAAAACAGTTTACAGGTTAACTATCAGATAATAAATATCAGAACACGCTGTTACCGAGAAACTGCAGCATAATTCGGTTAATTTTAAACGTTACACAACATTACAACACATGACTATGGAAGATACAATTTTTAAACAAACGTTATAGTCTAAAAATAAAACAGAAGTTTTAGTTCCGTTTTAAAATACAATCTAGTTAGTCTTATCAATTAAAATTGTTTATATACTTTTGTAAACTATCTACAATTCCAAGTATAGATAACTCCAAGTATAGATAAGTAACATAGACCTAATAACAAACCCACCATAGTTGGCATATTGGAAGAATAGCTTTTTATGTTAGTTACCATATCAATGAGAGAATCTGGGGCACAATATGAGAGGTTAAAATCTGCGTCACTTTATTTCCGTATTAAGTTTTTTAATGCTGTCCGTTTCAGTATAAAATTTTGTTCAAAACAAAAACAATATACAAGTCTTTAGTAGTTGGCTACTGATGATGATAAAGAGAATGTATTTATAACATGACAGACTTTTGTGACAGACTCAATTCTTCGTTTCAATTAGCATTCACGAATGTTATAACTCCCTCCTTTGCATCTGATTCGTCATAGTTCAATTCATAGCTTTTAATCTTTAGTAAACCTTGTTCCATCTGATCTTTTAAGCGTTGTTTCATGTGGTAATAAGTATACACAAAATACTTTACGACGCTTATAGCTTACTTAAAAATATACAAAATGTACGGGTTTTTGATAAAACTGCACTAACTTGAAAAAGATACAAAGCTCTGTGTGACTCATGAATTCGTTTCAAATTAGAACACATATCTGTAACAAAGATATACAAACTAACGAAAATAATGCACTTAAATGGACACAATCATGACTCGTAAATGCTATGTATATTGGTCATTAATTTTAAAATAGGGTCCCGCACATTTAGCGTTTGTAATACAATTAACGCTACAATTCACAGCCACATCATGGTAACCAAACAACCAGTTAGAACCAAGCGTAACTAATTATGGCTGCATGGAAACTTGCAAACAGAATGAGACTAGGTCGAGTGTTACATAGGTCAACAGAAGGGGGAGTGCTACAATTGTTGCTGAACCGAGAGAGGACAGGGTGGTGACAAAGCTGGCCGAGATACTAAATTAATCTTATCCAATTTTATTTTGGCATGATAATAATTTTCTTGCTCATTATATTATTTAGCGCCAAATTTTAGCTGGAAATTTTTTTTGCTTATGTGATATGTTTACTTCCTAAAAGTTCATCAACTTTTAAGCTTTATATTAATCAAATCATCAAGAATTGTAGTGATGATTTGTCCATGATAAGACGAGATAAATGTGTTTAATTATTGTTTATTACTGTTAATCATGAGGTGCTCATAGCCCAGTTGAAATGAGGCGCTCATAGCCCAGTTGCATTCGGTGATTAGAAACAATCAGCGAGGGCAAGCAATGACGGCGCGGTCAGTACCTGGATGGGTGACCGCTGGTGGCATGTTACCATGAGCGTCTCCGTGATTCGGAGGTCACGTTAAGCAGTCGGTCCCGTTTGTTATCATAGGATAACAGTCGTGAAGCTTAGTTGGAGGCCTTCGGGCGGCTTAAAAAACATCCAACGGTAAGATTAAGTAGCCACAACGTTGTCTTGCCAGTCCCCAACCCGCACTTGGCCAGCGTGGGGACGTATGGCCTTAACCCTCTTCTCAGAGGAGACCCGAGCCCAGCAGTGGGACATTATGGGTTGATGATGACTGTTTAATCTACGATAGTATGCACGTATTAAACATTTAAACCTTCCTCTTGAATCAGTTTGTCTATTACAGAAAACCGCATAGAAATCCGTTGAGTTTTATAACGATATTCATTTTATATTACGTAAGATATGTATTATGTATTTAAATAGTAAGCCACAGACTTTTCAGTGGCAACATCTATGGGCCTATGATTCTAAAGTAAAAAGTGCGATAAAAATAAAGAACTCCAAAAAACTAGCTAAAAATCTCCGCCAACTTTATGATGGGTACAAAGTAATATGAAAGTTGAAAGAATCTTTTTTTTAGCATCAAGTTTTTTGTACGACCCAAAAAACATCGTTCTTTTCGTTTATCTCCTACTTCCAAGTACTATGACTAAAAGTAGTTTTGAATATTTGTATAATAACGAGATACACTGTTTTTTAGATAACTTGAAATAATTGTCCTATTTATTTAACAACTAGCTTTGCCCGCTGCCCGTACACTTGTAAATCGATTATCGCGATAAAGAGTAGCCTATTTATGAATCTCCACGCCAAATTTCATTACAATCGGTGCAGCTGTTTATTCGTGAAAATATAACAATCAGATAGACATACTTTTAAAGTAATGATGTTGGTATGAATAATCTTCAAATTCAAGACAATCTGAAAGTCTTTTTTGTAATTGGCAGTAGTAACATGAATTGCTGTTTATTAGTGTCACTAAAAATTTAAGAATGAACTCTCCATTTAATGAGGTAGTGAATTTTAAAACCAATAACTATTTGTTTATCTTTTATTGTCTAAAGTGGTTATTATAATTATGAGTTTTTAACTCATAATTGCTACTTTATTTGGGGCTTCAAAGCCAAGTCGAAACACTATTCATGTAAGGTTACAGATTGAAAGCTTCAGTTAGTGGAAAGATGACGGCAATATTGCTCACAGATGGCATGTGCCGTAATTTGCGGTCTTGCTTACAAATGTTTTCATTTTAACGTAAGTGCAGGTTAAATAATTGAATAGTTCAATCGTTGTTATGTTATTTGTAATTGCTATATTGTGAGTGTAGTAATGATTGTAACCCATCATAATATTTTATAATAATTTTAAAAATATTTTATGCTCGCACTTAACAAAAGAATACGTCTCACGTTTACTTGACGAAATTTTCACATAAAACAATATTATAACGAAGATACCACAATCTCTGAATTTTTATTTCAATCCATCTTAATTTTTACTCGGTTTCTACTTAACTGTATTTATTTATGCAACGGCATTATATTAAACAAATTATGTTCTGAAAATTTCTTCTCTTCTTCTCTTTACGATATTAACACAATAATAAAAATATATTCTTTCACCAAGTATGTCACGGGTGAGTGGTGAAAGTAATGCTGACATATGGTGAAACAATCATAGTTATCTTTATTTAGATAGTGTATAGTCGCTTAGGCCACTAACTTGGACCAATCTAGGAAAAAAACCCATTACGATCATGACACTAAAGTATAAACAGATTCTAAATTCTTTCACCAAGTATGTCAAACGGTGGGAGTAATGCTGACGTATGATGAAACTATCATAGTCACTTTTTACGCGTGTGTAGCCGCTAAGTCCTCCAACTTGGACCAATCTAGGAAACTTCTCTTTACGATCACCATCCCGGTGACCTGTTTCACTAAACACCCATAAAGCCCTGCAGGGTATACTGGCCTGGATTACGTCATTGTCGTTTTATGACTGCTTTGTTTGAGTTACGACGTTCGGCTTTTTTGGTCATTCTGCGGGCGTAATCAGTGAAGTGGATGGTACGAAATCCGTCGTAAAATTGACGTTTAAGCTCATAAATTACAAGTAGACTAAGAGTTAATTTGTTTAGTTAGCTTAGATTTATTGGTCTAGTCTTACTATTACTATCAGTAACTACAGCAATTCATACAATCTTAAATACCTACACGCTGAATAAAGACTGAAATATATTAATTAGTATTTTACACTAACAAAATATATTTATATTAAGACCCGGTAAAAATGTAACACATGTATTGGATATATTGTAAACAAGGTACATAACGGTCTCGAATATTAAGAATTAAGTTTTAATAGAATTTCCAAAGAGGCCTAAATAGTAAGTACAAAAAAAGTTTAATAATATCTGTTATACAATTACTCCAAAGTTTTCCTTTTGCTCCTTTAAAATAAACAGAAATTTGGAGACCGTTCGGCACTATCGTCAGCCCATTACTAACCTCGATGTCTTATTTTGAGCAAGGGGGAGTCAAGTTCTTTAGGCATGTTTTATCTTTTCTCCTAGATCAGCAAAAGGGCTTACTTCATTTAACAGGCACTATGAAAGTGTATGTCACGTCGGAGTTTGCGTTGAATGTAAAATATATGCCAAAGTTAGGGCACAAAAGTGACAATATTTTTATGAAACTTAATGTTGCATGGGGTTTTATAGGACACTAAATAATTTTACTGTTTAGGCTTTATAAATAAACACAACATTAAAATATCGCATCTGAACAACGCAAATATTGTCATTATACCTTTTTATTACATTTAAAATATTGTTGGCTGCTTGGTTGTAATTATTGAAAGTTGTTTTTATAGAAAATGACATGTAAAAATATGCTTATAAAATAAAGGACCTACTTCAGACTGCCTCGTTGATGCAGTGGAAGCAAACGTGACTGCTGTGCATGAGGTCTCAGGTTCGATTACCAGGTCAGACCTAATGTTTGTATGATCTGCAAATATTTATTTGTGAGTTTGGGTCTTGTAATATTTATCTATTTAAAAAAAATGTATTTATATCAGTTTTCTAGTACCCATAATAAAACCTCTGCTTAGTTTGGGACTAGATGGCGTTGTGTGGTAAATTTCCAAAACTATTTATTTATTTTATAACAACCGAAGTGAGAAACACATCTTTTTTCGGGTCGGGTAAAAAGAGATTAATCATTTTAACAACATACAAACTCCGACAGATTTAAGATGTTCTAAGATGTAGCATAACATTTTTCTTAAGAATACATATTGCTTATAACATCTTGTTTCGTTTTAGATACCGTAGCAAAACAGCAGTATTGCTTTAACAGCCTAGGACTGAGGCAAAACTATAGCTTAATAGCTCCAAACCTATTTATCCTATATCTATTTTGAAAAAAATAGGAACTCCAACTTAATATATGAGCATTTCAAATAAGAGATCAATTGATAGTCGATGAAATTGTCATCGCCTAGCTAATAGCAGAGAACTTAAAACTTAAAGCTATTTTACGACCACGTAGGTACCCACATTACGTCAGCGCGAACATTTCTCGGTCAGCGTGGGAACGAAGGCTGTTAACAAATAGCTCCTAATAAATGTCTGCTAAAAGGGTACGCCTGTTTACACTGCATTTTTATAAGAATAGATTGATTAATGATCAAGTTTACTGGTGAAAAATGATGAGCAGAGTAAGGAAACGATAAGCCTAGTAAGGTGTTGTTCATTAATTCTTATGATAACATTATGTTTACATGTGTAGTACAACTTCATAACAACATGAAAATATTTAAGCATATCTACTATTAAAAGTTACGCTGAGCAATATTACGCTGAGAAATATTACGCTAAGGAATATTACGCTAGGTGTAGTGAGAGCGGTGAAACGATTTAGGAAAAATATTTATAAAAAAAAGAGCTCCGGACGCGGATATTCTTTTGTTTGTTTGTTTCGTATAATGGTTTGTTGAACCTATTATGCTACTAAAATCAGTAAAGTAATATATACATGTACATATTGCTTGCATTAGTTTCTACAGTAGACTCAACCTGTTTTCCGACATTCATACAGTCTACGTATCGTGTAGAAACTACCTGACACTAGATTAGTTAAAAAAATTTTTATAAGATCTAAACAAAGTAGAATATAATCTCTTTTAAATTGCATTATGTTATTGAAAAGTAAGTGTAATACAATGCTGACCTAAAAATGGCAAGCAATATTATTATTATTTATACAACACACTAATGAATCTAGTCACAGGTGCATATGAGAGGCGGTAATCACTTAACGTCAGGTGACCTGTCTGCCTGTCTGCTCTTTTCCATTCATCCATTCATACTAATATGATAAATTCGAAAGGAACTCTGTACATTTATTATTATATATATTTCACTGCTAAGCCGCTGTACCGAATTCAATAAAATTTCGCATAAAGATACTTTGATTTTTCGGTAAGGACACTAGCTACTCTTTACCATGCTAACCGAAATACACGCGGGCGCAGCCGTGGATTAAAGCTTGTAACAAAATAAAATATATATGCTACCACTTTACTGCGACCGACTCCGAAAGAAGGAGGGTTATGTTTCTCGACTGTATGTATGTATGTTTTTGGCACGCCCAAGAGTCTAAGCGGCTAGTCGTATTTTTATGTGAGTAGTGTCAATAGATTCTTCTTAGCTGTGAGACTGACACTGGATACATCAAAATAAAAAGAAATTATTCGAGACGGGTTTTTTTTTAAATAATTCATTATTTATTTTATGGATGTAATTTCTTAAATCCATGAGATTAAAAGATTTTTCAATTATTGTTTTTAATGTTAGTTACATAAACAAAATAGTTGTCAAGTTCCCCACAGTATTCTTAACTAAGCGAATATTCTTTTATTACCCCTAAGTTTCGTAAGAGGCGGTTAGGATTCCCCTAACTACTATGAAGACAAGCAGGCTACGTCTTTATGCTAATGTTATTCGAATTGAACGTCTGCCTGCATAAGCCATAATGTTCTTGTAGATAGTATAGGACTTAGAAAATAGATACCCATTATTCGGACACTGTTGGTACCAATTAAAGATGTATGATATCCATAACTATGATTAATTAAAAACTGTTGTGCAATTTTAATTTTAACTCTGTTTGTGTAATAAGTTTGTTTAATAATTGTAAGTAGCTTAAGTCTCTCATTCTAATCTATCTCTAGTTTCAAGTTACTTTTGATATTTGTTATCTATTTGGTTCACCTACTGTCAAAGATTTTGCATGGTTTTTGACTTATATTTATATTATATCGAAACATATATATTAACCAGGTAAGTACAGTATTGTGCTTCTGCAGTAAACAAGAATTTGATTGAAGAAGATATGCTCATATTTATTACCAGATTTCAAAACACTGTCGGAGCTTTAACAACTTGATAATAGTACCTATCACAAAAATTATCTTTTATAATATTTACTTGTTATTTACTACATATGAAATATTTGTAGAACATAGCAGACTTGACTTAATAAAGAACCTCTGAAAACAGTCGTTCATTATTGAGTAAGTAAAATGCCAAGTTGCTAATTAGATCCAAACATTGAGAATAAAGAAAGAACTCACATACACAAACCTAATTAGGAAGGACATCTGATTCAAGGTTATCATTGGCCCTTCGCCTGTAACTAATTGAACAAATGTATTTAATTGAAACATGACTCGTGACACTGTTACAAATAGCCTTTAGTGATTGTTCTTATATAGCTTATGAATAGAGAATTTATATTTTACTAGCTTTTGGGCGTTGTTCCACCCGCGTGTCTAACGATTACGCAACTAAGAGAAGCCTATGCCTAGCCTTCCTCAAGAATCATAGCATCTCCATACAAAAAGTCATTGAAATCGGTGCAGCGGTTTAGTTGTGAAAGTACTTTCGTATTTATAATATAAGTATTGGTTTGTGCGTTGGCTGATTACAACCTACCTCATTTAGTATAGTAGTATCTATCAGGATTTTGACATTTGAGTGGCAAACCACCATGGGTGGCAATAACCATACAAAAGACATCGCAAAACGCAGCAGATGAGTTACTCTGTCAAAAACACAAATAACGCAAAACTGAAATGACGATTGAAATACTTGTAGGTAAAAGCAATTTTCTTTGTTTATGTATGGAAAAAAAAGTTGAATATTTAACACTCACAATAATTGATCAGGACTGTTGGTGTCAAGATTAGGATGCGTTGCCGACTACGCTGTTTTTTTCCTGCTAAAAATGCACTGTGTTTGAGAATTTGATTCAATTTAGTAAATAATAAAAACAAAATTGTTTTAGTAAAGATTATTTCCTATCGTATCGTTTAAGAAAACTTCTTCCAGATAGGTAATTGAACGTTTAAAATATTAGAAAAACAAACAGAAAAAAACGCAGAAATTATAAATTAAGTCTAAGTTGTCGTTGTAAGTAAATATAAGCACTATTCAAGTAAGTTTAATATACGACAACAATCTTAAAAAGGCTAATAATGAAAAGAACTTTTGAGCATCTATTTCTATCATCAAATTGAAGTCCTTCTTTGAATTATGTAAATGACGTTTATGTGAAAAGAAATGAAATCATTCATTCTGCAATTAATTTCTTGAGCAGATAAGTTCGATCTTTCCTAACTGGACTAGCCCTGAGAAGAAAGGGTGAAACAAACTAAGGGATCATCGTCTCTTAAAGTCCAGATAATCTTCTCAAAATGTAAAGGACTTTATATTAGTAAATAAAAACAGCAATAAATTTAATTTGAGCCATAACTATCATAAACTAGTTGACCCTGCGAAGTTCGTACCGCCATACCTAAGTCTTCTAAAAACTTGTTTTAGTATTTATGTACGACTTAGGTTTCCACTGGTAGTGTTCAGTCGCGGACTAAGAAAATATAATCCTTGCGGTTTTCCCATTATTCTCCCTTTCTATACAAACCTTGTCCTGGCAGCAGCAAAAAAAAGATTGAAGAGGTGCAGGCGATAGAAAGTTATGCGCGTACATACATTTTGGTAATTCATTTTGAATTGTAAAAGAAGATTGGTTAAAAATAATAATTAAAATAATGTCAACAACAGCTATAATTAAAGACGAGTTTGTTTTCAATTATAAATAATCATCACATTAAAAGTAGAAATAAAATTAAACATTTAAAATGAACTCATGTCCTTTGCTGCTGCTGGAGAACAGGCAGCTCGATACGCCAGTTACAGTCGGTTTCATCATCAAGGTATTCTGCTATAGTACAAAATTCATTTGCGGATACTTTGATTTAATGGTATCCTTAAATTTCCGCTACGGCAAATTCCTAATATCAACAATGAGTGAGTTTGTTGTAAAATGTATTTAGCGAGGCTTGCTAATTATCTTTTACGAGAACTTGGAGTGTCCACAAGCTGTTAACAAAACTCAAGAAGAGTTAAGTAAAATGGTGACATCAATTTAAAGCAAGATAACAAAAATCTAATTATAACAAATGGATAAAGGCCATTATTTCTTTACGTTTATATACGTGTAAAAGTATAATGCCGATATTGTTTCGTCAGTTTTATCGCTACAGTCATAGATATAAAGGAAAATGGTTGGTTGTTACAACACAAAATATCATAATCAGTGTTGTAAAACTTCTGAGTAGCTATGTCTACATAACGATAATATTCGGTTAAAAATCTTAACCAACGATGAAATGAACACCAAAGCTGACGTAGTGGTTTAAGTGGTCGCCACAACGCCCTCTACTAAGCTGAGCGTTACGGGCTCAAACCTCATTTGGGAGAACACTTTTTGTGATCTAGTGCATCATCGTTGTTCTGAATCTGGGTGTTCTTTGGATTTATTGTATGTTTAAAATTCCCCGCTGCACAGGATATATTCCTTATGCGGGCGTTGTCTTTTTTTTATATATAAAAAAAACAAAAAAACAGCTAATAGATTCTGAAAATGAGGTTGTCTGTAAGAGATCGCCATGAGCGATAAGACCGCCAATTGTCACATTTGTATGTTGTAATCTTTTTTTTTCTATCTGTTAAGTGTGTACAATAAAGATAAATAAATAAAATCTTAGTCTACCTTTATTTCTTACATGACCTTTCTTATTAATTTTTTTTGGTAAAGAGGTTATTCAAAATTTAAGTATTCAATTCAAAAAGTTACCTCTAAAAGAGAGGATAACTAAAATGGCGGTTGGTTAACTCCATTGCGAGCATCTGTGCGCTATACAAGCTACTTATGACATCAGGTTGAAGTTTAAGGTAGCTAGCTCATTTTGTTCATTTAAAAAACTTATATATAAGAATTTTATGTTAATAAAAGCACCCCTGGTTAGACTTTTTATTTTAATGACTAAGCCTCGCGAAGAGGTCCGTTTAAACCTCACTTTATTGCTTGCGTAAACCTTGCTTGACTATTGTAGCTAATAAACTGTTATTTTATGTGGAAGTGCAACAAAGTTTCCAATTAAAACACATTTAAATTTTTTTACAGGATCAAATTCAAAGATATATATGTATATGTGTAACTAAGTAGAATGTTTTTATTAATAGCGATTAACCTTATTGCTTATTACACACGGGGGTCTAATCCTAATACATGCTTTTAATTAAAATTATTACCGCTTTTAGGTTCTAAATGGGATTTCAACCAATAACCGTTTACATGGATTAGGTAAAGGGATATTGTAATAATTCAGAATGAGTGTATAGGTAGAATACTATTTTACATGTATTCCAAAATTATATTTCAGTAAATAAGAAAAGTATTTTTATATAAATACTCAAACTTTATTCTATAAACTTAAAATAATTTACTAAAAACTTTGATTAATAAAAATAAAAGCTAGAATGGCTAAAGACCTAAATCAAAACAACCAGTTGTACCAACATCTATCAGTTTGGACTACAATATCATAACTTCTTATTTTCATAATTTAATCTAAGCTCACTTGTCAGTACTGCCAGTGGTCGCAAAGCTTGCTACACGGAACTAGGATCATACGAAAGTATGACGCTATAAATAAACATTTCAACCCCAACAATGTAAAACAAATTTAAAACCATTCCAATCCACATTAACAATTTTAAAACCATATGGAATATCACATGATGATTACGACATCGCTATCCTAATATAACAATTCCGTATGCAGAATAAAAATGAATAACAATAACTCTTTTGTTCGTCCCTAATCATATATGTACCATCAAATATGTAAATGGAAATCTCCCAGTTTAATCCTAATGTAACGCTACAGTTATATCAATTGACTGCCTCTGTGGCGCAGTGGTAGCGAATGCGACTGCTGTGCAAGAGGTCTCGGGTTCGATTCCTGAGTCGGGCCAAATGTTTGTATGATCTCCAAATATTTGTTTCGGAGTTTGGGTGTTTTCTATGTATAATATGTATGTATTTACAAAAAAAAGTATATAAGTATTAATATCAGATATCTAGTACCCATAGAACAAGCTCTGCTTAGTTTGGGACTAGATGGAGTTGTGTGTTAAAATGTCTGAACATATTTATATATTAATTTAGACGATTCAACTTACACCATTTAAAACGTTAAATAGGTCACTCGAAGCAATTGAGCAGTTCATAGGTTATCTTGATTTCGAGCCGCGAGATTATACATACTTTATTTATACTTTTATTTACGATAAACTTCTACACTTACATATACATAGCATAGTATGTTCTTTAAAGTAATTGTAACACTCCCTAGTGGTACAATACATTTTTCCTTTTTACGCACATTGTTACATATTTAAGAAGTTTTAAATTAAATCAAGTTTGATGAGAGAGGTTGTGATACTTTGAAAGTTATAATTAATAGGTTCTCAAAAATATACAAAACGCCTATAGTAAATAATATGGCTAAGTTTTATTTACAGTTGAACATAAAATGTGTTTTTGTTTTATGCTATTATTTATTTTTATAAAAGTTAAAACGTAGATTAATTAAATTTTTGAAATTAAATGTCAATTATACATAAGAAACCTTAGTTTACCTACTACCTACCTACTTTAAAATTAAATTAAAATACTATGAAAATAAAACTTACAATATTTAATATTCATTTTTTTTTATCTTAGTGTGCGTCTTAAACTTCCTATTCCCTTAATTTTAACTGTAAATCGGTATAAGGTTGCCTTAAAAAAGACTGAAGTAAATTCTTTTTAAGGCATGGCAATTACAAGTGTATACATTTCTTCGTATGTTAGATCATGTTTAAAATCGTAAAACTGTTGACGAGTTAAATCCTTATTCAAACAAATACGGTAATTATTAGGTTGTAATAAAATATGAAGAGAAATTTAAAATGTTTGTTTTATTAACTGAAAATAATTTTTAAATACATATATATCTATACATATAGAACGTATAAGTTTGCGAAATAAATGTCTACCTACTCTATTTTAGCAGCGTGTTTTAACAAACCCGCCAATTAGGTTTGTTTGCTGTCGGTATATAATCGTAATTAGCAGACTTAACCAAATAGTAGAAAGCAAATATCATTTAAATAATTTTATATTATCTGTTGTATCTTCGTGAGAAATTTTAATGTTAGGTTTCCACATGTTTTCTGATGATAAAAGCACAAAAATTCTTATTTAAAGAATTAGCCGGGGCTTACACTTTTATAATACATTGTTGTTACTACTTTCCGCTTGTGTTGGTGCAGTATAATGTTATGTAGTCAATTTTATTATGACCAATAATTGTTTGTGTAAAAAACTTGTAAATCTGATCTGTATTTGGTTCTGATCTTTTCTCTTAGACACGTATCAAAAAGAAAATGTATTAAAAGAAGAGATATATCAAAGGCCTTCAAAACTGGTTATATCTAAAGGTTTAATAACAGTTGCGTTGTAATGTATTGCTTATTTGATAGTATTTCTGTTTTTGAAAATAATGTAAATTTGCCTTTAGGTGATGCAAATAGAAAAATAAAACATTGATGAACGCCTAGAAAAAGTTATTCTGTTGAGGAGCTACTAGTACACATTAATAATGACACAGTAAGAAGGATGTCTTACTATATAGCACGTGGGTACCGCAATAATGTTGACATATTAAATATTTGTTTTAAGATTAGCTCTCCAATGTGGGACATCATTACAGAATTATAACATATACCTATTTATAGACTTGTTTATATTTATTTAGACTAAGTGATTGCATGTGCTAGGGTTTGTTTTATGCAGCACTTTCATCACATTACGTTTTGGTCTAAAAAGTGGCTTTAAAATAGGTGATTCAATGTTAAAGAATCGCGAGAAAGGATCTTGATGTACAGAGAGACGAACAGAACAATCAATCTATTCTAGAATGGTTCTATTTTCCAAGAAATGAAACTCTAACAAAAAAATTGCAAACTATCATGTTATAATTTGGTTGATTTGTTTATAATTTTTACTTTTTAAGTCGATTAAGTAATTTATATAAAATTTTGATTATTATATTGACAGCAGAGTATTTTTAAGCTGCAATGTTTGTTTAAATTTGTTTTTGTAATAGTAGTTCGTCCTAAATATTTGTTTTTAGTCTATTATCATCAATGGATCATAATATTACGACCTCGATAGATAATTAAAGTAAAGTAACCTATGCTTTTAATGCAACTAAATATTTAGTTTTGTGTCTACCCTATTAAGTACGTTAATTTTGGAGTTAAGCCAAATGTGACGTCTCAGTCCTTTTAATTTACGACTACGACATCGGAGTTTTTGTATCTTATGGATTTTGTGGTACAAGGAGTTCCGATAAATCTTTTGCACTGCCCAGTTAGCGTGTATATAATAGGGCTACTATGTACACAATGGCATCCTTATTATGTATGCCTATAATAATTCTAATAGTGTATGTCATTGAAAGAAATCCTATATATCCGAAGAAAACATTTCTGGATTATTTACTTTTCTCACCTTGTAACTTTTTTATACTTTTACTCAAAGATTTTCATTTTAATTTTTTTTAATATTCGATAAATCGGAACTGTTCTGCCTTTATTAACTAGTTCATTCTTTATAATACTCAAGCGTATAAATATATTTTGTTGTTTTAAGTTACTGGAAGACCAACTCACAACGAGAATTAGCGCTAATTCTTCACTTAAAAGTTGTTATTCTTGGATTGCTGATACAGCGTATGTGTATGGGTGACATGTCTATAATATACTTGGATTACATGATATCATTTATCTATCTATATAGTTTGAGACTGACAACAAATTTGGCTGACTAAGAAATTTGACACACATCGCCATCTAGGTGAAGTGGGTCAGATTTCTGAAATATGTTTTCTAGAAGACGTTAACGTTTCTTTTTTAATTGTAAAACCTCTACTCTACTTGATGGAAAGCATGAGTATAATTCAAAAGTAGTGGTCACCATCCTCAATGCGTGTAAGGACAATGCAGCGTGATGCAGTGTATGCAAAGCAGTGGGACGGAAAAATGTGCATTTTCACACTTGCCCGGATGCACACAATTGCTCCAACAACAGTTTTATTATGGTCTGTTGATGGTCACAAAATAAATGTTTATCTCAAAAAATGAATAACAAACAAATATATTTGTTGTTGTACTATTCGTAAATCAATAAATTCTGATGCTAAAGAATATTGGAAAACCCTTGGTATTCTTACATTATACTTTCTTTCTACGTCAATCAGTTGTCGAAGTAACGTATAGTTTCCCGTTTTTAGAATTCGCTTCAGGGTCAGTTCACCAACTCGCTGAAGACTAGGGTTTACATTGGGGGCCCTCGGGAAAACCAAGATTTGTAATATGTACGAACAATCTCACTTTGAATTCTAGGAGTGTTGTTTAATAGGATGTATATATAATATAACAATTACTTTACAATGTTTTAGAACAAGGTCAAACTATTAAACAAGTATTAACCGTTTTCTAAACAGTTATTAAAGAGGATTACTTCGTTTACCTAGGGTATAGGACTCTAGATAAACGAATTAGGACCCTTCAGAGCCAGACCCTTCAGCTTATTGTCTTGACATAGAACACTGATTAAAAATATATTTTAAGTTTCATTTAGATTTAGAGAATCTGAAATCACCTGACTATTTTAACATTAAAAACTTTGTTAAAAAACCTATAGAATATTAGTTAAAAGAGATTGAATGTCTATAGACTATAGTACCTAATTCACCAAATAGATATCTAATTTATCTGGCAGATTAGTTAATAGACTGAGTAAATGAAATTTTTTAGGAAAATATCGGTACTTGGAGAGAGGGAATTCCAACGCATACAAATTGTATCATTCGAAAACGAATTTTTATATATACCTAATATAAATTGAGATAAAATATAGATAACAGTAATTGTTAAGTTTTGCGTATGATGCTCATTGTTGTAGTGGGTAGCATAGGAAATAAAGTGGGCACGAGACAAGCTTCTGAAACGTGATGCTATGACTCAATGTATCCTAAAAAAATGTTTGTACAACCTCTATAAAGTTCAGTGATTTATGAGAAAACGTGTGAATTCGTTCTGTACTCGTCTAATCGTAGCGTAGGTGCGAGCTTTTATTTGATGAATCACCGATTCTGGCCCGAATTCATATTAGAATTGTTTTGCTGGTGAGCAAAACTTAAGAATCAGCTGCTGTCGACCCAGTTTATTTATAGTATAATCGTAAAAAATATATTTAACAAAGTTTTTGACGTCAAATTTTTTGTTTGTGTTTAGAAGATGAACTTAAATAGTATATTTTATGTATAAATATACATAAACACATAGGCATGATTCGTATAAGATGCAGATACGTAAATACTTAGTAATGTGAACATTTCGGTCAGAGCATCGCCTCGGGTGCTTCAATTTCGTGTAACGTCGATGTAGAGCATCCGTACCTGCGATTTATTTTTCACTTTCAATTCCGAATTGATTCAACGTTATTCCTTTTCGAATGAATTTGGCATTAAAACGTTTTGCGCCATCAATTTGAATTGAACAGCGATATCACATGTTTTTTTTGGAAATGTATTTGTTGAAAGGTTTTCTACAAATGAGTTAGCATTTATTTAAACAAATAAATATGTGAAATAATGTAGCAGTTGGTGTTTGATTCATTTTAAAATATTGGAAGCATTCTTAAAATCTTTAATTCGTGGAAAATTTTATTTATAGCCTTAGTTGTAAAGTTTGCACTCAAGTACATAATACAAGCTAATTCATCCATATTCAATGTTTATTCCACATTAGTAAAAGATATAGTTAAAGATGTCAGTTTTACTTTTAAAGTAATTCATAAAAGCACTGTTTAATGCGACTCCTCCAAATATTCTACTACATATTTGTCATAATGACAGTTTTGTTAAAATTTAAACATATTATTATATTTTGTATGATAATACATCATTTAAAAATATAATTTATCATATTCACGATTGCGAAAAATTTGTAGTATTTTTTAATAATATAGAATACACATGTGTGTCTTTGAATAAAAATAAGTCTGTTCACAAAATTCAGTTATCAACTACCAACTATATGGCCGACGTGTCTTGGCGAGTCTGAACATAGGCTCTGCGAACTTTAGCGTATGTTCACTCGAAGAAACCAATAAGCACAAAATAACCAAAAAAAAAATTTTCCAATACGCGTGTCCGTGGGTGTTGTTTGATCGATATCTATTCAAATCGATTAAAATCAAGTCATAACAATATGTTTATTTTTAATTTCATACGGAGGTTTTAAATTTTCTCAGTCAGTCGTTACTCAAGTAGACGTTAATAGATAACTGATATTTAAGTAATTCACGTCTTTCAATTGAGAAAATAAAATTTTCTTTTTTTATTAAAATCTAAATCTCGTTTATAAACTACAAAATTCACTGATATTGGTAAATCTATTTCGTTTAACATCTTATTTAAATAAAAATCTATAACTTCTAAATAAAACTAATCGATTACGATATTTGGTTCAATAAAGGGATGATTGTGTTTATTTATATTCAATCTGTAGCCTAGACCCCCAGTACATTGCCTCATGCCACTATTTTCTTTTTCTGCGCAAATTTCGAACTCGCCAAGATACGCCGGCCGTATTGAACATTTACGTATTGCGTAGACATGCTCGACGCTCGCGTTGCAAGCATTTAATTGTATGTAAATGCATAAGCGCATATACTAGACAACGTTTTATTTTTTATTTTTTTTAAGGTAGTTGTCTCAACATTATGAATGGAGAGTTTACAAAGTAAAACTAGAAAAAACTATGCTTACGCTCTTAGTTAATATTGAAACTAGATCTAGCCAATTTTGTTTGCGTATACTATAATTTAAATATGATGTGTATTGCTTCTTTAATATTAAATTTAAGTATATATATACGTTGATATGAGCCAATAAAAAAAAGTCCTCCCAAAATCTGTAATATTCATCTTAATTAAACGATACTATAAGGCAGGAGAAACCTAATTTCGACGAATGATAACGAGCTTGAAGACAGTGGTGTAATTAAAATTCTTTCTACTTCCATTTTCCAGATGTTTCACCGACGCACCTAATTTGACGTAGCAATTTTAATTCAATTCAAAGGAATGCGAGACGTAGAAGAAGACTGAAATACTAAAGTTTAAAATGAGAAATATGAACCAAAAACAGAAGCGTAATATATTTAGTTTTCGGTGGAATTAAAGTAAGGCTCATAATGCTAATTATTATACTGAAAATATGTTTGTCTTCTGGAAATTTGATAATGCCAGTTTTCTAGCAACTCTAACAAATTTTTAGCTTTAAACTGTGAATATAAACGA
Source organism: Hyphantria cunea (assembly GCA_003709505.1). Classification (NCBI taxonomy): domain Eukaryota; kingdom Metazoa; phylum Arthropoda; class Insecta; order Lepidoptera; family Erebidae; genus Hyphantria; species Hyphantria cunea. The sequence goes on from PKRV01002730.1 coordinate 368,834, forward strand.
TCTCCTTTACTTCTAATTACCTATATTACGTTTGCAGTCTTACTAAACAGTTTCTAAGGCCTAAATAATTTTCTAGAAAATACTGCCTCTGTGATCTGAAATTATTTTTTTCTCTGGAGTACGAAACTGGTTGTTCCATAACGTGGAACATGGGAGGCCATAGCAATATTTCTAGATGACGCAAACACATGTGAGCATATTTGTCCTGAGGCTATAACGGTAGTGCTCATACATTACAGCAAGGGTTATAATTCTGGACCAGCTGAATTTACTTCATGGAGCACTAAAACTTGACGAGAGTTAGAAATTGTGTAAGGCAAGCGGTCTGAAACAGTTCCGAGTATGAAAAGTTATATAGAGCACTTTGGTATAACTCGTGTGGATATTCAAATATAAATCTTATTATTGGTGCTATAAATGTCAAAGTTAGGAAAGATGTTTGTTGGTCAATAAAGAAAGAATAGTTTAACGGATCTACATAAAATTTAGCACAAAGATAGTTTATTGTATGTAGTTGGAATAGCATATAACTAGTTGTTAAAATATTTTGTTATTATGGAGGGAACATTCTGACAAATGCTTGCTACTGTATAACCAAAGAAAATAAACTCGATCTATTTTCATAAAGAATATGTTGTACTATTGAAAATAAATAAAATTTCAGATACACTAAAATTTTAAAATTGAATTTTTGCCCGAAGACAGGCTTTGCTTCATGATTGGAGAAAAGCCTATCCGCAGGTCTATTTTTTCAATTAAGTTTTGACAATATAAACTAAAATTTGGGTAAATCTTTAAATATTGTCAATTTTTTATCGTACATATCGTCATCATCACCATCATCAGCCTATCGCAGTCCACTGCTGGACATAGGCCTCTCCAATTTCACGCCACTTAGTTCGATCTATGGCTTCTTGCATCCAGCTCCTGCCAGCCATCCTGCGCAAATCATCGCTCCACCTGGCCTGTAAAAAAAAACCGAAATAAATCCTCATCCTCCATCGTACATATAAACCTGTTATATTGCTAGACATATATAAAATCAAATAAATAAAAAATATGGAGAGAAATATAAATAAAAACAATGTAATTCTAAAAATATTTACCAATAAATGGTATGAAGATGATTAGAATTTTATGATAAAGATTTGCTTATGCTTAAAATATCTCTCTGGACCTCACCGAAGACCAATTGAATAAACTTGAGCGACTTCAAAACCTATGCATTAGATTCATATTTGGATTACGTAAATATGATCATATCTCAGAGTTTCGTTCTAAACTCAAGTGGCTACCGATACGCTTTCGCCGGAATCTGCATATTCTTACTCTTTTATACAGTGTTCTGTTTCATCCTCACACACCCCCGTATCTTAAAGAACGTTTTCAATTCTTAAAAAGTACACATTGCAGAGACCTGAGGTCATCGGAGAATTTTAAACTGAAAATGCCAGCACATACCACTCAGTTTGCAGACAAGTCTTTTACTGTGCAAGCGGTAAGGCTTTGGAACAACTTGCCAGATAATATCCGACGAGCAAAAACCTTGGATATGTTCAAAAAGCTAGTGAAGGATTACTATTTATCATTGTGAATAATTTTTGAATAAATTTCATGTTTTATGTATATTGGTCCGTATGTGTATGCATACTCTGTGTGTATGTATTTGTGTAGGTATAAGTATGTTTGTGTAATGGGAATAGTGTTTAACATTTGTATATGGATCGCTACTATTTCTTTTTGTTTTTTTTTGTATATTTTATGTGTTCCCTGTATGTAACCTACCCTAAATTTCAAAATTTTGAAACACTCATATCCGTGTTATGGTTGTCTGGAAGAAATCGCCGAGAGCGATAAGACCGCCATTTGTTATACATACTTTGTGACTGTTCCTATTGTACCGTTTCTTACTATGTGTATACAATAAAGACCAATAAAAAAAAAATACCTTTTGCCTCAAGATTGATACATTCTGTACTATCCTAATTCGAGTCAAGCAATATTTTATTTTTGCTTGAATCCAATTTTATTATGTAAAACTTCCTACAGTAAAATAATAGGTACACATCTTATACATACGATTGTAGAAAAGGTTTCTGAAACTTTCTACAATTCACTAGCGAGACTTAAGACTTTGTTATCAATAAACCTTTTCAGTAATTTTGCGGTGAAATGTGCTTATGACATTATGTGAACATTTCACCACACCTATTTAAAATATATATTAGTTAAGGCGTAAATACGTCATAAACAAACTAATTTCCTTGTGTAGGATAAGTAGCAATATAATTCTCAACAGTCTGATCTACACTTCAAAAATGGCTCTACAAAATTTAGTGTTGTAATGTTCAAATTACTTCGTTGAAATAAAACAAATACATTTTGGCTGATTCCTGTCTTAAAATTACTGAGGCTGAACGTTTCAGTAAATATATTACAGAAAAGAATAAATATATCTATTAATTAAACATCACTATACAAAGTTTATTTTATTTTTGTTTTTACACACTTGAACCGACGAAAAGAAGCTGGATTGATCTTTTTGCTGTATTTGCTATTTAAATATTTGTGTATATTTTTGGAGTTTTTTATGTGATAGGGAGCAAACAAGCATACGTATCGTCTTATGATAAGCGACTACCGCTGCCCATGGACATCCGCCACACCAGTGGCGTCATGCGCTATAGCCTTTGGGGGATGGAGGGAGGGGTTGCGATATGAGCCTCCGGTATCCTCACTCCTTCGAAACTTACACCTTGAAACACAGCGCAAGCGCTGTTTCATACCGATTTATTTTTTATATATTTAAGCTGCCAAAATGACTCTGCCCTGCCTGATGGAAAGCATGAGCAGAATCCAAGAGTGTCACCATCCTCAATGCGAAAAAGAACAATGCAGCATGGTGACCCACACTATGGCGGCCTGGGGGGAAGTGGGATGGTGAGGGGGATAGTGGCGTTGGATTGGGGTATGGGCCTCCGGTATCCTCACTCACTCGATGAAACACAGCGTAAGCGCTGTTTCACACCGGTTTTCTGTGAGGCTGTGGTATCACTCCGATCGAGTCGGCCTATTCATACCTTCTTCTTGATTTTAAGTAAATGAAATCAATACTATCACAGATGTTATGTTGTTGTCCTGAGGAAATTTATGTTATTTATGTTCAGCTGAATTATGATGATCTTGTGAAATAAATAAATATGAAAAATCTATATATCTAACATATTACATAAAACAATGAATCATGTATAACTATGACTAACTATAACTACTATGATACTATGATAACTATGATAATATTGTATGAATCTACGAGACCAAAAAACAGCAAAGAAAAAATGACATTTAAATTGTTAGTGCAAGCTTTCCCTTATAATAATTTAGGAAAGCCTTTCTAACAAAAAACGTTTTTATGTAAGACTTTGACGAGGATTTTGTATATTACTTGGGCCTAGACGTTCATCTTTTACCCTAAAAAGCGCGGCTAGAATGTTAAGAACTACAATAAAAGACATAAAGATCCAGTGACCTCTTTTCTTGTCTCGTTTCAATCTTTCAAATTTATTGAACCTCTCGCTCGCACAGCAAAGGGTGGAAGAAATATTCAGGGCTGTGTTACTCGTATGTAAAGTAATAGCAATAAATATTGATAATATCGTGTCCCACAGTTAATCTCGCGTGACATTTAATAAATCATGGTCGTCCGGCTCCTGCCTTCTTGACTCGACAAATGGTTCCTGAAACAGATACTGTAAGTTATGATCTTGCACATGTTTATTTGACAGAGAAACATTTTCAGGTTATATGAATTAATTTGGGTTATCTAGGTATGCATGAATTTATTGAGTGGATGCGGTTGTGGTTGTCACAGGTATGTGTTAGTTGCTCAATGTATCATTCTAGGCTACGCTATAAGCCAAATCATCATAAATTTAAAGCTACTGACTTGAATAATGAAAAAACGGTTTTCCAGTTTTAATTAGGTTTCTAAAATACTAATTTCAAAACTGAAAATCAAGCTCAAAAATCAACTTTCAAATCTGTGCAGAAATATACAGCGAGATAAAGGTGACTTTAAAAAAGTTTCATTGTCTTTCGTTGTAAAACGTGTGATCTAAGAAAAGGTTTTACGAATTTAAATTCTTGTCACCGATGAGCAAAAACTTATATGAAAAGTATCTTTTAATTATAATTGAAATGTAGTATTGAAATGTAACATTTCCTCATCTTATTAAAAATACGTTACTACTCAAACCAACAGCGGTAAAATTCAACAATTTATCTTCAAAACATGATATGATGTTAGAAAAATACGTTACAAGCTATTATCCGTGAATTATGGTTTTATCTGTAATAAAATATTATGTATTGTTGTTTTATTCAATCCTGAAAAATATATCGAGTATCACAATTTATTTTAATGGTCTGAAATTTTTCCATTACGAAAATAGATTTGTAGCTATCGTTTCCCAATTTTTACATATGTAGGCGTTCGGGAGCGAAATTGATTTATCTGGGATTTCAATTGGATTATTACTATTTGTTTTTTATTTTAATATCTGAATTAACGAATATTCCAATTTTTCTCTTTTTATTGAAGAAGGTCACGTCAATTTTTTTATATACGAAACTCTTTCACTATTTTAATCAAAGCGTCTCAGTCTCACCTGCTTTCATATACTTCTGTAGAATAAACTAGATTTCAATAAAGGGTGTGTCTAGCCTTCCTCGAACAAGTTTTACAATAAACCTTAGGATTGTATAAAACTACGAAAGTTTTAAATTAAATTCGTGGACATATTCTCCGGCGTAGCACAGAAAGCAAACTTATTGTATTGAGGAGCCACCTGCGGGATGTCAACGTGAGTTGGTACTTTTATAAGGCAGGAAAATAAAATCCCTATTTTGTTGACAATGTGACGTACTTTACCAAAAAAATGTAGAATTTCAGGAGCATAAAGTAAGGAAAAGTTATTCAAATGACTTTATAAAATGTTGTTTCTATTACAGTATTTACAGTATAAACATACAGTTAAAAATGAAATGAATGTTTTGTAGGCATTTTCAATAAGAAACAATTACGTTATAGAATACCTCGAATATATAGAATACATCGAAGTTGCTAATCAGGGTTTGGTCGACATATTCGCCTTAGATTTAGGAATGGCATTAATTATTTTAGTCGTAGTAGGTGTAGTTACAGTCGTGTAGAATCTAATGTAGCAACACGTAGGCAGTCCATCAGGTATTCATGTCAAGTGTCACTTGTTTTAATTGGCCATCGACAACTTACGATTGTTTATTATAATTCTATGTTTTAATTGCATTTGGACACATTGATTTATTGTGTAAATATTCAGCTAGAAGTAGGAATAGGAAGTAATAAAATATTACACGACTTCTATCATTGCTTCATTTATTCTTGAAAATACATAAAACGTTGAAGATATGTTGGTTGGTTGGGACATGACACAATATAATAGACATTAAAAATTTAAGCACATAAAACAAATCGTAACTTTTATATATTTTTTACGTTAAACACAAATTTCAGGACATGAAATATAGTAAATTATAGGCGAGAAATTTAATGATTTGAATTCTAAATAATAAAACCTGCCTTTTTAGCTTTGGGTTTTGGTTATGACTTCTAAACGCTACAGGAAATTTAATATTAAATCTACAATTATTGATAGAATATCCAATGATCGATATATATATATATATGAATTTATTAAATGGATGAATTTATTAAATAGCATTAATTGTCTCTGTATTATGTAACGTTTTTAAAATTACAAATAAAATTATACTAACTTTTTAAAAGTGTTTTGTTTATATTTTCTTCTAAAGTGCTAAGGTACAGAAAAATAGGCGTCGTTTTTGCTTAATTTATTTAAATTAGGAAAACAAAAGACGCACTTAGACGCCTTAGAAACAAAAAAAATAAAATATTCTGCTGATGTTATGTCAAAAAGCTGCTTAATCAACACTGTCTTTTTGACACTTTTTTATGATTAGCTTGAAAAATGTGAAAGACTTTTTAGTATTATTTAGGCAACATTAGATCTGACAGTAACAAACGACAAAATCAGGAACACTCCGTGGATTATTCATTGCGATATTCCACTTTTCAGTTTTTGAAGAGTCAAACAGATGGAAAGAAGTCTGATTAATCTATATTCATAGTTGTAAAATCAGAAAAACAAAGCGCTGTCTGGCAATATTACATTAATTAGTTTCTAAAATTATTTTGGATTTATAATATAGTAACTTATTTTTGACGGTATTTCTGTGGATAGCTTTTCTTTTGCAGTTCAAGGCCAGATAAAAATAGGTTAATGCGGATTTGGCGAATGGCCTTAGTTTATAAACGGATGTTATTCTATAGTGGAACGTGTATTGATGATTTAGTTTAATTAATAACCATAATACAATGCATTTCTGTCTTAGTGAACATAGTCACTATAAGTATTTTAAAATACCTTTAACTTGAAAGTGAATTCGGGGGTCCGTGCTCGTACTTTCCAAAGTTGGCTCCACGACTTTAAATAAATCTTTACACAAGAGGTTGTAATTTTCCTCAGATCGGCATTCGACTAAAGTTTTATTGCCGTAATTAGTTACACATTGAACTGCAGTTCTCCAGTTGTTTTTACTAAAGTTAAAATACTTTATTTTCAGTTAAATTCATGTGACATATCTTATCTAAGACACAAAGTTTACTGGTAAAGTTGCCGTCAAAAAGCCGAGTATATTACTTCATTTTAGAGAGTACTTTTCTTTACATATTACTCCTTCGATACGATACATCTTTTTTCTGACCAATTTTACGTTTTATTATTAAGATTGAAACTTTTTGAACACAAATAGAAGTAAAGTACTGAAACATGGTTTTCCTTAACAGTGTACCCTGATCAATTAAAAGCAGTTCCTCTGACTTTGTTACTTATGGTGGTGTGATATTAATTAAAAATAAACCATTTCTTTGTCCTTGAAAATAAAAATAGATAGGGCTGCAACCTATTTATTTATTATTACCTAAGGAACAGTAACAAACAGTATTAGTATAAAATGAATTTGTAATGTTTTAAAATTATTGTCCACCAGCCACGATGATGTCATTTTATTTAAATACACAGAAAATATACCACAATAATTCCTATAAATGGATATTACACCGGACGCATAGACGCAACACAATAATAAAAAAATCATATGAGCCACCAAGGACAAAACGTATACTGTTTGGGAATGAAGTCATTTTTGTAGGCAAATTGGTATAGGTATGTTCTAAACTAACTTATTCTGATAAGAGCTTGAAAGAAAACCAATTTATGACATACTCATTCAAATGTTAATATTTTTTTTTATAAATAATTTGGTGGTTTTATTTTGACAACGGTTCGTCAACTTTTTAATGTTTTATTTAGTTGATTTATACTACTTCATTGCAAACCATTAAAATATAAATTTTATAACGACAGATGGGGCTCATTGTTGGGTATTATTACAATAGGCGGTCTTATTGCTCACGGCGACCTTTTCCAGACAAACTCTGTACTGATATTAAAAAATGATTTTGTTTAATTAGAGATGTACATAGCCTTTTGAAAGTACTAGACTGTATTAGTACCTAAACCTACTGACATTATAGATTTTTATTTTTATTATCTGTTCATCAGTCCACACAAATATACTTCGATACATATGAGGAGTGCTCCGAGGAATTGTTTGAACTGATCCCTGCCGCCTCTTTCCGCCATCGTCCTACGCGACAGCAGTTTCATGCAAGTCATTTAGATGGTTGGCATTCCATAACTATGAGCTTTTCTAGAATCTTTCTGCCTCGCACAACAAAACAGTGGTATGAATTGTCCTCCTTTTTAAAAAGGCCGGGAACGCACTTGTAACGCCTCTGGTGTTACGGGTGACCATGGGTGGCGGTAGTCGATTACCATCTGGTAATACGTTTGCTCGCTTACCCCGATACCATAAAAATTCTATGTCCCGTTATAACGTCCTCTCATTTACTTCTTTATATGAGAAAAAAGTACAACTTAATCCTTCTTTAGTTTAAATAATAGATTATGTTCGTGGATTTCATTAAAATAACCATATCCTGTCAGTCCTTAAAATAAGATTACGGGAACAGGATATTGTTAAAAAAATTATGAATAAATTCATTTTTTTATGCACAGAATAAGCCGATGACTTCTACACGAATGATCTCAGTATTTAATATGTATGAACGAATGCAAAAGGAGTATGTGCACGCGCAGAGGCATATGCGAGTCCGAGACAGTGTGGCACCAATGGCCAAAGCCGGTCTAACGGGGTTAATGCTCATTCATTCAATGAGTAGCTCTTGGGCCATAAAATTCTTCATTTGGTTTTGAGCTCTCTATTGTCTAGACGTTACATGAATTGGAATGTGACGTTCCCGATGTTTGTATTTTCTGCATATGTATATATGTATATAATACGTGAAAGAAAAACTTTGTACCTATTTATACAAAAATATATGCGAGCGGAGGTGTATGAAATTTGGCACAGTTAAAGATTATAATGAGAGGCGCTCATAGCCCAGTTGCACTCGGTGATTAGAAACAATCAGCGAGGGCAAGCAACGACGGCGCGGTCAGTACCTGGATGGGTGACCGCTGGTGGCATGTTACCATCGTCTCCGTGATTCGGAGGTCACGTTAAGCAGTCCCGGTTGTTATCATAGGATAACAGTCGCGAAGCTTAGTTGGAGGCCTTCGGGCGGCTTAAAAACTTCCAACGGTAAGATTACGTAGCCACAACGTTGTCTTGCCAGTCCCCAACCCGCACTTGGCCAGCGTGGGGACGTATGGCCTTAACCCTCTCCTGAGAGGAGACCCGAGCCCAGCAGTGGGACATTGTGGGTTGATGATGAAAGATTATAATGAGTCAGTGAATGCGTTTAGAAATGTAAAACAAATAAAATAATAAATGAATTAAGGTCGAATGTCAACCACTGGGCGACCAATTGTAGGTATTGAGTAAATAGTCGTATCGTGTATACAAATATTATAAATTCTATATTACAACAAGAAAAGGCAAAGACCTTTTTCATATTGTTGAAAATTTTTTGTTATAGTGTTTTCATATAGTTGAAAATCTCTAAATAATGTTTTTAATTCCTATGATCTTTGTGAAGAAGGAAAGAAATATTTCCATATTCCATTAGGATGAAAATACAATAGGATTACCAATTGAATTTTTATCCAAATGTTTCTCTTTCATATTCCATTTCTTCATTTCAAGTATTTGCCTTGCCAACGAAAGTAAAATATGTATTTCAAAGGATAATTCTAATAGCATTTCATTTGTTTTATTTGCTTGCTGTGCTCCGTTCTTTATTTTTTTTTCTGCTTTCAAATGAAGGTAAGAGTTTACAGTTGTCATGATGCATTAAAATATTTTCATACACCTTATTACTTATTTAAACCAAAAGAACTATAAAAAAAATTACGATTGATGTAAAGATATCAAGAAAATGTTCAAAAAGCTTGATGAATTTATGCAGCCTATGTCGCGAGAGCCAATATAAAGGTGGCGACTGACCTGTAACATTACGTCGTAACGTAACGTGGCGTTACAACGAAATGTCCATGAGCTACGTGCTCCACCCGGTTGTCGATATTTTCGCGAACCCTTTTGAGTGTTACGTTAAGCCTTAAATTTTAGGTCAGTACAACCTCAACCGTCGTCGCGAGTGCATGTGTCTACCAGGTATCACAGTTTCGAAATGTCATTGATGATCGTTGAAAATGGCATCAGGCTAGAATAAAACTGTTGTTTATTGATAAATATAAAGAATTGACTTTTTTATAGGACAATGTTTCCATTAACGATGAACCACCCGTATATTTGTTTTCTGTACAAGTTGGCAATCCACTAACGTTTCTTTTTTTTCTTAATTTGGAGTAAGGAATAATTTAATAAAATCACAGAAACCAGGTACAGGACTTCGTTATCCGACGTTTTGAGTATCTAATGAAATCTCATGCTCAAGGCGGAGCGCAGTCAAGCACAATGCTCGCCACGAGTAAGTCTATAGGTCAGTCAAGTAATGCCGTAACTTAACACGCTCGCCATGAATGTTACGTTACGGGTAAATGCTCAAGTCAGTCACTGGCTTTAGAATCTATTGACACTTTATTCATTAAAGTCGGTTCTATAGTTTAGGCTCTACGGTGGAACATTACTCACATAGGCTGCCGAAACTATTAACCCTTCGTTTTGGATTCGCCATAGTCACAAAACTGACAGCAAAATCTAACTAATACGAATGGGTTTTATTTCTGATATTATTTTTGGAGTAGGTAGTATCCTTTACTCTTTTAACATATAACCTTTTTCTTCTTCTACAACCTGCTACTAAACGAAGGCCTCCTCCAAAGAGGGCGTATCCAATATATTCTTATAAATTTAAATACGAGTAACTGGTTAAAATGCACCTGCATTACTACCTGCGTATCTTTAGCAGTCTAAATGGCTTATGCTTACGCAAGCCTAGACTATGTATAGAAATCAGTCAAGGTTATTTTATTGTTGAATATACATCTTGTTAGACCGTCTCTCCCACACAAATGCTATCTATTGTGTTCTTAATCTTTTATGGGAGGAATATGTCGTCTTGAAGAGCTTTGACAAATGTATTTAATTTTGAATGGTAACCTACTTGACCATATTTAGTGGACTGGTTAATGGACTACATTTTGTTTAAACAAAACGATATTATATTATTTATTTAATTTAATTATGTCAACACAAAGTTAAACTAATATTGTTACATAATTGTGTAGATTTCCAACATAGTTTTTAGAAAACACGACATCGCAATTGAGTAATATATATCACAACATTAAGGGCTAGTTTCACCACTTACTAAGAGTCCCATAAAGTTACGGTTTTAAAAGTCTCAGATTGAAACCAAATATGCCAGATAACTGTATTATCACGAAATTTAGGCTGTTAAATAGCGTTATAAGGTAGATTTCTATCTGAATCTTTATCACGAACTTGTTTAACTGGGCCTAAATAACGCCAATCAATAAAGTGGTGAATAATTATGATAAATTTAGCTTTTCAATTTCAAATTCCTACCTCTTTTAAAAATTCTGGATAAGTTTCGTTACGATTTCAAGGTAGGATAGAGTTAATTATTCTGTGATTATAATATTTTGATTTTATTCGGTGTTAAGTTTATTAAATTTAACAATACACAATATTAAGGTACAACATTCTACGGTTTTGAAGATCAAACAACTTAAAAGATTCCTTTGTTTTAAAAATAATAAGCTTGACCACGATTCGATATTACTAATCGTGTAGGCGTACCACTAGTGGAGATGCATCTTGGTCGATCTGTGATCCAAATAGTTTGGTAGATGTCGTCATGAGCTCTAGATTCTGTCTGTTGGATGTTTCTCAAGTAAATAATCTCAAAGCAATATTAGATTTAATGCAACTCATTTTAAATAAATAATAATAAAAAAAATCGGACATGTAACTGAGTAGAACTTGTATTATAGGTACACAACTGATATAGATACATGCATATATACATATTATAAATAGAAAACACTCAAACTCCGAAATAAATATTTGCAGATTATAAAAACATTTGGTCCGACCCGGGAATCTAACCCGAGACCTTATGCACAACAGTCGGGTATACCATTTCACCAACGATGCGGTAATAATATAATATTTATCTAACGAGCCATATAAATGAATATCAACTGAACGGTCAGTTGCCTTAGTTAGTTTTATTATTTTGATCTAATTGCAGCCAGTCGCACGGTATTCACAAGTAATGAATTATTAAAAAATAAAACATGACTGCGTCAATGTCATATATCATATACATTCGTAATAAAAGTTTAAAAAAAAACATTTTGATACCACACTCGATGTTTTTTGAGATATTTTTTTTTTTAAAAATCCTTAATTTTTTTTTTTGATGTACCCAGTGTCACTCTCACGACTAAGACGAGTCTATTGATACCAGTCACATAAAAGTTCGACAAGACGTTTAGGCTCTAGGGCGTGTCAAAGGAATATATATATATACATACTTACGTACATACATATACCCGAAAAAAATAACCACCCTTCTTTATAATATTTCTTTATAATAAGATAATAGTAGATATTATTATTATCACATTATTAAATATTTCTAACTAAAATAAAATTATTTTTGAAGAAGGTCTATCACTTAAATTATAATCGGTCAAAGTAATAAAGATTTTCATTAAGAACAATACTATTTATTGTCCTTTTATTTAGCGTTATATGATAATACATTAACGAATATTAGTATGGGTGTTATTAAAACGAACTTGTTGTTGATATTCCTAAATGCATGTATAAATTTAATGAAGAAGTGCTGTGACTTTAGTCTTTTAAATGAGTCAGTCATTAGAATAGAATAGAATAGAATAAACTTTATTGTACACCAGTTAAAACAGTTTACAATCAGGAGCATAACATATATACGACCATGTACAAATGGCGTTAATTAATCATTCATGACACTAATAATAGCTATGTCATAATATGCAATGGTATGACTCACACAAACTGCTCAATGGACACATTGGAAAAATTATTTAAAGCCATAGTAATAATGAGTATAACCAGTTAACGTTTGCACTGTAATAATTACAAGCTGAAATAAAGAAATTAAAAAACCCCCCACGCAAGTACCTAATGAATTAATCATACGCAAAAAATGCCTTACATAAATTTGGAAAAGAGCTGTTGCTCTTACACTGCTGGACCGATATTCACCAAACATAGTTGAGAACCATTGCAAGGAAACTGGCTTTCGAATTAAAAAAAACCGTATCGAAATCGGTCCATCAAACTTATAGCCATATCTTTTTGCGTCGTGGGATAAAAAGGATTCGACGCTTAAGCACCTGGCACTTTGACAGGACTGATTCTGATATGGTTGATTTTTTAGCTCGTGATTTAGTTACTTTACGTTACGTTACGTTACGTCTTATGTAGCAATTTCCAAGGTGGTAGAGTCACCTTCTTTTCAGCACGAACGGACCGGCTCAACCGGGGCGCTACTACCCTCTCACAGAAGACCAACCTAAAATGACAGGATTCGAAATGTCGTCTTTGCCGGTGACCTTCGAGGCCAGGGATTCAATGATGCAGAACTATCTCATTAGGCCGCCATTGTGTGGCTTACTATGCTGCATTGTAGCATTTTTTGCATTAGCAATAAGTATAGTAACCACCACTCTTGGATTTTGCCTAAGCTTTCCGTTAAGCCGAGTACACACTTTGGTAGACTCATATTTTTTTTATCATAATTTATTTTTAGTTCCAGTGTATCACAAGCTTAAATTAAACATGAATATTTCATCCCTATTGTTGCATTTTAAAGCACTAGCATTTTCGGCTGCTTTTTATTCAGCACACGAATGCAGCAATCCATCAAACTAAACAAGTGCATCACATCTGATATTCAAATACTGTACCGAAGACCACTTTAGTACAGGAAGGCGGAAATGATAGATTAGATTAGACGATTTTATGACCCCTTTTGCTTAAAAACTTAAGTGTTGGTACTTCATTATACTTTGGAACGATAAAATACTTAAAAAGTAATTAAATGGGATACTCAAAACTAGTAAGAATCTAAAATTAGTAACAATATAATGTCCTTTTATTTTGCCATACAATCTTTAAGTATATATGAGTGCGTTTATAACGTATTTTGAGAAAGTATTTTGATATTTAGTTGTTTCTTGATGTTCAACATTTAAAACGTAAATGAAGCTTTATATACACTTCCTATTTCCAACAACATGTTTAGTCAAACGAATTGAACCTGACAAAGACGCTTCCTTTTGTTTTGCGACTTAATGCGGGCAGGCAGCTTTGATGCGTTTGTGAATATTATAACAAAAAATACAAAAATACACCTTAAATAGCCATGTAAATAGAAATATTAATAATACTACAAACCAATTTTGGAATACAGCCATTAGAATTAAACACCTGTACACAATTATATTCCTTCCTGTGCCGTCTAGACTCAAAATAATCATACTGTTACAAAATATCACTTCTACGAGTATTGTTTTGTAAAGCTACAAGCAAAATTCAATCTAGATTCCAACAGTTTAGACGAAACTATAAGAGGAAAAGTTATCAGAGATTATCTATTGTGCTCTATTTCCTTAATAATGAAATCTTAAAAGCTTCTATCAACATCGTTAATTAAAGAAAGTGTTGAATCATTCCTTTACAAAATTATTCTGTGTATATATCCTACATATATGAATATATCCTACAATTATGAATGAACCGACTCCTTACAAACTGACTCATTATATTTTGAATGATTCTTAGTTATTAGGTATATACATTGTAATTTATACTCTCGATTGTCAGCACTTGATGAGACTTGTTGCAGTACATCAAACACACTCGTATTTATTCCACTATATTATTTACATTTACAAATAACCAGTTTCGCCCTTATGGCATCAACCTACAAAACCAAACACACTGGTACTTATTCCACTATATTAATTACATTTATACCTGACCGGTTTCGTCCTTGCAGCAATAACCTTTGATGATGATGTATGATTTCATAAATACAAGGGTATTCGATTTTAGAATGTATTTACTTTGCACTTCCATTAGCTTAACACAGTAACGTAGATTTGAATTTCAGGCAGGGCAAGAAAAACGATTCAGTCAAATCTAGTGCATTACGAAACTATTGTAAATTTAGTATAACACTTATAGGCAATAGAAAAAATAAAATCAGCATCCACAATAAATACTCGAATCAATGCAAAGGGATTAGTTAGAATCGGACTGTATTTATAAAATTTAAGCTCATTAGAACATCAGAAATAAAATTGTTTAAGTTATTAGTGTGTGTTATAGTTTCTGAAATTTCGTGATCAATCAGTGAGTGGTATTTCGTTTTAGTATATATTGATTACAGTTTTTATACCCAATCAAAAATATTCGAGGTTTTCATGAACTTAAATTTAAGTGTGATATTTAAGCTTTTTGCCGTACATTATATATCTGACGCCGTACATTATATGCTGAACGACCTGGCTGACTCTTCTGGGCCCACCGGCCTACGGATGAACTTGGACAAGACCAAGGTCATGTTCAATCAACATGTATTCTCTTCGTCGGGTCTTCTCATCGTCGATCCCACAGTGCCTAAAGACGAAAGTCTTGCAGGCTGGCAGGAGCTGGATGTGAGACGCCATAGATCAAACTAAGTGGCGTGAAATTGGAGAGGCCTATGTCCAGCAGTGGACTGCGATAGGCCGATGATGATATATCTGACCACATGCACTCAAAATGATGTTCTCAAGATACTTTGAGTAATGAGTTTCATTGAGTCTAATTGAGCTTTATAGATTTAACTCTTGTGTTCACAGTCAATTGAGATGTTTTCTAGGTTTATGTGTTTAGCTGAATATTAATACGTTTCATTTGCTATGACCACTACGATACTATTTAAAACAGTCAAGCCAATAAAGAGTGATTTTTAGTCTAGTTGAGACTAGAAATCACTCTTTATTTGCTTATCTTATCTTTTAATTATTTATAGTATACATATTTACATATTTTAATAATGTAGATCTACATATTTGAAGTAAATAAAGCAAAAACATCTATACAAATGATTAAATTTAAGTGTCTGTTTTAAATAACCAGCTTTTCACTAAATGCATATTTATGGTACATACATAAAAAAAACTTATTTAGAAATTTTGACATCTGTCTGTTTGTTAGAGCTGATCTCTCTCTCTCTCTCTCTCTCTCTCTCTCTCTCTCTCTCTCCCTAAAGCTAAACTGTACCAATTTTGACGTGAATTAAACTGACAGATGGTTGATGTTATAAGGAGTAACCTAGGTTACTTTTATTTAAAAAAAAAAACCTGTTAACAGTGTAGCCGTATCCTTAAAATTTAGCCGTATTTCGATACACATTTTGATGACGTGATGTAGCAGGTAGAATGCAAGCTTTGAGCCAACTGGCTTACAAATACATATCGCAATTACCTACAAATTCCTAAATCAACAAGCACTTGTAAATGGAAACATTCGTAATGGTATTACTGTGTAAATCTTCACAGTATTATCTTTTACGAGATATTTGTTTATTTACTCTGACCGAGTTCTCACACTGGCGGTCACAAGGGATTAAACGCTAACAAATATTTAAACGTCCATAACACACATATTATGACATCATCAAATAAAAAGGGGAGCCCTTTATTTTGGGACGGCGCTATGTGTAACCTTGTTAAGGCTATTGAGGTCTCGGTTTTCTTATGTCTACATTACGCCTGAAACCCTGGGAAATAAACGAGACGAAGAAGAACATAAAAGAGTAGGTAAACAGTGTAAGCTTATAATATAAGAATTGGGGGTCTCAAAATTGAAAATAAACTGAAGGATCAATCAAGAGATTGTAGCAGCAATGTTAAATAAAGAAACGGTCCGGTCCACACACTAAAATTTACCTGATGTGACTAGTCCCGCCCACGAGCCAACCAATGTGACTCCTGTACACCACGAACACCGAGTTATGACACTCCAATTCCTAGGAAAATTCCACGTAATGGAATAGATAACTGCACCTTTATAGGTACATAGCACGTGAGCTGCTGCACCTCCTCACTCATTTCCGCACCAACCAACGGTAGGCTGGTAGAGAATGCCTTTGGCATTAAGTCCGCCATTGTACATTTTGTGCACAAAGTTAACAAATTAATATATAACTATAAATAATAACGTTTAACGTATTTTTTACTTTTAAGGACTTATTTAATATTTATACTGGAAGAAAAAGTGCAGAAGTAGATATGAAACTATCGAGATCACAATAAAAAATAAACAGGATACATTGCCTATGAATTTTTAATAACAAATGTTATCAATTTTCGTACATGGTATAATTTAAAGACATGAGATGGAACGCAATTTGCTTCTTATAGCATAATTCTCAAATGATGTAAACACAAAAAGGTTTTATATGAAGTAGATGATGACAGATGGAGTGGGATTATATACTACGTTGACAATAGTTAAGAAACCCAATGAAAATTTATGAGTAGATATATGAAAATGGACCCTTCCCTTTTCAGCTTAAGGATTAAATGTTTGGTACTGGTAACTGCTGATACATTCAGTTATTCCAGTAAAAAGGGTGTAAAAAAACAAGGAAACACATAATAGTACATAAACTAAATTATAATGTTATATGCCCTGAATTTTTTATATTCATGTTGGTCGAAAAATAACATGATTTATTTACAAATTTTCTTTTGTGCCTATTTGTAACTGCAATATACATTTCATTCGCTGTAAAACTGTAAACTGTGCTAGTTTTATTTATGTAACTCTAAGGACATCTTCTACGGGATACTGTGAACTGTAAACTCTACAATTTTATTATATTTGAGACCCGAAGTCTACTTTATAGACAAATACATTGTTTTGTTTTAGTTTATTAGACCTGAACTTCAATACAGCATAAAATTCCAAACCAACCATCGCCTGCATTAGTCCTGGCACCATAATTATATTAACATTTTTTTTACGACATTTTTAACTCAATAGTACATTCGTAGTCTCTCTGTTAAAATAGTAAATTTTATTAGCCTTGCTTCGAAAGATTTAGCGAAGAATTCGTTTTTTGAAAATATATTTCAAGACAGTATTCAAAACCAAAGGTATATGTATCAAGAATACCTCTAAACTTCTACATTAATATTAAACTTTTCATAAATAAATAACTTAGTGCTCTTAAAGACGGTAATATTTTGATACAAATTCTCCAAGTACTTTCCATGGAATACATTATCATTCTTAAACACATATTTTCAAGAAATTGTGGACTCGTTATCTATAATTAAATTACAAAACTTACCTATAAAATGTAAGGGTAAGAATTAATCTCTTCTAAAGTTACTCATCATCCGCACTTCGCAATGTCGGGAAAATTTCAAACTTTTAAACTCTCAACTTGACGCGCTGAAATTGCTGTGCTTCGAGTTGTGAAACTAGAAGTATGTTTTTATGAGCACACATTTTTATTAGAAACTTTCTTAAATTTAATCCCTTGACATTTTCAAGAGGTTCGCTATATTGATTAGACCGCAGAATACAAATATTTCCTTAGAATTTTTAAACGAATTGTTTGTACAAACAATGTTAAAGTTAATTTTTACCCTAATACGGCAAAACCAAAAGGAAGGATAATATTTATGGCGGTAGGGTTGAAACTACTAAACCAATTTTAAGGAATAAGATGTCAATAGATTCGTAAAAATAGACTGGGTAATAGAGGACATTTAAAGTTTATTAGAATGTTTAACGCAGTACTATTATTGTTTTTAAACTTTTTCTTGTTAAACGAGAAATTTAAGAAGTATATAAGCGTTCCACGATGTATTTTCCTGGCAAATATTTATTTATTTATTTATTTATCTGGTAAAGAATTCTATCGAGGTGTAAAAACACCTGTTTATAGAACCAGTACAAAAATATCAATATTACAATATATATTATTTTTACAAAATTTTTTTGTCGTAAATACAATGCAAAGAGATAATAAGTACAATAAGTAATAAATTTATAAAGAAAGAAATACACAATTATAAATAATTATCAGAAAAGAAATATCTAATCAAATATTCGCATTTTCCATTGCATTTTTTAAGCATGTTAGACATTAAGGTTTCTTATCCAGTAACTTAACTTTTTTTTAACATTTTTTTACTACAGTCTAAAGTTTTCATATCAGCAGGGAGTTTGTTATAATATTTAATTGCTATGTAAAGAAAGTAATTATTACATTAACACTAACTTTTAAACTTTCGCGCTTCATAACATATTAATCTTTTTCACGGAAATCAACGTGATCACTTATTTAAAGGTCTTACTACCTCTGATTTGCCTGATGATTAAACGAGGTTGCACAGGCCGTGGTCACAGGCTGACGGGCTTAGCGGCGCACGCCATCCATCGTCGAACCCGCGAAGTAGAAGGTTCAGTTGCCACCTGGTCGAAGCGTCAGGTAAATCATAACTATGAAAGGTTAAGATTGCCTGGAAGAGATTGCTTTTGGCAATAAGGCCGCCCTTTGTACATTATATTATATGTTGATCATTTTATGTATTCAATTAATATTGTAAAAAGGTGTACAAATAAAGAGTTTTCTATCTATCTATCTATCTATCTATGAAATATCTTTAAATAAGTGATCGCGGTGATTCCCGGGAAAATAATTATTACATTAACACTGCTACTACAAACCAAGTACCTAACTTCAGATTGCTGAAACTATTTTAATTAATTGTACGGTATATATATTCTCTTAATAATACATTCTTACATTAGAAATGTGAATCAGTGAGAACATTATTCGGAGCTTTATGCGGTATCTAAACTCAAATTACATCATCTCTCTAAATCTGTTTTATTATTCCGATCGTAAACTTTATAAAAAATATTATTGTATTTGAGAAATGGGACAAAATATAAAGAACAGTAAACCACACAATTAGTATGTTTCCATAATTTTGCGTGTGTGCGGGTGAGTGGGTGTAAATAAATAGTGATCTCATTTTGTGAATCCATACCAAAATGCCAATAATATGTTATGAGCGCATTATACTATACCTAATATAAAAGTTCTAATATGTCAAACCAATAAATATCATAGCATTTATATTTGTATTTGTATAAGAAGGAATTAATGAAATGTAGTTTTGGCAGTCTATGTATGTTTGTATGTACCACCGTAACGTCGGAACCACTGAGCCGATTATTATAAACGAGGAGTCAATAGGTGCATAATAATGGCCCGGACGAAATAGGCTTTATAAAAATTATAAAGGGTTCTTACGTAGTTGAATAACAGTTTTAAAAAAAATTCTTGTCGTTACTGTTTATGTGTAGGGATACTGAAAGTGAGACTCAGGGTTTGCTTAACCACTTGTTGATAAACTTAATGATAGATTACTTATTGTCAACTTATCTGTAAAATACCTACAGATTTCTCTTGCACAATTCTTGGATAGAGACATATATATCTGATATGCATATATTTATCAACAACTTTCATCTGTTAAATAGTGATCTATCGCAGATAACTATCTGAAACTTGATGAACCTGGCCGTTAGATTTGTAGTTTAAGCTGACTGTTTGTTCATTAATATTATTAATCTTACTAAAAGTAGTAAACTAAAGCCCTAGACAATGGTAAAGTGTCTAAGTGTATACAATAATGTTCAAATAACAGTCGGCCTCATTGAATAAATTGAATAAATGACTCTTAATTTTACATCAACACATTTTTAATTTTATTAGTGGCCTACCAAAAGCTCTTCATAATGTGCTCGAGGTGTCGTGTCATGGTTGTTTTTCTTTCTTTATCAACTTTATTTTTTCTTTAAAAGAAAACTACTTGCAATACAGTGCAAGAATATATCAAGTATTTGTATAGAGAAACACAAAAACTTCTACTTTCTCTTGCTACTATGATTTTTACAAAATGTGGTTATGAGTAGTCTCTTGGGCATTTTGTCTGATTTATTGAAAACAGACTTTCTTTTTTAGCTTTTTAGTTCCATATTTTTAGCATAGGTATATGAGGAATACTTTCTTTTATTAAACCTAGCTCAGAATACGTTCAAACACATACCCTGAATGACACGCGTATGGGTCGTCAATCATCTATCTGTAGAAATGCCGATCGAATACAAAAACAGGGTCGCCTTAGCACGTGTGTGTCGTTACTTTTATATTTTGGACGGTTCTTGACTGATCTGACTACTACGATTATATCTTATATCACGATAGTACATCAGGCACTGTATCAAAGTGTGGTGTTTTTTTTTTATATTTTAGCATGTTTTGTAAATTGCACTATATGTACTTCAACATAGGCACACGACACAATCGATTAATTCTAAACGCTCCTTTCCGGTAGATTTAGATTTTTTAAGATATCTGTTGGATGATTATTGTTGAATATTGCCTCTGTATCATAAAAAGTACGATGCGGGCACTGTATGTATATCTGGAATTTGAGTATTATAGAAATAATAAAAAAAATCTACATAAAAGTCTCACTAGATTTTAATATATAAATCAATAACAATCTTCCACAAATGCACTAACTGTGATTCAGAACAGACAAAGATTCACTAGAATCAGAGCTTAAATGAAGATTCTGGTATTGAATTTACTTAAAAACCGTTACCTGTAGAAAAACATCACAAGAAAGCTCTTGATATAGTATTTATATAGCTATTTGTGTAATAGTAACAGCTACTGTAATAAACATTTCGGTAGTTCAGAAATCTTGTGAACCTTAAATAATCGTAGTGCATACCGGATTCTTTTCATGGGGTTTTCATGTTTACGTACATGGAGCACAAAAGCATTGAAATTCAGTGAAGCCAATTTCAGCTTTTACCTAAATGGATATTCAATTTGTTTATTTTATGTAGTAATAACAAATAGGTCAAATAATTTGATAACACTAGGTTTTGTTGACGTTATTAACATAAATGAATAACAAGAAGGACCAAATCTTAGCCTGTTTATCAGTTTCCATATATATATACATAAAACGATGCTGGAAATTAAAAAAAATACTTTGAGATTAAAAAGCTTTATGAATCACTTTATTTTTCTGTCAAAAACAACCTATAAGGATATCCTGTCGTTACTTACAATTGCTGGAAAAAGTTTGCAGCCGTGCCAAATATAATTACTGAACTTATGCAATTGCACTCAACGAATAAAAATAAACAATGAGTAATAATATGTAACATTAAAAAAATTGCAAAATTAAAAGATTACATTTAAAGTGAATAGTGTTCGGATCGCCTATTTTTTTTCGCCATCTTTACAGACGGTTACAGTTACCATTAATCAATCAACGTTTCCAATATAACGTTCAAAACGATTGAGCTTTCTATACAATATGTTATATGCATAGACAATTTATGGTCCTTATACAATAAATAAAGATTTATTAATATGATTATACAAATGTGATAGAGCTTGAGACAATGATGAATTAACATTAAAGCAGGTGCCTAAATCGCATCTAATAGATAGATAGTAAAGAGATTAGGTAAAATAGAAACTCCCATTGAAGGTTTTACACCTTTGTTCGCGTTGAGAGATAAAGAAAATTTACAAAAAATACTCTCAATACTACTAATTTAAGATAGATTTTTGTTAGATTGTTTTATATAAATATATACCAACATAATATAATTCTTAAATACTGTATCTGTCGGTTTTAATCTAAATATTGTCCAATGTTTATTCTACCGGCGTATTTCCAAACGGTTGACTCTTGTGAAAAGAAATTGGGCAAACATTATCAAGGCCAAGAATTCCAGATTATGTTAACTTCCAGATTTCAGATTGTGTACTTTATTCTAATAATGATTAAAATAATAAGGCCAAGGATTATTAGTATAATATAAGTATTTTATTACAGAATAGAATAAAGTTTATTGTACACCAGTTAAAACAGTTTACATTCTAAGGAGCATAACAACATAACGACTATGTACAAATGGCGGCCTTATCGATGAAAAGCAATTTCTAACAGCTAACCTTTGGTTGGACAAACTGTTTGTAGAAAGTCGCATTCAAGGATAGTTGTGATGTGAAAAAACGAATAAATTCACACAATATCTGCACTATCGATATAAATGAATGTAAAAAAAGTATGTTTAGGCAAATTAGAAAGTATGGTATGATAGGTAATGTTCTTTGTCATTTAGACAAAGATTTAGCAAGCCTTATAGCTATTGGCAATTCATTCCACAGTCGAGCAACCTGTACAATTAACGAATTATCATAAATTCTGGTGCAGTGAGTTGACCCTTTCCAGAGATTCAGATGACTTCAGGGATCCTGAATGTGTGTCACAGAAAACAAAGTGTTCCTTTAAATAAGGTGTAGTGCACGGATCCAATAGAATACTATTAAGTAAGGAAATAATATGAGCGTTCCGTCGAATGCAAATTGGGAGCCACTTAAGCAAATTGCGGTATTCAGATACATGATTATACTTGCGTAGTCCAAATATGAATCTAATACAAAAGTTTTGAAGGCGCTCAAGTTCGTCAAGTTGCTCTTACGTGATATAGAGATAACTGACATCAGCGTAGTCGAATATAGAAAGAAGAAGGAATTGTGCAAGCGCAATTTTAGGGGATGTTGGGAAAAAATATCGTAGTCTTCCCAAGGATCCCGCCGATGCAAATAGCTTTCGACTGACCCCTCGCTATTGGGGACCCTAAGTTAAGGTATTATCAATATCAGGTACTCATTGGTAGTGCAGTCCCGTTAAACATTAATTGTTGTAAAGCTATAAAATTAGGAAAATAGCAATCAAACAAAAATAATTGGTTGAAAAAATAAAATAAAATTATATAAGACCTAAAGTAAGGAATGTATTAGCTCAATTGTTTTTTTTTTACGAAGCAAATCTAAAGCTATTCAATTAAAAACTTTTTTACCTCTCATAAAAACCAGTATTTATTACGGCGTTTTCGTTATTTTATTGTGGACTTAAATTTGTTTAGGCTTAGTATAATGTTAATATTTATTTGGAATTTTTAATTAAACTTCGTTCATTTCGAAACTAGTCGTTATTTTTTTGGGGCCATAAAAAAAATACATAACGCTTGCAAAATATATATAAGGTTTTTTGTTTTTTAGACTACTTTCTCATTTTTTACAATTAGATCGAATTCATTTTTTTGTGGTATGCAAACAAGCAGATGTATCGCCTGATGGTAAGCGATAACCGTCGCTTATGAACACCCGCAACACCAGAGGCGTCACAAGTGCGTTGCCGGCCTTTGAAGGTTGGGGTGGTGGGGTTGGGGGGATCTCACCTTACTCACTCAGTGAAACACAACGCAAGCGCTGTTTCACACCGGTTTTCTGTGAGGCCGTGGTATCACTCCGATCGAGCCGGCCCATTCGTGCCAAAGCATGGCTCTCTCACGCTACATTCATAAAAAAAATTGAAAAAATGAGTATTTTTACAGATTTTTATTGAGTATTCTTCAGAGCTGACTTGATCATATATCATTATTACTTTAAAGACTTTATTTTGATACAAATCCTTCTATTGATGAGCCTGTTAGTATAGAGCAAAAATACTTGTGTTAAGTATAAAATAAATATTCATACTTAATGCACACAAAAGTTCCATTTTACGTAGTGCCAGTTACATTATAGTTAATTCTGTTGCACATATGTATACTATATAATACTAAACGTTTAATAACAATGATTCATGATTTTCAATCGGAGACACAAAGATGTGTATGGATCAATGTTTATTTAAAATTTACAAGCAATCACAAACAGTTTGGATGCTACTTGTGAGCTTTCGCTTATAGCGATAAAACCGCCTTGGACCTAGTAGTAATTCATTTCAATTCTATATATAAATTACAGAAATATCACATAGTAAAATATTCATATGTATGTACATCTTTCAACGATTGTATTTATACTGAAAGTTGAGCATCCAATTACCTAGTTCCGTTTGTCCTATTTCACGGTATTTACCAACAGTAGATCTGAATAGCTTTATACCCCATAAAACATTTTAATGACAGTTCACTTGCATGATGATCTCACCGCAGCGACAGATTTAGATATCAGCTGTTACTCTGATTAATCCATTGAGTCCCAACCACGATGGATGTATAAACAAATTATTTTTAAATCAGGGAAAAAAATAAGAATAGATTTGAGGGTGACTGACTCAGCGGTCTTAATATATTCCTTTATATTTTTGAGCTTCAAGAAAATTAGGTAAATATTGGATCTGTTTTATATCGCTATCGAAAGGCGGAAAATTAGTTTAGTGATACACCAAGTTACGGTAGTAAAAAGTATAGAAACATTTAGTACTCATAATATCGTGAATATGAATATTGAATAAAAGTATTTAAACGACATACAGTGATATGAAACTATTCTATTCATATGTATTAAAAGTTAAATGGGTTTGTTTAAAAACACAAAAAGTTCCATACTGATTCAGTTCAAATTTTGACACGTTATGCAGCCCGCTTCAAAGATAGTTTTTATCCACTATCCACATCAGATTTGCTCCTCATTTACCATCAGTGCAACCACAATGGACCATAACTAGTCATGTCAGTCATGCTAGTCTATTATTTATTATTATAAACTTGTATCACGTTGTATACTGCTCATTCATATAACGTGACACAGTATACTCCGTAAGTATCTAAACTTTTGCTGACTGTTGTTATCACAATTAAAAAAAAACGCAATCAAAATGGTGTATGTAAGCTAGTACTTTATAAATACTTAAAGTACTAAACGGATTTGTAAGTAATCCTCATAGGATGATTAGTCGAATGATGTGTAATCGATGATAGTTTTAGTATTCAACTAGAGACCTAAGTTCTATAACAGTATACAACTATTTTGGTAAGCGTAACTGCGACCTGTCATAGTCTTCAGACTAATTCGGACATCATTTTCTGATTATGTTTGCAAGCTTTGGTTGACTCAAAGCCTACCGACCAATATTAGACTATCAATTTGGACTACGAATAAACTGACTCCGAATAATAAATATCAAATAATCGTGCTTTGTATTCGTCATGTTTATCTAGTATTGAATTGAAAGTTATACCTTTACATATAATTATTCCTTATCCAGAAAAATCTTTCGATGACAAACTATGTTGTACAAGAATGACAATTTCTATATTTTGTTTTATAAAAAACTAGCTTTTGCCTGCGGCTTCACTCTCGCGAAATGTTTCATACTAATTTTCCTCTTCTAATTTACCCCCTTTAGGAGATGTATTCTGAAAATTACTAAGATACATATTTCATTAATTTAACCCCACACACCAATTTTACAAAATTTTAAGCAAATCCATCACAGGAAAAAAGTTTCATCCTAATCTTCAGCCCCTTTTTTACCCCTTTAGGTTTAGCATTTCCAAAATTCCTTTCTTACTGCTCACTTACTTTATATAAAGAACCTACATGGAAAATTTCTGGATTCTAGGTTCAGTGGTTTGAGCTGTGCGTTGATCTACGAGTATCTGAGTCACTTTCCACACGCTTGTATGTGCTCCACACGCTCAATACCGAAATTCATCAAAAATCAATTCATCGGTTAAGCCTAAAGCGTAACTAAACAGATGGATCTGAATATATGATAAAATACTTCCGAATTTATAATATAAGTGTGGGTTAATTTCCAGTTTTAATTGTTAACAAATCATATTTGTAATATGTTAAATTAACTAGTCTGTTACAGTACATATAGTATAATTGATATTTGACCTACAGCTAAAATTATAGCTACAGCTGTCAGCTACATATTTGATGCAATAATTATTTTCAGGTTGTAAAATCTTGCTACAAGGAAATATGTAGTTCACTTTCTCGATAATTTTATACGGTATACGTTCGATTAAAATCTTTGACTGCAATGACAATCAAGATTGTTATCCTTTTCATCCTTATTGGTAAAACAGACAGCCAGAC
Source organism: Hyphantria cunea (assembly GCA_003709505.1). NCBI lineage: Eukaryota > Metazoa > Arthropoda > Insecta > Lepidoptera > Erebidae > Hyphantria > Hyphantria cunea. The sequence goes on from PKRV01002730.1 coordinate 395,475, forward strand.
TGCGAGGTTGTGGAGGATGCAGCATGTTTGAAAAAGTGCAAGTATTGTCGTATAAAAACTTTCTTGACTTTAGACTCATCGAATTATAAACCTATAATTTAAAGTAGGTTCTTTCAATTTTCCAACTTACAGTTTTACCATGCTTAGTCTGTAGTTAATTCTATAAGAAGTAAGGTAGTTTCGAGCAGGTTAAATAAAAATTAAAAAAAAATAGAACATTATAATTTAATATGACAGAGATTTAGGTAAATTTAAACCAATATTAATAATTAATTATTATTTCTACTATTTCTTAAAATCTCTTAACAAAGCTTTGTAACACAAGCAAGTGTCCACTGTGCGTCAGAGTGCATACATCGAAATATGATGTCATGGCATTCGGAATTAGAAACAGTTCGGCAGTGAGCCACTGCCCCATATTGTCACGTACAGAGCATTATACGGACGGTTTATGATATACGTTTTCGTTTTTCGCTCTTACACTACACAAAAGAGGGAATAAATATCACTTGAGACGTTATATTTTTGACAGAACGTATTTCTGGTTTCTGAAAGAGATTTTGTTTGGTTTTTATTTCGTTGAATCATTTTTATTATACTACGTCAAAGTTAGGCTTTAAGAAAGTTATTACGAGAAGTACAAATTAACGATACTAAAATTAAATTACAGTAGTTTTGTTATGAAATATCCAACAAAACTATTTTACTTCACCGTATTTTTACTATTTTAGTACTAAAGAAAATTGTATGTTTGAAATTAAATGAATGTTTATTTCATCGTAAAATATTATTAATACATTACTTATAATTACTATCTGTTGTTCTTGTACTTGATAATTAGTCATCGATATGACCGTCTACGCCTGCACTAGAGATCAGGAAGTTATCACTTTACTAAAAATGTAGCCGTTTGAAATATTATCATTATTACTATTTTAACAGCCTCGATGGCGCAGTGGTAGCGTATGCGACTGCTGTGCTTGAGGTCTCGGGTTCGATTCCCGTGTCGTTTTCTATGCACAATAAGTATGTATTTACAAAAAAAATATAATCGTATTTATATCAAATGTTTAGTACCCTTAACACAAGCTCTGGTTAACTTGGGACTAAATGGCCTTGTGTGTCAGATGTCTGAAATATTTAAAAAAAAAAACAACAACCCATCATGTCCCACTGCTGGGCTCGGGTCTCCTCTCAGGAGAGGGTTAAGGCCATACGTTATTATTATTTATAGATTTTCACTTCTATCGCTCCCCATTAAATACAACCCATTTGCATGCCAATAACTAGCAAAATGAGCTTCTTGTGCCATTTTTCACACAAATTAATAAACCGTAAATAATAATAAATGTACCACAGGTTTGTTATTTAATTCATGAGTAACATTTGTCACAAGCTTAAACAAAAATCTTCTGAACAAACTTTTAACATTCTTAAAGCTTCTTATCTTTTTAAAACGTAGGTATTAAAATATAGAACACTTTTATAGAAGATAAAACACGAGTTGAATGGAACCTTTACATTATTATTACTATCTTTTGGGTTAACGCTCTCATAATAAAACGTTGTTCTTGATAAACGTCTCACAAAACAATTAACAAAGCTCGATTATTCCGTATACAGTAATTTACTCACAAGTTTTTTTTTTTACAGAGATAAGTAAATAGACAAAAACAAAACAAATGTTAGTTAGGCAATAGTTAATCTATAATAATGTCACATCTATCAATATTAATGACTGAATATGTAGATCAAATCATCAAAACACATACGTTTGTTGTGTTTGTTAAATATTACTTAGGCATGTAAGTGGAGTAAGAGTAGGTTATGTAATGGCTCAGTTGTTATAAATAGTTATTATATATCCAAATAATATTATAAACGCGAAAGTTTGTAAGTATGGATGGATGTTTGTTACTCTTTCACGTAAAAACTACTGGATGGATTTTAATGAAATTTATAATAATATAGCTTATACTGTAGAATAACACAGGCTACTACTTGTCGATAACCGACATATATGCTACGGAGCCGCGGGCAATGGTTAGTAGCGTATAAGAACAATTGCTAACAATTGTTGTCGGTCTTGTAATAAATGTTTCCTTGTAAATAATCCGTATTCCGTAATTAATATTCATTTTTGTATCAAACTTTATCCAGATCTGTTCAGCCGTTGCAACGTTGAAATAAAAATTATGTATTAAAATTTTCATTTTTATTATAGAATTGATAATAGAAAGTCCATTGTAAAATTCCAAACAACATAATTAGACGTTGAGGGGCAAGAATTGAGAAAATTTATTGTGTGAGAGACCTTATCTACACCTTTATCTAGGTGTATCGGTGCTGCCTCGGTAGCGCAGTCGAGTGCGATTGCTGTGCTAGAGGTCTCTCTTATGATCATAACATGATGACATGATATGTGTATTTACAAAAAAAGAAATATTATCTGTATTAATATCAGTTCTTTAGTACTAATAGTACAAGCTCTGCTTAGTTTGTTTACAAGATCTCTCTGCTTACTAGATCGCGTTGTGTGTTAAAATGCCCGAAAATATTTATTTATTATTTTAAATCTTTTGTGATATACGGTTTTGAGTTTTTTATCTATATACTTTCATAAATATAATAATATACAATTATATTTAACCATATTCATACTTTGCTTGGGTTTGTATTTAATGGTAGTAGACATGAAATGCTTATGATTTGGTAGTTAGGCTATTAAATGAATACTTCATCAACAACCCTTAACACTTACTGCTAGGCATTATCATACACTTATATGTAGTATAAAAAGCTTGCAAAAAAGTTGGTTCAACTAGAACTTCAGAAAAAAATTCATTTAATTATGTGAGCACAAGTTTTGACAACACAAAAACATAATTATTCTTTTATTCCATAAGTAGTAAAATTTCAAAGTCGTAACTTATACATTAATAATAATACAAAAGTGCTGTACCGTACGCAAGCTAACAATTCAGGTAAAAGCACAAATTAGGTACTAAAAGACAGGCACGTGTATGCAGCCTTATTAAATACTCATATTCGCTAATGGGTTTCGCGTGTAACAACCCTAGACGCTGCCACATTTTAAAAAATTAACACGATCTCAGTACTATAGTGTATATTCTCCGCAAAATATGTAAAACCATTTTTGTAAACAAACTGTTTAAAAAATTAATTTTTACGAGTTTCTAACGTTTCAAGGGAAAATAAAAAGCACATTTTGTAAGAAAATAAATAAATGGCATTAAGATATTATAGAGAACTCTGATGACTAGCTTATGTACATGACGTATTTCTTTATAGCCTCGATTTACTTGCTTAAAGAGGTATATTCACCCTCACAGATCCCTTTTTAAGCTAACTACAGTCTGCCTCGTTACCCCATTTTTTGTCTTAGCTTTATCAGTTTTAGTAGCCTTATCCTAGTTTACCATCTTAGTATGACCTGTCTGAAGGAGATTACTACACAAGGCTGAATGGTGTGTGCCAGGCAGACAATACTCGATGTCACACATTGCGATGTCTTCAAATAAATTGAAAAAAAAGCAGAAAGATGAGAATTCTTAAACTGAGACATAAAGTTGATTGAAAGTATTTTTTAAAGACTTAATACGGAAATAAATATGAAAGTTATATTTTATTTTATTGCACACTCAATATTATTACCACTTACATACTCCTTATGTCTACACCAAGGTCGTTGGTATAAACATTATATGGATGTAATACAAGAAGGGTCGTCTCAATGATTAGTACTTAGTAAATGGAATGTTAACATGACTGCTAATCGGATCATCATAACTTTCTATAAATGTTACCAAAAGTCCAGGAAAGGATTATAGGCCACTTATATTCTGAGAAAGGTTGAATGTTATTGTATATATTAATAGCTGTGTCCGCGACTTCGCCCTGGAAGAGTGACTTTGGGTAGCATTTTTAATTATTGAGGGTAATATTATATTACAAATAAGACACGTACGTTTCACTGTTGTGGAGGAACGGGAGTGATATGTCCCTCTAACACAAAGGGAGGACCCTCCGACATGGCGAGGTCATCAAGGGAGAATCATGCCTGGCGGGCCACTGCCCAGCGGTTGATGTTGGGAAGTGGTATACATGTTAATTGGCGCGAGAACTTCTATTGCGCGATGCAGGATTGGTAGCTTCTTTGTACACTACGTTACTCCTAAGTTCAGCGTGTCTTCGGTAGATGGCGTTGTCACATGTTTATGTTGCCGCTATATGTGGAAGTCACCATACTATTAAAAACTTATTTAAGTATTTATATAAGTGTATAAAATATAAAGTATTTATATGAGTTTATTGTACAATTTATAAACTGCGTTATTTATTTGCCATATTTTGCCAAAATATAGAAATTTAGCGGATTTCATACACGTGAGCATGCTGCCCATGGGAAAAATATGTTTTTTTTTAAATGAACTGCAACTTTAACCGTCTGTCCTTGGGATTCGTTAATTGTAATTGCAAATGTTGTTTTCAGCGGAAACTGCATTCTTTTAAATTGAAATGGCAAATAAATTGTAGTTATTGGAATACGGGGAATTAAAACACTTTCTCCTTTAGCCATTCCATGAGTCATGGTTGTTGTTTTTACAATGTTGTACCCCAGATGTGTAATTTGTAGCCGTGTACCATTACATATAGACTACTACTAAATACGCCTATGACTTCGATCTAGTTATTTGCACATAATTTTTAAATATTCTGCCATAATTATTTAAACTTGACTAACATTGTTTCGGGTTTCGTAAAATCCACTCTAAACGGATTTCTACACATCCTATAAGAAACCTACCTGCCAAATTTCAAGTTTGTAGGTGTTATAGTTTTTGAGATTTCGTGAATAATCAGTGAGTGGTATTTCGCTTTTATATATATTGATACATAACTATTAAATTTTTAAATACATATAAAAGATCAACACATTTAAAAATATTAAAAATAGTATACCACCGACTTCGGGTACAGGGACCTAGACATCGGTGGTTAATTACATTTAACAAACATATTAACTACATTTTAAATATATAAAAAAGAAAATAAATTATATATGTTAGTATTATAGTTCCCGTTTAATACTGGAATTTCTTGAACTTATCAATATTAGCTAGACCGAAACCATACTTAAAAGTATTAAAAACACCTAGGTAAAGACTTGGCACAAAAATCGTACAAATCATCTTTTTATTAATTATTTCAAATATTTAGAATCTTCCTACATACTATATCATATTTGAAGATAAATAGTGAAGACTTACGGGAAACCTTTGTTCAGTACTAAATGGCGGTAGGTTGATGAATGTGTTAATAACAACAGTTCCTGGATCTCTCCCTTCTCAGGTGCAGAGTGGCACACCATTTTGTGGTTTTAGCCAGTCCGATTCCGATACACCGCCCCACCGCCAACCCCAGTGAGGTGACGGCCCGTGGGGTTTTCACGTAAAAAGAGGCAGTATGATAAGAATAACAATGCACTAAAATACTCTTAATACATTAATACACTTTTACTATCAGTCTTTAACAAGGAGACGAGCGCTTCAAAATTTAAATGAACGTATGTCGTGGCAAGCAACAACTGTATTTAAAATTCAGTTCCTACATACGACGTTTATCTCTCTCCTCTGTGTAATAAAATGTGCAAAATGTTATACAATATCAAGTCATAAAGCATAGAATCAAAGAAATTGAAATAACTATCGTCTTTAATGTGCGGAACCTTGTTTTTCATTCTAAAGAAAAATGCAAATAAAAAAATATTTTACCCTCAAAATTTTTTGTACAAAGCTGCCTAAGTTTACTTTTTCAACCGAAGTGAGATTTATATTTGGTACGGTTTTCTTTGAAAATATATCTTAACAAATCTTGTTTATACTTTACCGTGTTATCTTATCTTTCTTTATGGTCTTTGCTCTTAATGAATTCATCAGTTTTTTATATCGAATCGGCAACCGCTTACTATTCATATAAAAAATAGATTTTCAAACTTAAGATAGTAGGCATCAATGATGTATTTTAACAAACCAAGGTTTATTATGATAAGATTCAACAGCATCATCGCTTGGAATATTGATTTCAAAACGTTTTACGCGTCCATTTATTTTCGTGTCTGATTATAATAACTGTCCTAGTACACAATATGTGCCCACTAATTGTATATATATTAGATGCTCACGAATTGTAAAAGCTTTCTTTTACTGTCTCATTAGTCCAGTGGTTGGCATAAGTGACTGTCGATCAAGAGGTCTCGTGTTCGGTTCACGGGTCGGACTGCTGGGTTTTTCTTACAAGAAATTCCTTATCTTTTTAACCCGTGGTAAATGGTGGTGTTTCCCGGAGAGCATTAGGCTTTTGGTCCCTTGTTGGTTGTCATGAACGTTTTTGGCAATTGTTATTGGGAAGTCAGTGTACTTAAATATACTGACAACTATTTCAATCTTCGTATTCAGTTCAGGTTTAGGGTTGTAGAGCTCCGATGCCCGACGCTCCGTGAAAAAATTATATTCAGGTAAAACTGGTTGAATTAGTAACCGATCCCAAAAAATATTGGTAAAAGTAAAGGCTAGAAAGAGGATGACTAATTGTAAAAGGTTGTATACTCACAAATATTAATATAATAATAATAATATGGCTCCAACAAACCAACCCAAATCAAAGAAATCTTTGAGTTACAATTCAAAGGTTGGCTGTAATGACGAATTGGCCATTCTAGCTAAATTTATAATATACCTACTAGCTTTAGCCCGCAGCTCCGTCTGTGAAGACACGGTGATCTTTCGGGTTAATACACTCACAAATAATGCCACTTTACATTGGTAAAATAATTTTCGAAATCGGTTCAGTAAAACCTTACCCTACAACTTCACAAATATAACTTTTTTATATTGTAATATAAATGTTTTTAAAAATCCATCGCTCTATACTTTTATATCGCACCTTTTAATTTTTATTTTACTCTGTTAACACTTAAACTATTGAGATAAATTGTAACACTCCGCTTCTGCTCAGAAAACAGATGTTTTATGTTGGTCTTTTTTATTGTCTTGAAGAATTTCAGCTGTGATATTTCAGTGAAGTTTACAATTTTGTAATAGAAATACCTTTTAAATTTGGATATTGGTTAATCAAGCGTACTTTCCAGGCCACGTGATGGCCGAATTTTATTTTATCACCATAGATCAGATCATGCATGAGATAACTCATACTTTCTAAGACTGGCGGTCACCATATTCATTGCGCACACATATAATGCAACAATACAGCAGCAATGACTAAAACTATGGTTTATTTGTCATCATACAGACAAAATACAATAAAATAAGTAAATAGCAACAAAATATCTTGAAAAGTTCTCGATTCCACTCGCACTATAATTTGATACTAACACTAACTGCGGAATTGCCTTCATCGATCAACTGAGGGCCGTGAATTCATTTTTACGAGCGCGATCGAGCGCCAATATAGAAACGTTCTGAGAGAAGGGTAGCCATGATGTATTATAGTAGAATGGGAAATTGAAACTGTGATGTATGTAACATTGTAAAATAAAGCTTTATTATTTGTTTACCACGTATAACGATTATGTAAGTCCTAAAATAACAGGACCATAAATTGAATTCTTTCTATTCTTGTATTAAAAGTTTCATAAGCATTTGTACCGTTTATGTGATCTGAATTAGCACTGACTAAGTACGGATTTACATAGAAAAGCCACATTATAAATTTTATTATAAAAACTCGTCCGCGTTTGACCCACTTATATGCTGGTATTTCGGTAAATAGTAGTTTATGTATGATGTTTAACCTATACGACTGTTTAGTTTCATTTTTAAGCGTTCAGTATTTTTCCATGAAAAATTATAGATTGCTATGTCCGAGGGATACAAAAAGGATTGTGTGGTTTTATGAAACCACGGTAAAAGTGAAACTTTTTTCTCGTGCAAATAAATAAACCTAATAAAGCAAATAAATAACAACGTTTACATTAAACACTGACAAAAACAAACAAATTAGCGTGGAGCACTGGCTCACCGTCCGACTGGCCACTGGACACTGGCCGACCGTCACGCGTCACGCGACATGCGATACACAGACCAAAAATTTTGAGACGATGTAATAAAAGTTTCACTTTAAAAATAACAATAGCAGCTTTTACCGCAGTTTAAATTCAAAAATTTGTTTACGTGCATAAATAGAAGACGGATACTCAAACTCTAATGTAACACGAAAAGAAAGTCTGAAATCACAGTCATCCTATTATGCACTTACGTTAGCTACCACATTACCACTTTAATATTATATACTTTGAAAGTCGATCAAGTTAGAGATAGTTTTCTTAATCATTATTTTTTACAGCAAAAGAAGATTGTATTGAACTTAGTACTTAAGATTAATTCTTACTTACTGGATAAAATACATATTTTTAAATCAACTAAATGTAGTAAGATTTAGTTTATATCTATATCTTATCGTATATCCCATGCTTTTATGAATAATAGTTAATCTGTATAAAATTGATAGGTCTAAATATTTGAAAATAATGAAAATGCTCGATTGATAAGGAATTTGCGATCCCTGTTTTTTTAATGAAGAATGTAATTGAAAATGTGTAAAACCTTCTCACCTAATTTATTTTAAATATTCATATTTAAACTAAAATTGTGATTAAAAATGAATAGCAAATTCCTGAACAGTTTTTTGTTACATTTAATAGGTTTGAAATGTTGTAATCTCGCTTCAGTTAGCGTGAAATTTATGTTTGTAATAGTTAGAATATCTTGTCACGTGTCAACCATTTCTGCTTCAGATAACAGGAACATTTTGGCAGGTATTCATTTCAGTAAAATTATATGGCTTTATCAAATATTAAAACACTAACTTTGACTTGTATCTTTGCGTTATTACAGAAAGTTGTTAAATTTTTACCAGGATTTTTTTATGAAAACTAGCTGACCCGGCCAACTTCAAAGAGCAGTCCATGTTTTTTAAGCATATTTTTTTATTGATGAATACTATATTTTAATGCTTATTATCCTATTCCAGGTGAAGGCATATCCAAAAACACAAAATTAATAAAAATTGGTCCAGCCATGCTAAAGTTATAAGTAGTGTAACTAAAACGACTTTGTTTTACATATATAAATGGCACGAGCTGATAGATCACTTGAATGCAAGTGACCATCGCGAACCACGCACACTTGCAACTCAAGAATGATAAGTACTCTGCCAGCATTTGCCAGCGTTGAAGTGGCAACGCGGGACAAAAAGTTTTTTTAAAAGCTCACGGTGGTAGAATGTCATCACCAGATTTAATTCTTAGTTTAAGCAAATCTTGGAAAACCCCGTCATCTTTCTCTTTTCCTCTCAATGGCAAATCAGACGTTCCACAAAATATTATTGTATTTACTATAGGTTGTAATACATTTCTATTATTTTCAACAACTTTTTTGTGGCCTTTTTGCATAGCTACTTTTATATTCGTTTTATTTATGCTGCCAAAACAATTAGCAGACGCATACGACTCTTTGTGCCATTGACTATCTACATATGATTTGCAGAAAATATGTATATCGTTGTACTTAGTCAATGGTCGAACAACTAGAGCCCCTGCACACCTGTTACAACTTTCGGCGGAAATTGAACACAAAACAAACAATAAACACTTTTCAATTTCTTGGAGTAAACAAGCCAAGGTTTATACATTTCTAACCAAGAGTGGTCAAATTTGCGTTATAAATGAGTAGCATCAGCAGCAAAGATAAAAGTTTCTGGAGGTATCCAGCTTCGCTTTAACATTGACATTCGCTTCTCAGTAGTCAATGCAAAAGATCGTCCAACCCACCGACCGATATCGTTTTCATGAGAATCATCTAGATCATCCAGAATGGACGTAGCTGTAGATGTATGAGTTTCAGAAACTACCTCGTTAATAATATTACAAGAATTGAAGATTACCATTTCTGGTTCTTCTTTCGGTTTTAAAACTAAATCGCACAAGGTTTTATTAGCAGAGTAGGGTTCTGTTATTGGCGATGGATTCACTTCACTAGATTTACTGCAACTGGCATCAAAAATAAAAATAAGACAAGGTAACGAAGCTAAAAAACAACAAATATTATTTCTTCAGCTTATACGGCACGTACTTAAACACAAAATTCTATCAATAGCTCTTATGACGGTGACCATTTTATACATCAATCAATATTATTTTATTTTCATAAGTCGTTGTAATAAATCAATTAAAAGAAATACTCGCAAAAAAGTTCCGAGTATCCATTTTCAATCAAACTTTTACTATCTATTTTTCAACAAATTTTTGCTAGCGAGTAGCCAGTAGGTATAAAGAGCGTACCGCTAGACTATTTATTAAAAAGTCATGTCTTGTATTGAAACTGGCAAAAATTTATTTTTCTTTTTATCGACAAGTAAATAGTTAATACGGACGTAAATAAAATCTGGGCAGCTGCTCCCCCCTGCCCTATCCTGGGTACGCCCATGAAACAGACATCAGACATGAGATAGTTTTTTGTTTTTTTTTGAAATACCGACCTCTTTTCATGTCATCCACATTTTTTCAATTTTTTATCGTTGATTTCAACATGACGTAGACTTGAAGACTCGAAGACTTAGAATTGAAGACTTTAAATATTTGACATTGGCAGAAATAGCTGATCCGGCTGGTTGCATTCTCATCAAGAGAAGAAAAAGAAGTCATCAGGCAGACCAAGTCATAATCTGGTCTATCATAATCATGACCTGACTGTCAGGCAGGCAACTCTTGATAAATTAAAGTTAGACCTATTTTATTATACAAATAGGTATATGAGGTCGTGTTAATTACCGTCCAAATTTTGTTGTTACCTCTTTTGTATCCCTCAAAGTAAAGAAAAACTTTCGCAATGAACGGTAACGCTGTGTAACCTAACAAACAAATAAATGAAAAAAAATGTTATGACCCTAATTAGAATTAGGATTTAAATTAGAAATTCTAATTTATTTTTAAACAAATTATTTTAAGAAAGATTAGTCAGTTTAGCGATAACACAAACATCCTAGTCTAAAGTTAGGTTCTAAAATATATATTTTCACATAACGTAACCTGTGCCAATTGTCTGATCTATAAACGTTGATGTTTACTGGGTCATGTGGAGTTTAAACAGTCTTAAGTATTTGAACACTCGCGGTTTAGCAAATACCTTTCAAAAAGTAATTAAATATTAGCTGTGTAAATATTATTCTGTAAAAAGCATAAGACGATAATTTTATAACCCAGATTGACTGTTTGATTATTAAATTTGCCAAAAACAAAAGTGTCGTCACTCATTCCTCGTTACTTTCTCATCATAATTATTCTAATCTAGTTTTCTAATTCTTTAGATATCAATAATAAAAACAAGCTTATAATATGAAAAAGTTTTTACACGGCCTTTAGCTTTCTTCACACACTCATTCACATTCACCGACTCACAGACACATTCTTCGCATTTAACACTCAGTCATCCTTAAGTTCTATTACAGTAACATCTGTGTAAAAGACTGAATTTAATTAAAATAAATTAAACCTAATTAAAATTAAATATATATAGAATTATTTTATTATTATATAGAATTTAATTAAAATAAATTAAATAAATTGTTAAGTATTTGTTAACATGCTGACCATAGGATTGGGTCACTTAATTATATTATCATATCAATTTCTATCATTTAGAATTCTGAGCTCTATAGACTTAGAAGAGTTTTGTTAGTTCAACAATATATCAGTACCCGTTGTTGATCGTGCATAGATAAATTTTGCAATGAAACAACAATGAAACAAACCAGTGTCAACTAGTGACCACAGAACTGTCCGAAGCAGACTCTATAGATATTGGCGTTATCAACTTCTACGAATTTTTATAACGGATTGACAGGATAAATTCCCAAACATCAATTTTAGTTAACTTTACTGTATTTTTAATGATCTGTTAATAATTTGAAAGAAACCTACCTCCAAAACAAAAAACCAAAGACAAATCATTATTACTAATACGATGTTTTCTTTTTTATTTCATATCAAAGAAAAATGTAGTGTTACAGGATCTCTGTTCCTAAGTATTATCCTTGTAACTAGACTATTTCATTTTTACTTTTATGACAACCTCAATCTAATTTTAGAAAAGCCTCGCACAATGATGAAGCATTTCGGTCTTTAATATAATCTGTAGGGTGTGAGGAACAATGGTTATTAGAGGGAATTAAAATGCGTGTTTAAAATACGCTGCTAAATAACTCCAGAGGAGTGTCGTTATCATAGTTGCTCATCTAATTCGAAGGACGTTCATAATATAAACATGGTATACTTATACACGTCATGAATGACGGCAGGCAAAGAGGCATGAGCTTTATTTATTTTCATAAAGATTGCTAGCACCTGTTATTGCGTGTGTTATTTGATTATAATCCGTTTGTCTTTGTGTAATATACAAAGTTGTACTAGGTCTAATGGATTATTTCATGGAAATTATAATTAAAATGTAGGTATATACGGTGAAAAATAAATATGATTCAGTGATTTTAAACAAGCCGACCATATGTAAACAAAGAAATAATGTATAAAACGACTTTATCTGTTTATATCTTGAAGAATAATTGTTTTGTTATGTCTCGTTTTATTGCAAAAATATTGTTCTTAATGACGGAGTTCTTTCTGAGTCTGATCACAGAAGAAATAGTCTTGATAATAATTAACAACTACAACTGGGCTGTGTAATTAAGACATAAAATGAATGAAAGAAAATGTAATGGAAATTAAAACAGTATTCGTAAAATACATTTACGAAATGTTCTAACCCACTGTGATGTACATAATATTCTCCATGGTTCTTCGTGTTCAAGCAATCCATGTAAGGAGAAGTTTGTTTACTCATTAGCAAGGATGTCGAGTTTCAGATAAATTTGTATATCTTACCGCAAACATACTGTAATGCACCATAAAGTCGTGGATTATGTACAAAATGTCCAGGTATTTAGAACTTTTACGCTAAGTATATTCCGACAGTACCTTTAAAAAGAAGAAGTCTTCAAAGGATGCATTGGTATCATGGTGCATAAGCGTGTACTTTGCACTTAAAGTTAACGCATTTTTAATTTTGCTACTAAGAACTACTAAGGTAGTTCAAATATGATGGAGACAAACGCTGTAGATGGCGCGCATATATGTTTTGGAGGTCGCGGCTTGAGTGTGTGATAGTTGGGTCCTTTACGAATAGTGTGGCAAAGTTTTCGTCGGGAGCGCACGTTTCATACCTGTGATACGACCATGAGTGAACGTCAAGTGCCGACCACTATTGCGCAACGTATTGTCATTCGTTTTTTGTCAGTGGTTTAGCCATGCGAACGTATCATACAAAGAATCTTTCCGATTTATAATACTAGTATGAAACTATGGATTCCATAACAAGTTTTTTTACAGTTAAGAAACGGACAACTTTCGTGGAAATGAGATAGTGAATTATTATTTATATTACACTTACGAATTTTGGTTTTCGATGTCACACTAATAACGTATGAAAGGCATTCAGTATAATAAGCTGGACTGCATTATATCTCCGAATCTTAAAAGCTTGTTAAGTGAACCTAAAACCAACTTCTTTCTTATTTGTAACTAGCTGAGCCCCGCGGTGTTAACCGCGGTATAAAAAAAGCAGCGGGTCACACCTAGCTTTAAAAGTAACCTAAGTTACTCCTAATAACATCAGCTATCTGCCAGTGAAAGTCCCGTCAAAATCAGTCAAGCCGTTCCAGAGCTTATCTGGAACAAACAGACAGACATATAAAAATTGTAAAAAATGATATTTTGGTATATGTATGTAACGTGTATACAGACACTTCAATTTTATTTATTTGCTAATAAACATCAACTTCTTTTCTCTGTTGTCAGAGCACTGTTTGTAAATACAAATATTCCTTGTTCTCATACCATCTCAAATTATTTTGTTTATCAATATATGTTTGTATGCAAAGTAAATTTATACGCTTCTAATAACTACATTGTTAGTCCCTATCGTTCGCATTGTTTGTTTGCGAGGGTAAATAAACTATATTTATGATGTCACTACTGTGAGTATGTTATGAATTCATATTGTAGTGATCGGTTAGTTGAATACCGTCTCGAAAGTTGAACGCTCCTTTATAAAGCAATGTTATTGGTCCGAAATATTTCTTTGAAGTAAACGTGATTGCAAGTTTTGTGGCTTCTTGCTTTTATATTAGTCTGTGTTGTGTTATTGAAACGGTGTGGTTATTATGTGTTGTTATTTAGGTGAGGTTATTTATTACACCTGGTTATTTCTACGGATTTATTCTTTTGTTTTGGAATCTTTGATTAAGTAACGACCCGGAATTATAACTTGCTTTGATTAGTGAAATGATCAAAATATTTGTTAATTTCAAATTTTTCTTTACCTCATTTGCATTTTATCAAAGGCGCTATTAACGTCAAAAATGTGGCTACAACATACAAATCTAATTATGAATATAGATCTCATATTTCTTTTCCATGACTTTTTCATCATAATGTATTGAATAGGAGTTTTAAATGCACTGTTTTGATCGCAAAAAAACGCTTGAACTACTTTTTATAAATGTTAAGTGATTAACAAATGTATGTCTAACTTAGCATTGAGTGGTAGGCGTGCACGCTATTCATAATGCTTGTGTATACCCTGTAAGTATATTTTGCTTTTAAATACATACCTTTATCGGTTCCAGTAATAATTCATATATTTGAAAGTATATAGCTTATTTATTATCGTATACCGATATGTTATTTGCGATGCAATTATTCGTAAACTTTCACCACTCGTGGTCCTTCCCGTAACCATAAGCAGTGTAACCCGTTCGAAAAATATAAAGTATCATAACCGTATTATGGAGGAACGAGTGCTATGTCCCTCAAACACTAAGGAAGGATCCTCCAATCAGACGAGGTGATCATGTCTGGCAGGCCACTACCCAATGGTTGATGTTGGGATGGAAAAACTTGTATATCGCAATGCAGGATTGGTAGTTTTTTCGTACGGCATACTCCGTCGTTTGGTGTATATCCAGCAGATGGTACTGTAGTGTATTTCCTTGTTGCGCTGTATGTGGAAGTCGCCACACATTTAAATAAGTTTATCGCGAATAAATTCCGCTGTACAAGAAAAACTATGAGTAAAAGTCACGCAACTCTAAAACAGATATATATTGATTTATATTACTGTAATGTCAATGTAAGAATATCTCTCATACTTGAGCATCTATGACTTTTTTACAAGACCCAGGTTCGCTCGTGCCTGGAGTACTTTTCATCTTTGCAATTTTGCAATGAAACCGCGCGCGAGCGAGCCATAATTCCATCTTAGAGATTTGTTTTTTACTTTTCATTTTTTTTATGAACTTGGATCTCTCAAAGTACCTATCGGATTTAGATGCGATTTTAACCAGTATTTAGATTACGTTTTAAGAAAGCTTATGTATGTACCTAAATTTTACTTCTGGCTCAAATAGAAAGGAAACAGTGAGTAATCCCGAGAAAATACTTTCGAGTGAAAGCCGTTTTATCACAATCTACGAACACTTACATTTAAGATTATGTAATTTATCTTATACTAAGTGTATCTAAAAAAATACGTAATTTAGAACCTACATATTTTGAAATAAGATTCAAATAGCACCACTCAAACCGACTGCTATTAATGGCGGATACGAGACTGCCAAAATCAAATGTATTCAAATAGATTCATTATTCAAGCATGCCTTAAGGCTACTAGCGTGCTTTAAGATCGATATTGCAATTTGTATGCAACCCTAGAACTTTTAACAATTTAGTGTCTTCGCCTGTTCCGTATCCAATTCCAATAACTTTTTCATTGGGAAATAGTGTCCGATGGGTCATATCTATATTAGAACAATATCTAAAACATATGCCAACACTGCTTATTCCCTGATCGGAAATTATTAAAGGAAATTGTTTGGAGTAATAACTAAGTACATTAAAGTAATGTATTCTAATATTAACTAAGGAGAACCAGAACTCTAGTCTTGTTTGCTTTCTCAGTAGCGAACATTTTAAGTACCCACACATACAAAATTTATACATATTTGATTGGCCACAAAATAAGCCCACACTCATACCACCACATTTTGAAGTCATTTACATTTTAGTTCAACGTGAATTCCAGATTTCTTCTTATATATCAGCATACAAATTAAAGTCGAGTAATACCATGGCCTTTATAAAGACAATCCGTGTTAAGTAATTATTTCGTTGTGCACATCATCAAGGGAGTGAGATTACCGGAACAGGAAACCCCTAACCCCGGGAGTGCTTGGGATGCAGGAGGCTCAAATGGGCTGTAGCGTACTTGCGATCGAGAATGATAGGTGTATTTCTGTATTTTGAGCTGCAGGGTGTCCATGCCTGATCCGTCCTCCCGTTTATATTCCTTTATCTATACACATGTGTGTGTAATATGTATATTAATAAATAAAAATTTAATTGTCCGTTTGTAACTTCAAATTAACAGCTTTTCATTGACTGCGAACTTACATAAAATGTTCCGTTTTAAATTTGTCTGTCTATTTGTTTGTTCTGACTGGAACGATTTTCATGGGATTTTCACTGACAGATAGCTGATGATGTAAGAAGTAACTTAGGCTATATTTTAACATCGCGGGGTTCATTAGTGCCAAATAAAAACAAAGTCTGTTACTACTTTTCTTATTTAAATATGATGTCATATATTTGATCGTGTATGCGACACTAACGCAAATAATATTTAGTTTGGCAACGTCTTTATACTATCACTCTTTAATTAACTTTCAGAATCTGCTTTGCATATTTAAAGTAAACACAAAACCCTTTCAAACAATAAGTTTCGGTACATTATCTTATCGACGCGTCACTGAAGTAGGAACTACGGAAGAAAATAGGTATAATTCTGTGATTAACAATATTTTTAATCTCAATCGAAATAATTTTATAATAATAATAAGCAGCCTATAGCGATAAAATCATTCCAGTGAATGTGTCTACTTTCTTTTATTTTGTTGACACCATAGTAATTTAGGATAGTGCTATATAGAAGCCTAAGTAAGGTCCAACACTATCATAGATAGAAACTTAAGCGCGAAAAACCTTTCTCTGCTCTATCGTATAATCCGCTTTTCATCAGACTTTATCACTTCATTGTCTAATTTCAAATATTTTAAACAAGAAAAAAGTGCTGGGCTCCTCTCAGGAGAGGGTTAAGGCCATACGTCACACACAAGATCATATATCACACGTAACGTATACACGAAAGTCATATGTAAGAAGTTTCATTCATTATTCTAGGAGAATGTGTGCTTCGGCATGAATAGGCTGGCTCGACCGGAGTGATACCACGACCCCTCAGAAAATCGGTGTGAAACAGCGCTCGCGCTATGTTTCACCGAGTTAGTGAGTAACGGAAGGTCATACCACCAACTCCTCCCCCTCCTAACCCCCAAAGGCCAGTAACGCTCTTGTGACGTCTCCGGTGTCCCTGGGCAGCGGTAATCGCTTACCATCAAGCGATACGTCTGCCCGTTTGCTCCCTTGTATCGTGGTAGAAATCATTAGACAATAACTTATAAATAGTCGATTACTTCATTTAAACATGTCGGGTTGCTAGTTACAACACTATTTATGCATAATAAAAATTTCGGTTTTCATGAAAAAAATCTTACGAAAACCTATAAACTCAAATCCAGTACCTTCACAAAATCTGTTTAACATACCCGAAAGACTTTTAAGTATAAGCTACAAACACTAACCAACTATTCTATAGTGAAATTGCATTGCCAAATCTTACTCTTACCGAAACTCCACCCTAGTCTCCTAATAGCACTGGGCGTTAATTAATTACCTAAGTACACTGTAGTGCATTACCAGCACGAGATGTTATACACATATTAGTTTACTCCAGCTGGGATGACGTGATTGGATTGTCTGACAGACTACTGTATTAAATTGACAAGCAAATCTAATTAATAGCGAGCAACAACATGGCAGATATGTAGAACATGTCTACAAGCATACAGCAAGTATGGAAAGAAAATGAAGAAAGCATATCTGGGTAATGTGATGCTGTTATGATGGTATAAAATCCTGATAACTTTAAAATTAAATATTTGGTGAATTTATCGCGTCAATTATAAAAACTTTTGCCAAAACTGACACAGACTTTGTAATGCGGGTTATTATTACACTGCCATTAATATTTGATTCATTGAACTCGGGTCAGTAGTTTAGGTGCTTTGATGAAACATACAAAATTACATAGTCTGCCAAAACTATTACCCTTAGCTTTGCTGTAGTCGGGCAACCAAAATTAGGATAACTATGTTCGTTGGTATGTTGGCTTTGTATCTTTTACGATTACAGAGCCAGATTGCCAACTAATTTAAACTGTAATGACAGGATAAACAATATAATTTACTGTATGAATTCTGACTAAGTAGGAAATGTATTTCTCATCATTAACTATAAGAGTGCAATGACAGACCTTAACAGGAGTATCAAGATAATCGCTAAAGAAAAAAGTCGATAGTTCCCAGAGCTAGATAAACATATTTCAGTGCAAAATACAAGGGATCATCGAAATCAAGACATAGAGTACCATTAAACGTCATAAATAATACACTTTTAGGAGATAAATAAAAAATATTTATGTTGAAGCCACGAAATTTTCCTAACTCAATACTCAGGCACTCACGTGTAGTCTTAAAGCATGTATTATGACGTGATATCATATGGTATTAAAAATTTGTAAAATAAAACCAGAATGTTTTTAGCCACAAACCATAAAAATGTATCTATTCCAAATTTAAAAACAGTTTTATTCTAATTCTCCTTTACAGGCATATCATAAATACATCTGCCATAAGAAACTTGCCCACGCGCATAACAGTCACGAAACTGACGGCGGATCCATAAAACACTGTTTATTTTAATCGATATTTTTGACTAGCCATAAATCAAGCTTTGGAAAAGGATTAAGGTTCACTGCGATTTAGAAAATTATTGTAGGTGCGTTTTAATTATTCTAGCCAAAAGCAAACAGTTCTTAGTACATTTAATATTATTTTTTAAATGCTTTTTATTAGCTTCACATGTATGTTCATGTGTATGTTCGTAAGCGACTCCTTTGGGCTTGATTTTGAACACTTCTAACGGTCAAATTTAAGTGTATATATTTAGGTATTTAGCTTTTATTTTAACTATGCTTTTCAGACTTTTTCGAAATGTTGTATATATGACTCTAGTTGATCAGTACCAAACTGACATTCCTACGGAGAAGAAGCGTCAACAACCTCCATAAATTGCTCTTTTAAAATAAGAGAGTCTTAGTTACTACTGCAATCACGTGATCTAATTCAAATATTTTCTAATTTGGTTAGTAACTAGCAGTGTAAGAGTATCAGCACTTTTCCAAAATGATGTAATGCATTTTTGGCGTATGATTAATCGATTAAGTGCTTGCGTAGAGGTTTCTTTAAATTTTAAATTTTAACTTGTACTCGAAATATATAACAGAACAGAAAGATTATTTCTCTGTTCTGTGAAATATACCTAGAGAAATATGGTTGTGTAATACAGTCGCAAATATGAATAACGTTAGCCGAGCTTATATATCGAATAATACGAAATAATGACATTCAAAGATTGTGATTTTTGCTTTTGCAGCTGGTACTCTCCACCTGAGGTAAAATGATTTATACTTTTTCAACGTAAGACTTCTGTGTTAACCAAAAGCGGGGTCGTATTTCTACAAAACGTCACGTTCACATGCGCAGAAAGCACATACAACATACATAGATTAAAAAGCTTTCTTCTTTTGGTATGTATGAAATTTGTAACCAACTAATTAAGTTTTAGGGTTTCTGTATTCTGTCATTCGAGTGACAGGTATAAACTAAGCTTATTAAAGATATTTAGTTATTGAGGACAGCAGTTGTAATATTTATTTCGGAAACAAATTTTGTAAAATTGCGCAGCGATTAAAAAATAGCGAAATTCAAACAAATAATGTTTATTCTATGAAACTAAAATTAGCAATTTTCACATTACATCGCCAGTCTTGACATCTAGTATCCAGTAAGAACTGTATTAATTTACAACTTCAATCTCTGGAATTCGTTATTAGGGCTAAAATTGCTATCAAATCTCTAGGGTTTATCTCTGGAAAGGTTGCTTCAAAGCTAAATGGCTTTTTAAAAGCGACCTACCTAAAAGCGACCTTATGTACATATCCCTAACTAGTAATTGTGCAAAACTAGTAACAGTTTAGCCTTAATATTGACGTATAATTTTATTCAAGTTTGATATTCGAAATAATAGCCTGGAGCCTCTACTTTATTCTATCATCAATATTTTTTTTCAAAGTTAGCAAGTCGAATATCTTAAGGGAGCATAAAATTTCGTTCTCAAAAAATGTTTAACTCACATAAATATCCTCGGGAGATTATACAGTGTAAGAGTGTGTACACAAATACAGGTGCGTTCTCTGTTTCTTCACTGTCATAATCCAATGGAACGGTTATACGATATGACGTGGAAGAGATCAGGTGCAGGACCGGCTGTGCGTGGTCTCAGAGGCACGGAGGCTAAGACCCCAATTCCCAAGCCTTCATAAAATCTTCATACGCTATCCGCTGGACCTACGAAGCAGACACGGGATTCTTATTCACTAAAATCAATTTAAAGCCTTTACGGGACTTTATTGGTCTTACGCGACACTAATCGAATTATCACACATTTTTTGTTATAATCTAGCTGTAAAATTTACTACTACCAGTACATAACACCCGTTAACAGTGTACTGTTGGACTACTCTCTGTAGATAGGAGATTTTGGCCCACTCTTCCAAGATGACGGAGACGGGTTTTTGTTTATTAGAGGATTTGTTTGAAGTTAGTACAATTAATCATACTCAAACTGAGCAAGTCTAGACGCGTGGGTTACCTAAATATCTAGAAATTGCATAGCCACTAATTAATGTGGACGGATATAATTTGCCATTCGGCAAATTGGGCAGTGATAAAAAGTGATGAATGGCCGGCTGTGTCGCTGACTTAAAAAACTTGTGTATTGACTCTAACATTTTGCACGTTATGTTTATCTTTAATAAGCAAAAACCAGCGCTGCACGAACACCATGAAGCAGTTAGCTGAGATGGTATGCTAGCCATTTTGATTCACAATTTTGTGCAAATAACCGTTTAATGTACAAAACTATTGTCCTTACATACTGCTTAATTGTGTGTACTTTTGTGCCTAGTATTCTTTGGGCCACGAATAAAGCATTTTCATTTATTCACACATAGTTGATCCTACCCATGTAGGAAACTGTCATCGATGTGAAAATTGGAAATTCAAGATTTGAAAATTGGGAGTATTTTAAAATTGAAAAGTATGAGCCCACCTGTTACAATGAATTATGCATAATATTCAGATGGAATCATATTATTTTTGCTCATGGAGATTTATTCTAAAAATTATATGGATACTATTTTAGTAATAAGTAAATATTTATAAAACACGTTTAGCAACAGGCTTGCAAAATAATGATTCCAAATGTGTATCACTTCGATTGTCTTACGATTAAACCATCTTACCGATTTTTAAGTTTTTTCTTTAAAAATGTTTGTTTTGCTGGCGTGCCTAAGATAATTTAGTTAATACTATGCTTAGACCAATAGGAGCCTAGCATAAATGAAAAAAGATGCAGACAGTTGTGAAAAATAAAACTATTCCTTATAAAATATTCTATTAGTGCCGGAAACTGCAAAGCAACTAGCTTAATGCACTTACATTTTACAGTTGAGATTTTTTAATTACTTCAGTTTCTAAAAGTGCCTGTTTCTAACTAAAAATCTACGCATCTGTAGATAAATGGCTACTTAAAAAGTGTGGAAATAAGTAACGGGTAACTAATTACTTACCAGCACTTTTAGAACACCGTTCAGTTAGCAGGTGTGTTTTATGAGATAATTTGTGTTAATTTTAAAAATATAAAGATCCTAGATTTGTTACAGATGTCGTGCCCTTTATGTAGGCACAAAGCTTAAAGTCATATTACAAAATTAAATGTGTAATGCATCTTTATCTGTTGCGAGCAATTAAACATAACCTAAATAATATTATATTTCAATACAATGACATAGTTGATACACAATATATCTACCTCTGTGGTAGATAGGTGCATATGATACAGTGAAGTAAAGCTGTCTACATAAGTTCGATAATATAATCTACTGAATAGATATAGTGGTCGAACATGCCAACGTCGCCACATCGTCGCGTCGATATTTCAGTAACTTCTTAGATAAAATACGAAGTACGGATGATGCTTATTTCAAGAGAATTTACTTTGATTAAAATTTTCAAATCCTATTATACATTTTAGTCATTATACCAGGGTTTTAGTTGTATACTATGGCTTTATGTAAAGATCAGTGAGTATTCGCAGATGTCCTGTAGTTACCGCTCATCGATAAAAAATCTATTTGCATCTGTCTAAAATCAACCGTAATGTACCTTTAACTTATTTTTCTTCTTCATTGGTACCTGGAACGAAGTTAACTAAATCCCGGTTGAGTAATGGCCTTCGATCTTCGTCGGAGTGTGGAGGGTTTCAAACTAAGCCGCCTGCCAATAACGCTTTTTCAAAATCACTTGGATGAATGTTCTACAGTTTCATCTTCAAACACGAGTAATATTACACAATTATTTGAACTGAAATAAGCTTTGTATTTTAAATTACTGAATCAGTTCATTTCAGACTACTGCTAATTGGTACACAGTCCCAAAAAATTGATAATGTTGGCAATACCTCATTTAATCAATGTAAATATTGTCTTAGCAAACCTTTGTATCTATTTTTGTAGTCTGTAAGATTATTTCGTGTGTCGAAATGATCTTATATACCATAGTCATACAGCAACTATTCGGTGTATATATTGTGAAATCAAATAAAATCAAAATGACAAAAACTAGAACAGTGCGGCCTACAGGTATTTTATTTATTTAAACCTTTACGTATAAAATTGACAAAGGCGGACTTCATGCCTCGTAATAGATATCAGTATCAATACCTGTAGACCATACACATCGTTGTGCGTTTTCCTTGGAGGTTACTTTTAAAGATATAACTGTACTGACAGACCTAATTTACCGTAAATGTTTCATCTTTTAAGTATTATAAACAAAACAAAAACATTAGCTATCCTACCCAGGGGGAAAGCAAATATAAAACAATACAATTTAAGCGTGACTCGCATTTTCTAAAATTTATTGTCTCAAGGTTGTCTGAATAAGTAATATAAAAGAACTTTTTTATATAAAAAAGAATATAATAAATAAATATCTCCAATAATTATTTTTAGAATGGTCTAACTTATGTACAAGCACGTATCTCACTTTCGGGATGTCATTGAAACCTGTCATGCCCTCTTCAAAAGTTTCTTCCAAACCAGAATAGTCCAAGACTCACAAAGTGTCCCCTTCATACTAGACAGAATAGGAAATTGAGATAAATTGATATTATTCTACAACAGCTTAGGTAGTCTTGATTTGAAGATAGTTTAAGCCATACAAAGACTTGAGAAGTCAATTTTTTCTATAAAATTAATTAAGTCTAAGAGAAGAGTTTTGTTTCATAAAGTATTCCTTTACAAAAGCCTGCTAAGATCCCGGTCAAGTACTGCCTCGCTCTGTAAGAAATCTATTGTTTTTCCATTTATAAAAATATAATAACTTTTTCTATTTGTATTCCCAGAATACAATACAATAGTCTAATGGTAATAAGACTTGATAACATATTACTCGATAACTTGAGAGTTCGCGATTTCTACGTAAGTGTTATAATCGATAAGTTGATAAGAAGTGAAAAGGAGATCGTTTCTTGTTTCTCCGAAAGACGGTCTACATTTCATGTCATGCACATATTAAATATTTTTTATCATTAATTCCATCACAACGAAGACCCGAAGACTTATAATCATAGACTTTAAATACTTGACATTGGCAGAAATAGCTGATTCGGCTGGTTAGCATCTCATCAAAAGAAGTAAAAATTTCACCACGATTATATAATGTAATTTCTCGGGAAATTCGAGAATTGAAACATTGCCTGAACTATATGTACATATGCAAACAGTACAGTCAATAATGTATACAATGTTTTAGAGACAAACACAAAGGAATCGTATTCTATTAAAACAGTATCCATAATATTTATTACTAAACTGTATAAAAAACAAATTGTAATGTGTTTTCGTATGAGTTCGTTTAAAAAAGATTGCTTTTATGTTACATCCCAGAGGAATAGACAAAGAAACAAACAACACACTAATACAATACATTATCAACTTTTTGCTCGTTATAAAAACTAAACTCGTTAAAATATAGCTTTGATCTCTATGACAAATGGCTACGTAACCGACGAAGTAACTTTGAAGAAGCGATTTTGAGACCAATTTCATTATTTTCTTACCTGCCAATTTTATCACAAATTAAGTAAGTAAGTAAGTCAGTATCTATCTCTCATATATTAAATTCTCGTATCGAGAAGGTTTTTGTCAAACTCCTCCGAAACGACTGGACCGAATTTTATGAAGTTTTGTGTGCATATCGGGTAGGTCTGAGAATCAGGCAACATCTTATTTGTATTTCCCTAAATAATAAGAGTTTTTTTATATTATAGGGGACAAACGAGCAGACGTATCGCCTGATGATAGGCGATTTCCGCCACCCATGGTCCCCCGTCACAGAGGCATCTCAAGTGCGTTGCCGGCCTTTGGGGAGGGGTTGGAGTATGAGACTCCAGTATCTTTAATCACTCGGTGAAACACAGTCAAAGCGCTGTTGCATACCGGTTTTATGTGAGGCCGCGGTATCACTCCGGTCGAGCCGGCCCATTCGTGCCGAAGAGTGGCTCTTCAAAGGGTGACCAACTCCTAAATTATTTTTTTGTCATTTTTTTTATTAATATATGGCGTAACAACGGATGCCGATTCAGATAGTTATAAAAATGAAATTTTAACATCTAAAATGAATTTCCTAAGTTCTCAAATAATTGTGTCTACTGTCACAGAGACCAAACCCTTTTTAAGCACAGTAATAACTATTGCTGACCTATCTACCAACGTATTCTTTTAATCTTTATTTCTCTCTTCTCTTTCTTTCTTAAAAATATTTCTTTATTTTTTACTATGTTATTATTGGTGCAGGAATCTTTTTTCTCTTTTTCTTTAGAATGATATACTTGAAAGATTTTCATCTTTAGAGATAGTAATTTTTACAGTCATTTTCAAGTTACAATTTTTAAGATCTTATTCAAAAATAAGCAGAAAGCTTTAATGGATGGTGTTCTCCACAGCTCATAAATAACACTTACAATACTTGTCAGTCATTTACAAGGCCACCCACAAAAGACTTGAGTAACTTTAACCACTACAGGAAACGAAATACGTATACGTATACATGCAAACTAACATATGAAACATTCGAATTTATGATCAAGTCTTGCGACTCAAGTCTTTGCTAGCGCAAAATATAAAATAGATTACAGAGAACAGATACTTCTATATAACGTTCCTCACTTTACGTCCAACTGCTATTGATTTCATATTCAAGCAATATATGTGTGTCAGCATTGCGACATAACATATTTTAACGTTCAGCGCTCTGAAACATAAAGTTAATATTTACTACGAACTGGCTTAAACCATAAATATTCAGCCGAAATGTCATCAAAAATGATTCAATACTTTCTGAGACTAATTTATAACAAAAAAATGGTTTTAAATGTATACATATGTCGCAATTTTGTTACATACACAGGTTACTGTGTTTCCCAACATCTTCATATTGTTGGAACTTTTGGAGCGAGCAAGTTTCAGGATTTATAATTTAAGACGGCTTAAAGTATACGAAAAAGTTTCTCATTTTATTTCAGACTGTATAAGAATTGATAAGAAACTCATGTCATGTGAAACTTGAATCCACCTCTATCACCAATACTTACCTCAATTAGGGTTAAGTTATAAAAAGTATACATATTACGTAACTCTTGTTCTGTATAATACAACAATACTCAATGACAACTTTCTTCTTTTCAGGTACAGGAAACAAGAATATGGCATTCTGGAGAGTACTAGTCCTCGCGTTTACTACGCTAATATTCGTCGAAGCAAAATATTATCAACAGCACAAACGTGATACTTCTGCAAATATATGTGACCCATCTTACAATAGCACAACATACGTACAATGCTATTGTGTATTCGATCCCCGGGACCGGGCGATCGTTCGTCACGCCGAATGTCACCTTACTAAGAAAGATGTTTCACCAGATGATAAATGCTGGGCCAGCTTCAGCACTATAAAAAATGCCACTAAATTAACATTGTCAAACACAAGAGGAATCCATTTAAGATATATACCTACCAATGCTCTCCTTAACATGCCAGTGTTGATCGAGTTGAACATAAAGTACGGAAATATTGAGAACATAAACAGTTTCGCCTTTGGTAATTTGACTTTGTTGGAGGAGATTTCATTGAGCGATAATCAAGTTAAAACATTGTCAGTTAATGCATTTGCCCATCACAGAGACTTAACTACCATTGCATTAGATATAAACAATTTGCAAGAAATTAATAGAAACGTGTTTGTCGATCTGCCGTCTTTAGAGAAATTGTTTTTGACTAATAATCAAATAACAACAATTCATGACAAGGCATTCGTTCATTTGCTCAACTTGAGAGAACTAGAAATTGATAGAAACAATCTATTCAGCTTGAACAGCGAGACTTTCTCGGGTTTGAAGAAATTACGGAAACTGGATCTCAGTGGCAATAGTTTGGAAGTCATTGGTGACAATACTTTTTTGCCACTAACTAATTTGGAATCTTTAAATTTGGACGGAAATAGAATTCAAATGCTTGACGAGAAAGCTTTCCATGGTTTGGGAAATCTACAGGTTTTATCCTTAGTGCGTAATAATTTGACGAAAATTGATAATCCAAAAACATTTGAAAGTCTGCACTCTCTAACTGTTTTGAGTTTAAAAAGCAACAAACTTATAGAGTTAAGAGCTGAAATCCTTGCACCTATTTTAAATAATTTCTACAGCAACACTAGTAATTTGGACGTAGAAGGTATGGATTCTTTTTTTTCTTTTATAGATTGATAACTAACGACACCTTTGACTTCCTCTTTTTAGAGTGATGGGTCTGTAAGTCTAGTAATTACCTAGAAGTCGTGGATTCTATTCTCACCTAAAAGTGTATGATGAACACGGTCAATTCTTAGGGGTCTTGATGTAATTCATCTCTGTGTGTAAACTTTCTAAAGAAACCTATGTCCAGCAGTGGGCAGTTAAAGGCTGTTGATGTGATATATGTAACTGTAAATTTATCTAATTATCATAGTACAGGTTCTATTAAGGTTGGAATCAAAAAACCGTATTTAAGATTATGTATCAAATCGTTACTAAACAAAAAAAAATTTCAATCATTAACGTCTGTCAGTTTTTCTATTGATATTGCCAATATTTAATTATATATATAATAGTGTCAGTAAAATATTACCTCTTGTTGAAAATGTAAAAGGAAAGTGATTAAACTACCACATTCAATTTTAATTTTTAATTTTCAGATAATAATTTCCCATGTGACTGCCACCTGGATTGGTTCATGACACTTATAAACAAAACTCAAAACATTAACCTTAAAATTGCCATAGAAAACTTGAAATGCAACCCAAGTGATACTTTAAGAAACTTGTGGGTAGCATTTGCAGAATCCGAAAAGAATACAGACCAAGCGTTTGAAGATGATGCATCTCAAATACAAAATCCAGACATCGAATATTATGAAGAAGGACCACTGAATGGTAAATTCTTTTACATAGACATCAGAGATTTGGCAAACTGTACGAATAATACAGACTACCTAAGACCAATGGAAAATACAATGAAAAACGAAATTATCACTTCGTCGACAATCCCTGGTACCAAAGCAGCAATTTCTGTTCAGACTTCACCTAAGCCGAAATCTACTACAGAATATATAGAAATTACTTCAAAAGGTCTCTTAGTGAGTTCTTCTCTACTTCCAATTGAACCTCAAGGATCCACAAATAAGCCAAACAAGGAAAATGTAACGAAAGTCAAGGAAGCATTTACAACGACTCGGTTGGCTACAGTTTCTGCTAAGCCGTTAAATCATGATGCTAACTTATTCGATAAAGAGATGGCGTCTGATGAAGCTCGACCTGAAGGTGCTAAGGCTCATAGAAGCGTACAAGAGGAAGACACACCAAAGCATAATGGGAATAATGCACATCCAAATATGAGTGAGATGGTTGTCGTCATTACTATGTTATCTCTAAGCTTATGTTTTTAAATCATTGATATTATAGTGCTTTAGTTGATAATGTTAAACTCACTCACAGTCATTAAAATAAATAGTGTTTAAGTTAATGTCTGTTATTTATTTGTGTTTCCGTACCTGTTTATGTAGGATGCTTGGCAGCACAGGATCGGTATTTGTAGAGAGCGAACAGTGGACGCCTTTCGACTGAGATGATGATGATGATCTGAGAAAAAAAGTGAACACTTCACAATCTGTTCTTTTTGTTCATAAAAAAATTGAAAAAGTTTTATAGCTCAGCATATTATAATGTGTTTGTAGCAGTACGCCAAAATATTCTCTCTACGGAGAGGCCTATATAGGGAGAGTTATTAGTATAGTTATTAGAAGCATCATACTTGTAAAACGTAAAGCGCAATCTCACTTAAACTTTGAATAGAAATAAAAAATCCGACTGCTTTAGTCTTACTAACAAGACTAGTAATGATTCTAGGCACTTTTAGTAGTAGTCTATCAAATAATTAAAAGCGAGAACTTACCTAGGAAACATGCACAGTATGAGAGTACAATAAGTCAATAAGCATTTTTTAAGGTTAAGGTGGCAATGAGCACAAGGCCAAACTACCCTAAGAGCCCTCCAGAAATGAAATATCCGTTAGGCAAGGAAAAAATTTCCTGTCCTCAAAATTC
Source organism: Hyphantria cunea (assembly GCA_003709505.1). Classification (NCBI taxonomy): domain Eukaryota; kingdom Metazoa; phylum Arthropoda; class Insecta; order Lepidoptera; family Erebidae; genus Hyphantria; species Hyphantria cunea. Next base: position 424,619 of record PKRV01002730.1, read on the forward strand.
TCTGACATGATTTCTCTGACAGATGGCTGTAAAACCGTCGAAATAATTCTGAACAAACAAGTTTATTTTGTATTACATGTTCTAAAATGACAGTGGTGGCAATTGTCATTGAAATTAAGCTGTATATTATGGACTATAAGCCATTGGAACTTTAATAGCATATTTTAGTTAAATGTGAATATGAATAAAGCGATTAGAATGTAGCGCAAGATATAACGCTATCCTCATCTAGAACCAGTTGTCAGACCCTCGTCACCTGATGTAAGTACACCATTATGTCAAACTATAGGAACCCCAAACTCGAAGAGTTTATTCTTAGTCATTTAATTCACTATGTAGTAGTTGATAGTTCTAAATTAGAACGTATATTTATGTATGCGTTTTTAAATTTAGTAAACTTGTGGACTCCATTATGACTCTGAAACATAGCACTTGTCAAATAAAAGTAAATTTGCCCTTTCCTAGTAACCTGCATCCTTCTCCAAGTTACAAAGATTGTATCTTTAATTATCTATCAATATTTATGCCGAAATTCATTCGAATCAATTAAGCAATTTAGCCGTGAAAGCGTAATAGACAGATAGAGTTACTCTCTATCTATAGGAAGTAAACGAGTGAGTGATGGTAAGTCACTACTGTTGACCGTGGATACTTGCAATTTTAGAACGTTAACATTCTTACATGACATGTTGGAGGATGCTGGTCTTACATTCGGCGAATAGCTATAACTGAATTGCTGCACTGGTTTCCTTTTTGGCTGCAGCTCAGATCGTGCAAAAAATATATGATATAAGGGCCATGGTATCTCCGACCGAGTTGGTCAACATTTGTGCAGAAGTATGGTTCTTCCTCGGTAAATATCACTACACTAACACTAACCATATGTGTCTATGTTTGTCAGTTTATTTAAATAAGCAATTGATAAAGTTCCTTTATATTAAGAGCAACAGTAGCGAGATGAAAACTCGCATCCTGATTTATAAACCAACACAATTTCCTTTGGAAAAATATGAAATGATTTTCCAAAGCGAAACTTTTCAAATATTAGCCATTGCCTGTAAGTAGATTATATAGTCACAAACGACACAGTCTACAGGTTTGCGAGTATGTCTTATAATCTGGTATCTGAGCCTAAAATTCTGAGTAGGCGCTGACTTCACATATTTTCAATGGATTCAATTTCCCTCGAGATATTTTCCTTGTGTAGCAAAATTTTGCATATTCAGAGGTGCTAGAACTCGAAGCTTTGGGGCGAACAATTATGTCTTTATGACTTAACTGCGATTTATGTCTTAAAACTATATTAATATGCATTGTTTGATGACATAAGTTTGAGTGTGAATGATCAATTTACGTTGAGTACCCAGTCAATTAAAAAGATTTTTTTTTTATTTCGTTCCTTATTTATCTTGTTACTTATCATTCCAATAATTACGCTCAAATGGCAACTATTGATCATCTACTAAACGAAAGGTGAGATCAGTAATTTTTTGTTAGCGGCCAGTTTCAATTTTGGATCATGTTGTAGATCCTAATCAAGCCTTTTCATTTGATACCAATTTAGAAGGGTCTTGTGGCGGCAGCCATTTTGTACTTTATTCAAACTGTACACACGTAGGTATATTGATATAAGAAGTAGAGGTGTGTACTAAATTCCGTAACCAAGAATCCAAAATATTAGTACTCTAAATAAACCCCAAAAGTCTAAAGGCTAGACGTGTTTTTAATGGTTTTTTTTTTAATTTTTGAATTGTTAACTTTCTTCTTTTTAGGGTCTATAAATTTTCACATTCAACTTTTGTCAATAGTTACAATTTTCAAAGGGCGATCTTATCGCTACACTTAATTTTTTTCCAGCCGCTTCACAGGCTGGAAAAATTTACAAGATATAAAAAATATAAAGTTAAGCGCTGAAAACGTGGTTTATCAGATGTTGTAAATTCAGCGTGTCTTACAAGACTAAAATTAGCAACTATTCTTACAAATGTGATTAAAAAATATTATTTGATTAATCATATAAAAATATTATATGATTAAACATTAGTGAGTTCGCCCCATGTTTGATAGACGCAAAGTATGCCGCAGAGTTCGTTCGTGAGAAAAATGCATATTTTTCATGTTATCTTAAGACTGCCTCGTTGGTCTAGTGGTTGAAGTATGCGTCTGCCAATCAAGAGGTCTCGGGTTCAAATCCCTGGTCGGGCCAAAAAAGTGATTATTTGAGTTTTTCTGATTCTAAAAACTATTTGAGTTTTGTAAGTTTGAGATTTTTTAAGTTAGGGTCTGAACCCCCATGCCTCGAAGAGCACGTAAAGCTGTAAATCCTACGCTCAGGCGCACGAGATCGGCGAGAGATCAGTCTCTCCCAGATCTTGTCGGTTAACCGACTCGTCGAATTATGAGAGAGAGGGAACAGAGAGTGCACCTGTGTTTGCGCACATACTTGTGCATTATTATATCCCCTGCGTAGTTGACTGGTCTTTGTTGAGACTGGCCGCCGTGGCCGTACTCGGCTAAGAGGAGAACAACATCATCATGTAAACCTCCGCAACCCTGAGGGTGAATTTGAAGGTTTGAACTAGTCGTAAATATATTTGAGGGTACTGATTTCCCGATACCGATTGCCATAGATGCTTATGGCCGAGACCGACGGCTTAACATGCTCTCCGAGGCACGGGCGGGAGATACCGCTATCTTCCGCACTCCGGGCTCCTATTAAGCATTTCTTGTAAGAAAAACTCAACAACAGACCGACCCGCGAATCGAACCCGAGACCTCTTGATATGCAGCTGCTTACGCTAACCACTAGACCAATAAGGCAGTAAAGGTATTAGATGTTGACATGTTATGGTACCTAAATCAATACACATTTAGTTCAAATTAAAATAGCGTATTGAAGTGATAGGAACTACATATAAAGTGTATTGCACGAAAAAATGTTTTAATTCTAAATCTGAATTATTTCTTTTAGACAAGCTATTGATACATATGGTGATATAGTGGTCGAAAGTCGACCATAATTTAGACTCGCACTAAAATTTAACCTTACAGCAAATACATATACATAAATTATAAGAACGGAGGAACTGTTCGCATAATTTTCCTGAGAAGAAATACAATTTTTTTTATATGATGATAGATTCAAACCTCTTTATGCTGATTTTATGCCCAATATTAAATTGTTTAAGTAAATGACTCACTCGGTGCTCGTTACACTATTGTATAAGGACTTATCTGAGCTTTGAAAGTTTGAGAGACTTTGTTAGACTTTGTAGTAAACTTTGCTAGAATAAAAAAGGTTTTAGGTTAGTAAAGTTTTATTTTGTCGCTCATGATCGGCGTAGATCTATTTGTTTTTTGTTGAGGAGGTGGAAGATCCTCGTCTATGTCTTTGCCTTTTGGGGTGGGGAGCGAAGAAGAGTAAGAAGTCTGTTGTACTCTTGCCAACTAAAAACCATCCCGATTCTCCTCTGCTTGTGTCATCGGTCGGAGCTCTCTCAGAGCGCCTGTATTTGTCAGGACGATGAATTCCGTAAGGTCGTTGACTACAGGTCACTTCCTAGGATGGCCAAGGATGAACGAATGCCCTCCCGCATCTGGTGCTTCTCCTGTAGCGAGCAGGGGCAGCGTTACTCGCGAGCGGTGGTAGGTTCTCTTACCCGTCACTCTGCTTCCTTTGAGTACATCACGTTCTCGCATAAGGAAGCGACGGTACTCCATACCCTCTCGCTCCGGATCATGGAGAAAATGAGAGTATAAAGTGATACACCACCTCCAGAACTGAATGCCGCAATGAGATCACTACGCTGGTTGGTCTAAATTGGGCATTCCGCCATCGTGACGTCAATGTAGTCATCACATGGTGGCACAGTGAAGTCGGTTCCTAGTCGATTCGACATATGTACTTGCCGAAATCGTGACCTCACGAAAACGTGCTCGAAAGCACCTGTGACATCTGGAAAGTGAGTGCTCCGTGTTTCCCGTTCAACAACTCTTGTGGGCCTCACAAGCCACTGCTTTCACTCCGCTACCAAGATTTGATGAAACTCAGCCCGGTGGACTTGGAACAGTTAGAACTGTAGGTAAAAACTGTCCTCACTGTCACTGTAAGGTATTAAGTTTCCCGATAAAACAATTCATTTTTATAATCTTAACCTAATATATTTTATTAAAAACAAGTGTACGAAAAATAATGCGTCACTAACTAATTAGTCTTAGTCAAAGAGTTGGGTAACGAACGGTTAAAAATGAAGTTGATTTCAATAGATTTTACAACTGAGTAAGTATTCATCTAACAGTTGTCGAGTTCAGTGTCACATTATGAGACTGAGCTTGTGATCTTTAATAGCGTTTAAGAATACTCTAATATTTTTTTATTTTCATTTACTTCTTAACCTGGAAAGAAGGTGCTGAAAGAAATGAAAAAAGATTTCGTTCGAACTAACTCTTTATTTTATTTTATATGAGCCTGCCAAAGTGACTCGATTCTGCTTGATAGAAAGCATAATCAGAATCAAAGAGTCGTAGTCACTATACTCATTGCGAATAATAATGAAGACAATGCAACAATGTAGCAATGTGACCCACACTATAGTGAGCTATTGATAGTCCACTGTATCATTGGGCTTCCAGTCTTGCACTCACCAACGAAACACGACAGCACGAATGCTGTCATTCTATATTTGTTGCTTCTGGGAGAGGATAGTACGGCCACGTTCGTGCTGAAATCAGGGTGGCTCTACTACCTTGACTTTTCGTCGTCTACATTGACGACGAACATACATTGTGATGAATGCCAGATAAATAATAAATAATTAAATATTTCGGACATCTTACACACAACGGCATCTAGTCCCAAGCTAAGCTGAGCTTGTGTTATGTGTACTAGACAACTAATATAAATAAATACCCAAACTCCGAAACTAACAGATCATACAAACATTTGGTCCGAACCGGGAATCGCACAGCAATCGCATACGCTACCATTGCGCTACAGAGGTAGTCAACAGACATAATTTTGTCGGAAATTCCGAGTGTTTATCCCTTCAATAATACGCTTCTAAACTTAGAAAAATTGAAACTTAAGAACCCTATTATTGACTATTTACATATTTGTTGCAATAAAATAAGTTCTTTGGCAGGTTGGTACGTTTATCGACCCCCTATTTAGGTAATTTAGAAAAAAAATCTTATTTGTAGCAAACTTAAAGTAGCAACACTTACTGTGGAAAGTAGGATAAGAAAATATATGTTTTTTAAACGAATTTGATATCATTTTAGTACCTACTAAACTGCTAGTTGACACATATGTGTATAACACAAATTTTAATTCAAATTAAAAAAAACAACCTCTTTTCTTTTTTTTTCTTTTTTTCTTTTAAAAAGACACCTCCCGCATTAGGAATATACATCCCCGTGTCGCGGGGATCTATACAAACATACATGAAACGGACACAAAGTACACCCAGACTTAGAACAACAATTTATGGATCACACAAAGTGTTGTCCCATGTAGGATTTGAACCCATAACACTTGGCGCAGTAGGAAGTGGCGTGGCGACCACTGACATCACTAGGCCAACCGTGTAGTCAACCTAGATAATTATTTAATTAATAATCAGCATAATAATTAATAAATATATCATTATTTAATCAATACTTTAATAATCATACTTTAATAATCTCTAAATTTGGTTAGATTTATGTTATGTAATGTTAGATTTAGAGTTTAGTATTTAACAAGAAAATTTGTAATTTTAAAAATAATACATATTTAATTACACATTAGAAAACCCGTAAAATTCATCTTCCTAGCCTTTATGTTCCTCAAGAATTTTTGGAGTTGGTTACTAGTTCTACTGGTTTTAACTAAATATTCATTTTTCTACGGAACCACTGGCATTGGATTTCAGCAACTACACGACAGGGCGAACTGAGTTCGAAGATTGAATTTAAGAAAAAACTGTAACAAAATTCTCTTAATCACTACTAGTGACATCTGTTCAAATTTATCTGTGTAACTTTCACTCTTCCCTATTTAAGATACTAGCAGTGACATCTGTATTCTTATTTTAAAACCAACATTGTTTTAATTATACTAGTATGGTATACTTTCCAACGAATTTGCAAAGATGGCGCTTATTTCAAAAATATATTTTAGGGTTTGTTTTTGTCACGGAGCAAATACAAAGCGTGGTTTTTGCGTAACACAATATAAACATTTAGCGTGTTTAGAACGAAGATATATATATAGATATATATATATTTAATACAATAATTGGCGGTCTTATCGCTCACGGCGATCTCTTCCAGACAACCATATCATGGACATTAGGTATTTATAATTTGTAGTAGCACACACAAGTAACACAATTACTACAATTAGAATTCAAAATATAAAAAAGGAGAAAAAAAAACAAATAAAATAAAAATAGTAATAATAAAAATAATTAATATTAAAATGTAATAGTTAATCAGAAAAATCAATTTTTTACCGAATTCAAATTTGATTAACTTCGTAGATATAATTAGTTAGTTACAGAAATACTGTAGCTGCTCTTCAATTTAGATTTTATTCAATAAAAAAATATTTAGAAATATAAAAAAAAACATTTGTCATTATTTATTTATTTTCACTTTAACAAGTTAGTTAAACAGTCTTTCAGGAATTAATGCATAATGCTATAAAATGGTAGGTTGATGATTTATAAGCGGGTACTAAATCATAATCATACTGAATTCAAGAAACTTGTTGTACTGAATATCAATACTTACAAACTCTTATTCGCTTAAGATGATAGCAATCCAAAAGAAATTTTAGTTTCGGTATATTCTTGTTTATTGATCATGTTCATAAAAATTTTAAAACTGCATCAACATCTTGAATATTGGAACTTTATTACTGTGCACTTCTCAACAAACCTTTTGACTTACACAACCGATTTACGTACAGTATTTCATTCACCTTAAACAGTCATCACCACACTTGTGCTCATGGGTCGTAGGTGCCCATGAGCTATAGTGATTATGTCAATTAGGTGAACCTTCGTTATATCATCAGCCAATAGCAGTCCACTGCTAGACACAGAGGCAGTAGAGCCATGCTGATTTCAGCACGACCGGGCTGGTTCGTCCGGGGCGGTAATATCCTCGTATAGAAGATCAACGTGAAATTACAGCATTCGTGCTGCCGTGTTTCGTTGGTGAGCGCGAGACCGGAGATCCAATGATGCAGAAGCATCGCTAGACAGCCATAGTGTGGGTCACCATGCTGCAATGCTCCATTGTCTGCATTTGCTATGAGTATGCTGACCACCACTCTTGGATAGGCCTGTACATGAAAAATAGAGCTCTCCAAATGCACACCACTCTCGGCTTACATCCTTCCTTCCATCATCATCGTGTCAGTCGATAGACGTCCACTGCTGGACATAGGCCTCCCCAAGGCTTCCCATAACAACCGGTTCTGTGCTGCCTACATCCATTTTGTAGGATGCCTACCCATGCTCCATCTTTCAGAACGAGGGCGCCACTCCAAAACTCTTTGACCCCATCGACCATATTGTCTGCGAGCAATGTGCCCCGCCTACTGTCACTTAGGTCTGGTAATGCTTCGATTACTTGTTCCTATACCCCAAAAAAAACGGTTTGCATTCCGGGCAGAAGTAAAAAGTTGAATATTAACCTTGTGTATTTGTGATATTTTGGAATGGTTAGGGAATAATTTTGCACAAATTGTTTTAATTATCAGTAAAAAAGTACTATCGCTAATATGGTAAAATACAATTTTTATTTATTACGCTATCTTACCTATCTTACACAAACATGACAATTTATGATCTATTCTCCATCCGTCTTACGAATTTTCGATCAGGTCACATGTCCTGACGTAAGTTTATCATTTTTTACCCATCACAAAAAGTGCACAGCGCCGCAAAAGAAATTTTCACTTCAAAAATACAGGTTTTAATTCCGTCCCAAATACACACCTACTTAGTAATTCTTTAAATTAAATAGTAAGGGTATTATTTAGTTCCAATCGGAAGTAAATAATAATTTTTAAATGGAATAAGTAACACTATAACTCACAAATAAATCTAGACATTGAATATTGAAAAATCTAATGGTACGATATCAAACTACACTTAAAACGTTCAGCTAAACTAACAAAGATAAGTAAGTAGTACCTAGCACTTTTACTAACAATGTGAGAATGGGGCCATAAAAAATAAGATAAAAAGGAAATAAGGAACATCACCTAATTGGCCACCCTCGGTGAACTTTGCAATTTCCTCCACCGACACGTAAAAGTATGTTTACGCGCACCAATATTTATTAGGGCCCCCTATATGTATACTGGCTGACACGCAAACGCCTCTATCGACTCCGGGAAATTGAAAACCATTGAATCATATTAAGGATTTCGGCAAATATCGTAAAATATAAGTAAACATTTTTTGGAAATGCCAACAAAATTATATGGTTCTATCATGGAAACTGATATATTTATTAAATTTGTTTACGTTATCAATATTGCTTAGCCATACATGTATACAAATATATAAAATTGAACTGCCAGTTTGTAATTTCAAAGTAACAAATGCACATGAAAGCAAATGCGATACTTACATCAGAAAATCAATTATTGTTTATAAAATCTCTAGAACAGCTGAATCGATTTTGACGGGAGACTCACTAGCAGATAGCTGAAGATATTAGGAGTAACTTAGGCTACTTTTTTGTCTAGCTTCATCCCGCAGCCTTAACCGCAATTACAATAACAAGCACAGGTAACACCGCGGAGCTTAGGTGTCAATAGATGACGATGAGAAAATCACATGTTTATATATTTAATAATCATCATACTACAGAAAAGAGACCTGTAGTTTTTTAAAGTCATATTTTATTACTCAGGACTTTTGCGGCTCAACGAGTTTAACTATATTTGAAAGATTATCTTTTTCGTGATATAAAGTCAAAGGAGCTGCATATAGGCATTTACGACTTAAAACACTTAATACAGAAGCGCATTGCCCTATTGTGCCAAGGGATGGATGCAAAGCTTCCAAGGCTTAATATTTTTATACTATTAATAAATAAATTGCAAATTTACTGTTGCGGGGTCACAGCGTGGCTGTACTAAGTCCGATGCTTGAAGTTCAATCAGTGTAGGTAGGTAGGGTAGGTGTAACTATCAGGGTCGACTGCCTTAAAGAGTGAACTCGCTACAGTTTCTTTCTGCATGAATGGATGGTTAAGAACGATACTCTTACATAAACCTTAAGTACCTGGGGTGTACTTATTAATGATCCCGCTATTGTGTATTCCATAAGGCTTCCGTCGCACCGTAAAAAGCACAAAGCAGTCATGAGGACTGCCGACAGAAGTGAAAACTCTTTTCGTTGTTTAAGCTCACCTTTGCTACGAGTGTCAAAATTTGTGTACACACAAAAAGTGCATAGTATTATTATTCTTACGTATTCGACGTAGCCCACAGGATTAGCAAGCTGAAGTGGCAGTGGGCTGGCCACATTCGCCGAAGAACCGATAACCGTTGGGGTAAACGAGTTCTTGAGTGGAGACCGCGTCTCGGCAAACGTAGTGTAGGACGTCCACAAGCCAGGTGGAGCGATGATTTGCGCAGGACGGCTGGCAGGAGCTGGATGCGAGAAGCCATAGATCAAATCTAAGTGGCGTGAAATTGGAGAGGCCTATGTCCAGCAGCGGACTGCGATAGGCTGATGATGATGATGAACAAAAAGTGTTAATTTCATACAATACGTAAACTGGTGTAGACATGTGTAAACCTGAGTATTATGCGAGTAAACTTGGTGACTTAAACGATATTTATCGTTAGATGGATGAGTACAACACAGCTTAAGTCAAAGTGAGCAATTTGAAACGTAGCAAGCCTATCGAACAAACATTACGTATCGCCAACATGTGTACGTAAAGTCTTTGTCGATCTCAGTTAGCTAAAAATGAACCAATTTATATGTAAATTTATATGTATTACTTCCTACGTTTCTTTACTGAACAAAGGAATATTGTACCAACATAAGGTCCGGCGCAGTGCATTTTTAACGCTGTTTTATTACTACAAGGTATAAAATGGCTTGAAGTAAGTTTATTACTTTCGACTTTTCAAAGTTGTATAAAGTGCTTACATGTAACATATTCGAAAATAATGTAACGGCAAGATTTATTGTGTTTATCGTGTGTAAATTAATTGTAATATCGTAACTTGTCTCACATTTACTTTCGAAAGGGATATCCATCATAGCATTTTCTATTTAAAATACCTGGAGAAATAACATTGAAATGATACAGATCTTATAGAAATTAGTTTTATTTTTATAATAAAGGGGAAATAAACAGATCATAGAGTACCAGGGCAGGGAGTAACCAGACCCCTTCCCCTCTATCAAAGTATATAAAGTATAAGCCCAGATGGGTCTATGCATTTCAGCTACGATACAGATTGTATTTATAAGTGTGTATGACTGCCTCGGTGGCGCAGTGGTAGCGTATGCAACTGCTGTGCTTCAGGTCTCGGGTTCGATTCCCGGGTCGGACCAAAAGTTTGCAAGATCTGCAAATTGTATTTGTTCCGGAGTTTGGGTGTTTTCTATGTATAATATGTATATGTTTTAAAAAAAGTATAAAATATTTATATTAGTTGTCTAGTATCCACAACACAAGTTCTGCTTAGCTTGGGACTAGATGGCGTTGCGTATTAGATGTCAAAAAAAAGTGCGTGAAATTCTAAATTCTTTATGAAAGCTTATCAGGCACACAAACAGACAGATAGACTTTCTTTTGAATTTATAACATTAATATGGATTAATATAATGGAGAACCACGGTAGGCAGTAACAATACGCTAGCGTCCCTTGTCATTTTTTTTTAAATGTTTACGAAGCTTACATACAATTTTAACTCTTTCATAGGCACTTTATATTTCACATAATTCTTAGATATATATAAATCATTAAAAGTCTCAGCTGTATCTTTCAAAGAGCTATCCAGGATGCTGTCGAAGTATATATGAAAACGATACAGATTGTATTTATGTGTTCGAGAAATTCGCAATCTGGGAGATCGTTTTTTTTTGCGAAGTACCGTCCCCATTTCATATCATCCAAATTTTTAATATTTTTTATCATTATTTTTACAACGACGAAGATTTGAAAACTCGAAGACTTAGAATTAAAGACTTTAAATAATTGACATTGGTAGAAATAACTGATCTGGCTGGTTGCCATGTCATCAAACGAAGAAGAATTCGTAATCTTTTGTTTTAATTGTTACGTGTAAGTTCGTAAGCACACTAGACACAATTCTATTAAAACACCAGGTATTGCTCGCAGCTCCGCCCATATGTATATAAGTGATAGCAGTAAAATGTAGTCATGCAAATTTTCATTGGAGGTTTAGCCGTGCAAGCGTTAAAAACGACAGACAGAGATACTTTCGAATTTATAATTTTATTATGTACATTAGTATACACTAAAATGTAAAGTAAAATAATGTTCTACTAATAAGTAGACTATCGTTTGAACTTATTTTTCACGAGTGAAAGTTAAGTTGTTCCAAGTGCGTAAAGACAGGAAGTGGAACACAAAGGATCCTTGTCGGACACAGAGCTTATTTGTTCTATTGGAAGAGATTTTACAAAGGTATGGAGTTAAACGGTTTAACGCCTACTCCTGTCCGTATTGTTGGAGCTAGGATTTATTGAGACTTGTTAAATTGGGTTTCTCCGTGGTCATTATAGATGTGCGTCAAAATAATTTCTGCTTACAACATGCGTAAATAGATCTCTAATGGTTCTTCTTGTAGACCTCAGTTAGGGTCTCGGGGCATGTCCAGGTGTACAGCCTGTTCAAGTGCTAGTCCGCACCACCTGAACAGGCTGTAGACCTGCATTTTAGGAATTGTGTTGAAGAACAGATATCGTGTCTCTTCAATATAAAGCCAGGATTTTCCTACCAGACGAGATGATTGTGCTTGACGGGCAAAATACTAAATAGTCTTGGAAAATAGAATATATTATTATCAACGTCGAAATTCCTATATCGTGATACATGATTAGCAGTTATTTCGTAGTTAAATATGTCTTCGATAGATGGCACTGAAGTATATTTTATATTACCCAATATGTTGAAGTTATCATACACTGTTTCTTAGTAAGTAGGAGGTCAATTGACGATCAGTGTCATAAATGAGTTGTCACACATTGAGCAATTTCCTTACTTATGGCAAAGGAATGCGTTTGGGGATTTAGTAAAGTGAAATAATTGCTTGACAATGGTTTTCTATGAGACCGTCGTGTCATTCTGGGTGAGCCGACCCATATGTAAAGCTGCCTAAAAACAGCTGATCTACTTGCTCATTGTAGATCACTGTAACATTGAATTAAGGGAATATAAATAAAAGAAAAAGTTTTAATTATTCATATTATTTTATTTATCTATATAATTTAATAGGTTAATAAAGTTAATTGAATATGCAAAAAAAAAGAAATTGTGACATTTACAAACTGGTATAGTTGTACTACACTTATATTTTAGTTACATGCACAAGTCTTCTTGTAATAATATACTTGTTTAGTACGTTATACTCCGTGGTAGTACTTTAGTATTACTTTTATTTCTTTTTTTATTTCCACTTGAATGTATTATATTAGGAACCGTAAGTTTCATGATATAGTGGACAAACGAGTGCCTCTTTGTATATTAGACAGAATAGTTTTTTCCTTAAATCAGTTCGAGGCAAATACTGTGTCGCGAGGGATTTAGCAAATTCACATGAAACGAACAACTAAACCACTTTTTTTTTGTGCGGATCCCCCTCGTATATCACCGACTGGTGGTTATTTCGGACTCGATCCGACTCAAATTCGCACACCGTCCCGGGTACTAGAAGCCGGGGAACCAGGTGCACCCTCGAAAGGAAATACCTAAAACCGCGATGTACCTCGGGCCCCGCACTGTTTGTAGGTAGCCCCTTCCTAACAATAAAAACACCTAGACTCAGAACAACAATTTATAAATTTTACAGTGTTGCCCCATGTAGGAATTGAAATGACAACGCTGGCGCTGTATAAAGCAACGTGGCAACCGCTTAAACCACTAGGCCAACTGTACAGTTATGCTATTGTAGTTTTTTATACAAATGTTGTCGTATTAAAATTGTTTTTTTTTTGCTAGTTTCCTAAATTACATCCGTCTAGACTTCTTTTTTATTCGACTCTGAAAGATGGAGGTCTATGTGTTTCGAGTGTACGTATGAATGTATATTTCTTTGGCACGCGCTAGGGCCTAAACGGCTTGTCGGATTTTTATGTGAAAATTGAATAAAAAATAACATTAAGATATTCTGGTGCTAAAAAGTAATCTCAATAAAAATATGTTTTCAAAGTACATCGTGGTGTCAAAATAATGATTTTTTGACGGTGATTATGAAATATATATATTTGTATGTTTTATTTAAAAAAAACTGAATTAAATAAAGTGACAAATATTGACAAATTCGAAGTTTTTTTGAATATATTTTCTTGTTTTAAATTTAAATTTTTATCTAATATTTTTGTCACCTTCACGTGGTTACACATTTGTACGATGATATAGAAAAAACGACCACGTCATTAAAATCCAACAATCCCATTTTAATTCGTGCATTCGAATGATTGAATTAGAATCGACTAATATCACAAGCTTTCAGTTCGCTATTACGAACGCTGGCTAATACAGCGAGCCGACTGAATCCGAACAATAAGCGAGATTTATGAATCATTCCACTCTTGTTGAGAACTGTACCACCCCCAGGGATGTCGACCTCGATGTACACTCAGTTACACAAGCGTACTGCTCATTTACACGTTACATTTTAAGGAGATAATGTAGAATTTTCCGCGTCATTAAGTTGCGTTATTAGCTTAGTGGCGGCATCCTTATGCTGATAGCGAAAAATGATGAGTGAAATATATGTTTCAGGGTAGTTTGTTGATATTTGAGTGTAAAAAGATAACACCTTTTGGGATTTTGGATAGGGCTCTTAGAAGGGTTGACTATTTACCGTTTGTATCTGGTTGAAGTAGTTGTTTGACTGCATGGATATCGTAGTGATTTAAACGGTCACCTCGAGAATTTCTACTGTGCTGACTGTTGTGTGTTCAAACTTCACCTGGAACAATAGTTAGTGAGATCCACAAATTGTTGTTCTGAATCTAGATGTTCCCTGTGTTCGTTTCATGTGTTTGTATAGTCCCCCGTTACACAGGAATAGTCGTCTTTTTTTTAACAAAAACAAAACCAGTTGTAAGTATTTACATTATTGTCATTATTATAAAATAAGCTCTAGTAAGCTAAGTACCCTATCGTTTATAGCTTTCAATAAAATTAATGTTTAAGTTTACTTTTTAGTTGCAAAAATGATAGGTCCTAGTTACTTTAATTATTAAAGTATCAATCCGATTTAGTTAAATAAAAATGTTATATAGATTCGAAAACATTTCTGTATTTTACGTTACAATGTCTTATTATCTGCGAAGCCCCTAATTATGGCCTCAACACAGAAGCGAAATTATTAAGGGTGTCTGTCGATCCAGGTACTGACACGGGGCTGGGTAAAATATTTTATAGAACAAAGACTTGATAACATGTCTGACCTTGGTGTAGTAGTTTAGTGTATCCGGACCTTAGTTAAAGGGATTCTTTATTGGTCATATGAATATTTAATCACGATCAAATAGTTAAATATTTTAGTTAAGCAGATTCCAACGACTCTGTGGCAATAGAACCTAGTCAAGTAATTGAGAAATGGTTAATGCACATGTCTGCTTTTTATGGTATAGAGAGCAAACGAGCAAACGTTTCTGCTGATGTAAGGGATTACCGCCGCCGGCCGGCCGTTGGCGCGTTGCCGGCCTTTGGGGGATGGGGATAGGGGAAGGGGTTGGGGTATGGGCGTCCGGTTT
>PKRV01002730.1:440639-486654 GCA_003709505.1 Hyphantria cunea
CGCTCCATGGCCGGCGGCGAGAGCAGTTTTACCGCGGTCGCGACCTTCTGCGAGGAAGTCATCTCGCAGAAGGAGGCGGCGGAGAAGGCCCGGGAGGACGATCTCCACTCGGACCCGATCCGCCGCCGGCGAACCGGGCGGCGGAGGCGCGCCTACCAGCGCCTCATGCCGCCCTGAGTGTGGCCTCGGATGGGCGGGACGGGTTTTCCCCCCCATCCGCTTAGAGGCCACCCGCGAGGGGGGGCGACGTAATGCGTGTGCCGTACGTCGCCCACCTTGAGAGTTTTAACATCGGAGACGGAGCCCGCTTCATTGCGGGCTGGCGCTGGGAGGGGTCCGGATGGCGTAAGAAAGCGGTTCCTGGATCCCTCCCTTCTCAGGCGCAGAGTGGCACACCGTGGTGGTTTAGTGGGTAGTCTGGCTGGTGTCAGTCAGGAGTCCCACACGAAGCGAAGCCCCTGTACCCGCAGGGGGGGAGCGAAGTGCGTAAAGGCATTCCACCACGTCAAAAAAAAAAAAAAAATGGGCGTCCGGTTTCCTCACTGATTGTTGAGACGCAGCACAAGCGCTATTTTACACCGGTTTTCTGTGAGACCGTGGTATCACTCCGGTCGAGCCGGCCCATTAGTGCCGTAGCGTGGCTCTCCCGCAGTAGGATATTGATATTGATAAGCCATTGGTTGTGAAGTTCATACCCGTCCAGGACAAGTACTTGTATTCGGTGTCCGAGTGACATTATAGCAAACAAGTTTTAAAAAAAATACAGTCGAATTGAGACCCTTTTCTTTTCTGAAGTCACTTAAAATATACAAGTATATTTGGCAGGTGCCAGTGTTGTAGTATGGTTCATCCTTTCTGTAATTAGTGGTCAGATAACAGCGTAAGTTGTTAGTTTATTAATATTGTTATTATATTTTTCATTACTACTTAACTACGGCGGATCCAAAAGGTATGGTAAAAGTTTTGGTAGTCTATGTATGTTTTTATTTCCACCGTACCGCCAAAATTACTGAATCGGTTGCAAATGCAGCAACATGTCAATACAACAGCAACAAAAACATATGACAGCGCCAGCTACCTAAGATAAACTGAACTACGGAGTAACGTGAAGAAACTAGCAATCCTACATCGCACAACAGAAGTTCTCGCGCTGATTAACATATATATATAACTTCCCAACTTCAACCGTTGGGCAGTGGCTCGCCAGACATGATCACCTCACATGGTCGAAGGATCCTCCTCTTGTGTTGGAGGGCATGTTATCCGTTCTTCCACTCAATGGATGAGGTTTGAATGTATTCGTACTCACAGGTCAGTCAATAGACTATATAAATTTGTGGTGGAATTAGTGTTGAAGATTGTGGAAGAAAAGTCGAAAAGAAAATGAAATTCAGACAAAAAGTTATTTGTAGAAATATAACAAAAAACATAAATAAACATTACATACTGATAGCACAATATGATACCTTCAAATATAGTGAGCATCCCTGTTTTTCTTGTTGTTATTTGAAGAACAGCATATTTCACTGTCGACTAATTTTAGACGCGTCATTACGAACGTCGAAGAAAAGTGTACGATGTATTCAACGCATAAGGGAACATTTTCTGCGTAAGAACTTATTACGAGAAGAATAAATTGCTTATATGACGTCATTAACTTTCATTTATTATCGTTCACTTAAGAGCATTTCACGGTTTGTTATAAAATATAATGAATTCTTACAAAGAAAATGTTGAGGAGCTTAAAATGCCGCCGACGTATAATGATATTTTTATGGAACAAATCCCATGAACCTGTCAATTTAGATGTTATGGTAATGTTTTAGGAGATGAAAAATCTTTATAGGGTGAATAAAAGAACATTGGAGGGGTAGCTATTTATAGAAAATAACATCATGATAAATCGTATAATTGTCTGAGAGAGTGTAATAACTTTATCAAGTTTCTAAAGACATTTGCACATACAGATATCATACACACTCACTATATGACGTAATCCTCAAAGTGCTCGACAAAAGCGTATAAAGAGCCAACATTTTATCGACTATAATGTTATTGCCACTTAATGGGAGGCGAGTTATTGATGTCTGAGTAGCACATATATTTGTAAAAACCTACGGTTATATTTTACTCAGATACTAAACAAATGACGGTGTTGATCATATAAAATTTGTCTTATGTCGCAATGGAACCCACGAGATTAGGTTTAGCAGTCGAAATCTTTAAATACTACAATTACAAGCTAGTCTGTACAGTCCATTCGCTTAGATAAGGTCACTTTGGTCGCACCGAACAACCCCCCCGCCCCGTAGCCATGCAATCTCATAGTCGAGGACATAGAGAACAAGGACCCACTTCTGGTTCTGAAGGATGTACTGTCAGTGCACAGTGATGAGGACATTCTCCTTGCCCTTCGGAACCAGGATGGGGAGATTTTTTGTGGCCTTGGAAAGGAGAATGACCGGGTGGTAGTCAGATACCGTAGGAGAGCTCGAAACCCTCACTGTTGTCACGTTGTCCTTACGGTTTCGCCGACGATCTGGCGGAGAGCAGTGGACCGAGGGTCAATTCGAGTCGACCTCCAAAGAGTAAGGGTTGAAGATCAGTCTCCACTCGGTCAGTGCACTCGATGTCAGGAATACGGACATGGCCGGCGACTGTGCAAAGAACCGGCGGACCTTTGCAGTCACTGCGGATGCCCACATCTTAGAGTGGAGTGCCCTGAAAGACTCACAGGAGATCCTCCCACATGCCGAAACTGCACCTTGGCTAAAAGGATTGAGAAAATGCACAACGCCGTCAGCGAAGAATGCCCGATTAGAAAGAGGTGGGACACACTGGCCCGGGCATCCATAGCGTACTGCTAAGGTTGTCATTGGAGCAACACACCGGTACTTAAGGTGGGGTAGCCCAAGCGAAGGCAGAGGAGGAGAGCAGTTTTGCGGTGCACTTGGAGAACTCGGGCTGCACGTCTTGAACGTCGGAGACCTTCCAGCTTTCGACAAAATCAGAGGAGACAAAAGTTACAGCAGTCATGTGGATGTGAAAAACTGGAAGATAGAGGAAGATCTCACGAGCTCGGATCATAACGGCATTACATTTCACATACACTTACAAAAAACAAAAGGAACACAAATTCAACGTACCACACGCATATACAACACACGAAAAGCTAATTGGAGTCAGTTTTATGAGAAACTGACCCAAATTACGTCCGACATGTACCTCACTACAGAGACACTAGAAACAATAACACGCCACGACCAACTCGAACACACAGTCCAGACCTACACTGAGGCAATAACGCAAACACGCAGACAGACAATACCACATAAAAAGAATACAGAAACACTTACCTTGCCATGGTGAACCGAAGAACTCGTTGAGATGAGGAGGAGGAGGAGGAATTGTTGCTTAGAAGAAGCCGAAAATGCCCAAGTTGAAAGTTGGAAGGAGCTCTGCGGAAAGCGGGACAGGGAAACTGTATTTTTAGAGTACTGCACAAAGATCATTGATAAAGTAAAAAATCGTAATAGTTAAGAAAAATATGGTTAACTTATATTTTAAGGATATAATGTATAAGCATATAAATATTATAGTAATAAAAAAGATAGAATAAGATGTAGTAAATAAAACAAACATAATATATTGTAACAAGAGTCAAAGACGTAAAAACTCAACGTAAATAGATGTAAGGATAAATCTTTGTGAAAAAGAATGATAAATGTAAATATGTAACAAAATGAAAGCCTGTACAAATAGTTAACAACATAGAAATAAGATCTAAAATTAGAAGTAAAAACGAATTAGAAAAACTGTATAAATTATTACTATGTAATTAGTAGACATAAGAAAACAAAAATGTAAATAAAAATGGATCCCCAAACTTATTTACCTTGTGTTCCTAAATGTAAGAAAATAAAGTTTATAGATAGATAGGTTTCCTAAAACGGATAGATGGGAGTTCCACCCATAGAACAGAAGAAAGACGATGCATAAGAGAAAGACAAAGTATGCGGAATAAAAGTGCGAGAGGCATAGATGATGGAACTGGAATGACTGAGAAACAACACAGATATAGAAAGGCCATACTCATGGTATGGGTTCAGTAGCATAAGAAAAAAAAAAACCTTGCAATCATCAAAGGGCACGTCTGCGGCGCACACCCGTTAGTAAGTATGATTTGTCAGCTTACAATACAATTGACGGCTCACAACAATAACCACAATTGTGTGCGGGTGTACTGACACTATCCAAACGTATGGACTACATATAAATACAAACATAATAATTAAACAAAGGTTGAGTCCTCGTCATCATCATCAGCCTATTGAATTCCACGGCTGACTTGGCATATCTTAATAGATATCATATTATCATTACATCACATTGAACAGTAATTTATAGTCCGCTGATGAGCATAGGCCTCTAATTAGGAAAGAGGTTTTGTGCTACTTTGTTGCATTTGTGTCACACCTCCCAGACGAATTGTGATAGTCTGTTTTGTATATAGATATCATACCATGTATACATATTATGTATATATTAATAAATAAAGTGTTTGTGAAATCTCTTGGAAGAAGCCATTTGACGAAGCTGACCACAGTAAGCGGAGAAGTCGTTGCTTCCAAGCTGGCTGTCCTTTCGGAAGTAGAGAGCTTCTATGGCGATTTGTACGCTTCGCATGCATCTCGACCTGATCCCGAAAATGAGGACCCTCAAGCCAAATTAACACGCCACTTCACCGAAGATCTGCCAGAAGTCAGCATTGACGAAATCGAGATGGCTCTTGGACAGCTGAAAAATGGAAAAGCCCCTGGAGAGGATGGCGTTACTACAGAGCTGTTAAAGGCTGGAGGTAAACCCGTATTAAAGGCGCTCCAAAAGCTTTTCAACGCTGTCCTGTTCGAAGGGAGGACTCCAGAGGCGTGGAGTAGGAGTGTGGTCGTCCTGTTCTTCAAAAAGGGAAATAAAACCATGTTGAGGAACTATCGGCCCATTTCCCTCTTGAGCCACGTCTATAAGCTGTTTTCAAGAGTCATCACGAACCGTCTTGCGCGAAGACTCGACGAATACCAGCCACCGGAGCAGGCTGGGTTTCGGAGCGGATATGGCACCATAGACCACATCCACACAGTGCGGCAGATAATACAGAAGACCGAAGAGTATAATCAGCCCCTGTGTCTAGCATTTGTGGACTATGAAAAGGCCTTTGACTCGATTGAGATCTGGTCTGTTCTGGAGTCCCTGCAGCGTTGCCAAGTAGATTGGCGGTACGTCCGAGTGTTGAGATGTCTCTACAAAGCCGCTACTATGTCCGTCCAAGTACAGGATCAGCATACAAGACCCATACCATTGCATCGAGGAGTGAGGCAAGGGGACGTTATATCCCCGAAATTATTCACTAATGCAATGGAGGACCTGTTTAAGACGCTGCACTGGAAAAGGCGCGGTATCAACATCAATGGCGAATACATCTCTCACTTGCGATTTGCAGATGACATCGTCATCATGGCAGAGACGTTGCAGGACCTACAACAGATGCTGAACGACCTGGCTGACTCGTCTGTGCGCATCGGCCTACGGATGAACTTCGACAAGACCAAGGTCATGTTCAATGAACATGTACTACCGGAACCGGTTGCGGTACACGGTGCCGTTCTCGAAGTTGTTCAAAAATATGTATACCTCGGGCAGGCTTTGCAGTTAGGTAGAAACAGCTTTGAGGACGAGGTGAACAGAAGAATCCAGCTGGGTTGGGCAGCGTTTGGGAAACTTCGTCGGGTCTTCTCATCATCGATCCCACAGTGCCTAAAGACGAAAGTCTTCAATGCGTGCGTCCTACCCGTAATGACTTACGGAGCCGAAACGTGGACACTTACGGTTCGACTGGTCCATAAGTTTAAAGTCGCTCAGCGTGCAATGGAGAGGTATATGCTCGGCGTTTCTCTAAGGGATCGCATTAGAAACGAGGTGATCCGACAAAGAACCAGGGTCATCGACGTAGCCCACAGGATTAGCAAGCTGAAGTGGCAGTGGGCTGGCCACATTTGCCGAAGAACCGATAACCGTTGGGGTAAACGAGTTCTTGAGTGGAGACCGCGTCTCGGCAAACGTAGTGTAGGACGTCCACAAGCCAGGTGGAGCGATGATTTGCGCAAGACGGCTGGCAGGAGCTGGATGCGAGAAGCCATAGATCGAACTAAGTGGCGTGAAATTGGAGAGGCCTATGTCCAGCAGTGGACTGCGATAGGCTGATGATTGATTGATTGATTGATATATTAATGAAACGGCTGCAATGATTTTCATTAAATTTAGAATGCAGGGGGGTTTTGGGGGCGATTAATCGATCTCGATCGATACCGTGCAAAGTTTTGACTGAGTCATCCAGGAATTACTATTTTAATACTTAATATTCCGTAAGATCTTGAGATTCTGAAAATATCAACCTTTGACTAAAACCAGTTCTCTTCATTTGACACCTTACTTGAGTCTAATTACAAACGTTCACTGGTTCGTTTCTATTTCCATGCTTCATATCTTTGAAATGATTACACCAATTTGAATGAAACTTGCACTTTTGTGATTTATACATTACTTTCATTTGATATCCTAATCGAGTATATTTGTGAACATTCTTTTTTTTACTTCCATTTTACTCCTCATGTCTTTTAAACAGCTAAAGCGTGTTTCACCACACGTAGCACTAGCTACTAAGCTTAGATCTAGTAGACCCCATTCGAGTAATTTACATGTACACGATAACATGTGTTCGGGAGCTACGATCCCATAGATAGATCCATACACAGACACTTCAAAGTTCCAACATTGTGTCGTTTTGAATCGGCTGTTATACGTTTATAACTGTAACTTATACATATATATAAGCAGCTATTTAAATTTCTTGTAATTTATCGATGCCTATCTTAATCTACAAGATTAAGATGGTGAAATCAATATCATTACATGTTCCAATATTGTGTGTCATGAATATAATTGTCTCTAAAATAAATACTTTCATACATAATATATGCTATATTTTATCAACATTAATAAAATTGTAGCAATCACATTAACATGAATACACAAAATACATTTTCTTGGTATAAAAATATCCTCAGAGCTTTACGGGTAAGGTTTCACCAATTAAAATTTATCAGGTCTCTGTTCAATTGGAACCATTTGGCTTGTGCCTTTACCGTCTCTAAGGTATATAAGAATATTTTAGATTTCATATAAATTTCTGCAACAGATAACGCTCCCAAATTTTAAATTCATTGGATACCATAATCATTTCTGCGCCTAAATGCGTTCGATCGCTACTCTCTAGAGATTCTGAGGTCAAGGTTCTCAAAGAATTGCTAAGCGCAAATACTAAAGTCTCAGGAGCTCTGCGAAATAAGAAATCTATATGTTTTTATAGTTAGGATAAGATGATCAATAGTTGCGTAGAGACCAATTATTTCGGTATGATTGTAAAAACAGTATTGTCTTTGTTTACACGAACTACTATTAGCTTTGGATAAAATCAAAATAATTGATAAGTAAGTTCGTTGAATATTAGGGTTGGGTTAATGTTATATAATAAAAAAATGAATATGTTCAGACATTTTAACACACAACGCCATCTAGTCCCAAACTAAGCAGAGCTTGTACTGTGGGTACTAGACAACTGATATTAAAAGTTATATAGTTTTTTTGTAAATACATACATATTATACATAGAAAACATCCAAACTCCGAATCAAATATTTGCCGATCATACAATCATTTGATCCGACTCAGGAATCGCACCTGAGACCTCAAGCACAGCAGTCGCATTCGCTACCACTGCGCCACAGAGGTAGTCCTATCCTATTATAGACCTATTATGTGAACTTAGACTCTACTGCTGCCTTGATTGCCTGTGTAAAATAATTGATTGAAACTTCAGTACGCATTTAATATAATGAGAAAGAAACGAAATATTGAACTAATATAATTGAATGATAAAACTTATACATATTTGACTTCAAATCTGCAGAAACTTATTTCAGGAACGAACTTCGAGTAGAAAATTTTAATTTATATTCTGGTTATTTATACAACATTCTTACTATATGTTTTGAATTTAATTATTATTATTATTACTACTAAAACAATACCTAAATCGTGTATGAAAGTAAGAAATCCCACAATTTCAAATGTAAATTTGACACGTGCTTTATAAAACGAAAGAGGTAACGTATATGTCGCATTTCCTTCGTTTTAAGATACTATCGTCCCCAAGGGGCTCCCAGGCTACCTCCGGAGTGACAGGTCACGCGTGCACGGAATCGTTGGTTTGTATCTGATTAATCTTTCGGTTAGCTCAGAATTCTTTAGCGAGATTTACAAGTTTGTACCTAATGTGGTATTTTTGTTGAAAGATGTTCTTTTGCGGCTTTTGATCCCATTGGGACTTTCTAAGGATATTAACTGTAATTACTCAGTTATAAGGTTTGAGAGTTCGGTAATTAATGTTAGTCTTTTCTACGGAAAGGTGTGTGTCTAGCAGTAGACTATTAGAAACTGTTGATGAGGATATTATAAGTAGTCATAAATTCACAACTAAAATCAACGCAAACTTAAACAGGATGCTTACTTGGCTACTTAGCTCTCGTATTATTTCTCTTGTCGTTTTTATGAGCAGGATTCGAGTGGAGAAGAGTAGAGAGGATAGTAGAAGGCAATATTTTACGGTGACTGAATTAAATTATAGATATTTTCCCACAAGGGACTGAAACAGACTATCTTGCTATTTTTAGTGTGATTGTAACTAGGAAAATCTTTTATCTAATTTAGATCTTTAGAGCTAGTATGATGCGCATTGTTTAAAATAGAGTTTTTCGATAGATCGCCAAAAGTAACATTAAAAAAAGGTAGTTCAAGGCATTAAGGGCTGTGGCCCGCCAGGCATGATCTGATGACCGTGGGAGAGCCACGCTTCGGCATGCATGGGCCGGCTCGACCGGAGTGATACCACGGCCTCACAGAAAGCCGGTGTGAAACGGCGCCTGCGCTGTGTTTCACGGAGTGAGTAAGGATACCGGATGCCCATAATCCAACCCTTCCCCTCATCCCCCAAGGCCGGCAACGCACTTTTGACGCCTCTGGTGTTACGAGTGTCCATGGGCGGCGGTAATCGCATACCATCAGGCGATACGTCTGCTCGTTTGCCCCAATTCCATAAAAAAAAAATATTAAGTCAATGGTTTCAGAACAAATAGGCCGGCTTGACCGGGGCGGTACTACCCTCGCACAGAAAATCAACGTAAAATGACAGCGTTCGTGGTGTCGTGTTTCGTTTATAAATGCGACCGAAGGCCCTATGGTAAAGAAACATCATTAGTCCGCCGTAGTGTGGGTCACCATGCTATCACCATGCTACAATGTCGCATTATCTGCATTTACCATAAGTATGGTGACCACCATTCTTGGCTTCTGCTTATGCTTTCCATTGGGCGGAGTCATTTTGGTAGAGTGAAACAAAAATAAAGACTGAATTTAATAAGAATTCATGAAATTGTAACACTAAGACGAATATAAATGCTAAAGATTTCTTAAAAATAGACTACAAGTCTATTTTTAACAACAGTAGGATTAACCTCAAGGTGAAACGAACGTAGTTTTTGAACTAGTTCATATCGCTTCTACTTAAAAAGGATTAAAAGAGTATTATTATGTCGTCTGCAATCCCTAATAAATTTAAATACATCCCCGTTTTAACTGTACATTTACAAGAATAACAGCCAAGGATTAACTTATTGAAAATCAATGCCCAGCTTAAGAGGTAAGCAGTACTTCTTGCTTTATCTCCTTAATTTTAAAGTCAAATTCTTAATCCGCAAAGTATTCGGAGCACGTCTGGCCGGCCGAGGCTCCTTTGCGTTGCAAATGGCTGCAGGGTTAAGGTCTGTGGGGAGGCTGTTTATGTAATTTTGGAAGACAATTACTGTGCCTACCGTTCTCAATGGACTGGTTGATATTAAAGTGTTTAAATAAAAAAATAAACGTAGTTTTATTTTATGTTAATACTGGAGAGTGCGTGACAGGATGAAGTCATCAGTCAAGAGGATATAACCAGAAAGAGAGACAGAGTGTACTGATGAGTAATAGAGAAGAGAATGGAAGATGAAAATCGACATACCGACCTCAAAGAAATTTGAGGAAAGGGAAGGAGATGAGAAAATTATGAATATTAGTGACCGCTCAGATCACTAAATTGAAATAGTATATATATATATATATATATATATATATATATATATATATATATATATTTGAGTTCTACACACAAACAAACTCCTACAAACAAACTTTAACTGTGATAAATTTCATAATATGTATACATAGTATTCTTATTAGTATATATATATATATAAAGAGATAGACAAGTAGTCGCCGAGAGGTCAAAATTGTACCATAAAATATTCAATGTTTTTTTTAAGCGTTCTGCACATCTCCTTTATAAAAAATTTAACAGTGCCAAATTATGTGCTCCTCCGTTTGCTTAATCTAATATATAAAATTCTTGTGTCGCAGTTTTTGCTATCAAACTCCGCCGAAACGGCTGGACCGATTTTTATTTAATTTCCGTTCATATCAGACAGGTCTGAGTATCGGCCAATATCAATTTTTCATATCCCTAAACGATAACCCACAAATTTTTATTTTATTTTTTTGGCACAATTTTGTATACGTATGGCAAAACAACGTTTGCCGGGTCAGCTAGTTTTTATATAAAAATGTATGTAATTTTTGTTCACGCATTTATATAAAGCTTATTTATAGATAGATACCGATCCTATATATGCCTGCGTGATATAACAATAAATAAGGGATACTCTCTCAAAATCTGTAGAAATAGGACCAGTCCAATGGGATAAAATTAATCCTTATCGGATTATTAATCTCTCTCCTTGTATTTGTGAGACCAAATGTGACATGAATGATTAAATTAACAGTAATTAAGCAGAGTTTCTACTTAGCTATCTTAATCTACATTGAAAATATCTCCAGTCTTGGCTGAATTAAATTAATATTAGCTTCGTAAGTTTTTCAATTCAATTAACTAAGAGTCAAAAGATATTTAATGGAACAGATATTTAGAAATTAGTTCATACCAAAAAAAATTGCTAAGTATTTGAAATTTTTGAGTATAATTTCTAAATTTTAATGAAATAATAATACCCAATTTACTTCAAACCTTTCAATGAGATTGTATTAAATTTTGATGGAAATGAATGTGTATTAAAATTTCAAAAATTCAATTTAATTTTCAACATTCTCACTATGTTCATTTCTGCATACTTAAAATAATTATTATTTAAGACTCCAGTCCCTTCCGGCAATCGGATACCTAACTAAATACAACGATTAGAAGATCTGGTAAACAAATAATTACCATAAATACCTTTGGCCTAATTATATCTACTATAACCTTTGAAATGGACACAACCAAAAAGGCCTAATCAAGAATTCTCTGTGATTATAAAATCGCACAATTCAGCTAACGAATATAACAAACAAATAGGCTATTAGCAAAACACTCGTAAACTGGTATTGATAAGCGACTGCATCGTATTTTAAAGTCAAATCGCCAATCACAAAATATTCAAAGCTACGAAGCGTGGCTGTTCGACTTGCAAATCGACTAGACGCTGTTTTGTAGTCAGTAGTCGGTACTACATCTACATGTTTGTGAAGCATACATATAAACATGTAGGATTCTTCTCTAATGGGAATAGTCTAAGACATCTGTGTTGAATTATTCTTTGTGTATATCGTAGACTTGACATTTATTCGTATGACTTTGTACATTTATTCTGGACAGTCACTTTCTCATCTTTAGAATCTTTTGACACCTCATCTATTTTATTTATTTAGTACACGATTTACTTGCTACTATATAAACTCACACACATCCTCTTACATACAAATGATTTAAATTATTTTTATCTTCAAAAGTCAACTACCGCATTAGGAATATAAAATCAGTGTCGCAGGAACTTTACATACATACATGAAACGGACACAAAGAAGTGTTGTCCTAAGTGGGATTTAAACCCACAACGCTTTGCTCAATAAAAAGTGGCGTGGTGAACGACTAAACCACTAGTCCAACTGTGCAGTTGAATTGAGGTTCGTTAGTCAGCTAAGTGTTGGCAACCCTAAAAAAAACAAGTTGATAGCGGATAGGTTAGTGTGAGTAAAAATAGAGTGTTACACAATAGAATAACATATTTTCGTTATTGAACAACATCTTTAAAATATTGAAAGTTTGGCAACCGTAGTTCGAGCAAAACTATCATAAGCGATGAAGTATTTTTTCCAAAATTGGATCCGGAGAACCCACATGTGACTGTTGAGAAACAAATGTATCCACATCGTGCCAGTTTTGTGTCAGATTTTGGGCTGGAGGCATCATTGTACCATACAAAATTGATTTTAAAAATGAGGATGGTCAAGCAGTGACTGTTACTGGTGCTCGATATCGTGACAAGACAACACATTCCTTTCTGCCTCAGTTGGATGATATTGATATGGACGACATGTGGTTTCAACAAAATGGTGTCATATGCCCTACAACCCGTGAAACTAATCAATTACTGCATTCGATATTTCAAAGTCGTGTATTATCCTATTTCAGTGATTAGAATTGACCAACTAGATCTTGTATTTTAACACCCTTTGATTTCTTTTTATGGGGTTATTTGGAGTCTAAAGTCTATGTCAACAAGCCCACAACTATACGCGCATTACAGGGGAAGAATTTTAACGTTTTATCAACGAAATTCATCTACATTTATGCCAAATGGTCATAGGAAATCCCGATTAAAGAGTGCTTATGAGCCCACAAAGCCGTGGAGACCATTTAGGATCTAAAGAATGTTATTAAGTTATTCTGATTATAACAATGCTTATAACAGTCCGGAGTTTGAAATTTGGGTTCTTGGTTGGAAGTTTAATTGATAAAAGGCATAGAAATACTTGTCTATGAATATAAGAAGCACAATTCCGTGTTAAATACATCTGACAGGGCATCCTAACAGATTCGTTTGTATTCAGACTGTGTAATATAATAATATTTTAGGTGATACTACAACGAATATTAGTACGGCGTGCCACTTTCCTACAGTATAATGTCGAATAAATACATACGCGAAGGGATAACATGTAAATGGAAAATAGCAATAAGCGGAACCTTTTCTATTTTGCGTTTTGAATAATCGTGTAATTCTTGTAAGTAAAGCAAAACATTACTGCATTGGTTACTTAAACTAAAAACGATCAAATAGTTAATATTAAAATAATGTGTTGTGGGTTAAAATCCATTACATATTAACATAAGCCGACCTTTACGTGATCTTATAATATAAAAAAAATGTCGGTGAGTCAATCTTAAAAGACACACATAATATGTTGTTGCAGATTTATTTTAGGACATGCATTTAAAGGGGAACAATTTTCATTACATAGTTTTATGAAAGTATAACTGCTTACGCACGCCATGGAAGTATTCATAAGGAATAATTTTTCCCGTGCATGGATTTAAACAAACTTTTTGCCTCACATAGAAATGTTTTCAATCTTATAGAAAATAGTATCGGAACTTGAGAACCACGAAGGCGATTGTGAGGTTTTTCCCATCACAAAAGTAACAATCACATTCTTGGTTCTTAAATTCCGAGATATGAAGTAACTGTTTATTAATATATTAAAATAATATATTTTCTAATAATTTCATACTAGCTTTGTTAGGTATTTTTTAGTTAAAATGGGAAAATTCGCGATATGGGTCGCCGTGAGTGTTGTAATATAAAGTGAAGATACAACGGAGAAAACAGTTTGTTCAAATTTTATTCATTTTTAACATCTAAGTGGAAATTGGAGCAAAAAGAAACTGGATAGCTGCTATGAAGAGTAGTCGACTTAACCAAGTATGATATTACTGTATATATTTTATATTTACCATAATGTGGCTGCAATTTCAACCTTTTTTATTTCTTCTAGTACTGATCTTCAGCCCACAATAATCGTGATCACTAGGGGTGTGTCTTCGCACCCACAACGAATTGCCCATTTATTTATGAACAGTGAATTAGAAGAAAAATGTTTAGATATTGCAAGAGTAAATAAAACAATAAAAATGTAAAAATATTTTTGCTATTATTAATATTTTTGCAACATTCCTACTGATAAGTTCAACAGCAAATCAATTCAATGTTACCTTTTATTTTGTAGGACGAAACTTCTGTAGATAAGGCCTTTGTTACTGGCACGAAAGCCTGCACTTTATCACCATGCCATAAAGACATTTATTATTTTAAATTTCGAATTTCTCTTTTTTCACGTTTCCCTGTGTTATTTGTCACAGAATCGACGTGCTATTTTTGGCCGTCTCGATGTTCAGTGCTTCCTGTGCCTCTATTTTTTAATCTCACGCTGGTTTTATTTATAGTCACTCCACTCCACTCGATGTCATTGATGTCAATTTTTCTTTGTTTTATTCTTGTATGAAGTAGAGCGTATCATACGAGTTATTTCCATGTTGAGTTCTTAATTCGTGTTTTCACTGTTATCATTCAAACTGGTTACACAGTTGTCAAAACTTATTGAACTTTGGTTTACACGACGAGAGTACGCAATAGTTTGGGTATACATGTAAAAGTAAAGGAGTTTTCACTGTTTTTAATTTACTGGAATAATAGTTATGAGGGTAGCCCGACAAAAGAAAAACGTAAATTTTGGAATAGTAGTAATTTATTTCTTAACACACGTAGTCTCCTTTAAATTAAATCTCTCTTTGGTTTTATCTCTGGTTGGAGATGCTCCAACTTCCTTAACCCGTCTGAAAAATACGCTTTCTCGAGGTCTGCAAAATAGGCCTCTGTGGCGGCGATGACATTCTCATTCGATTCAATTTTTTTTTGTAAGTCTACTTTGTCAAGTTTGGAAACAAAAAGAATTGATGGGGCAGCAGTTCAGAGCCAAATTCGACCAATTTGGCCGCGGTGACGGCGGAGGTGTGAGCGGGTGCATTGTCATGGTGGAAGAGCACCTTTTTAGAGGGGTCGTTTTTTGTGCGTAGAATCGGCTTAATAATTCGGCATAGTAGATCCTTGTTACCGATTTGTCTTTCTCCAGGTATTCGATTTAGATCACACCTTGTGAATTTCAGAAAACGGCGGCTATCATCTCTCTGGCTAATAGGATAGTTTCCGCTCTTCAGAACACGTTCGCCGGGTGAAGTGTACTGTTTCGACTCTTCTTTGGTCTTTAATGTGTACCAGTGAATCCATGTCACAAAACAATGTATTAACTTCTTCGGATTGCTTGAACACTTGAGTGTGGCTCAACAAAAACCAATATGCGAATACGTCGATACTCGTTAAACCATTTTTTGACGGTTGCCATAGAAGAAGGAGAGTCATCGTACGCAGTATCCGAGCATTCTTTGATTTTGCTGCTCGATTTACTTCATAAAAACAAAAACATTCGATTCTTTATTGTATTATATCAACCGATATTGCTCTTAGAATAAAATAGAATAGAATAGAATAAACTTTATTGTACACCAATTGATACAGTTATATTTGAGCTAAACAATATAATGACCATGTACAAATGGCGGCCTTATCGCTAAAAAGCAATCTCTAACAGGCAACCTTTGGATGGACAAATCGACTGTAGAAACACAAAATCATGGGTAGTACTGGTGTTTAAAATAAATATAATAATTTATTCAATACAGATAAAATTACATAAACTAAAATATTGAGATTTTAATACACATTAATGCAAACAAATAAAACATACAAAAATAATGCACAGTATCCACAATTTTATAATAAAGATGCACTTCTTCCATTTTTCTAAAATCCAACAAAAAAACGAGCCATATTCTACAGAAATTTTGACCATAGCCATCTACGAATATGCCCTACACGATAGTAAATTTATCTTGCGATACTGGTGCCATCCTGCGGTAACGCTAAGAACTTATCGGACCGCCGGATATAATAACTTTAAGTTTTGATTCTGCATATCAATAAAAAAGAAGTTCTGTACATGGACAACTTCCCATCAAGCAGGTTGCTATTGTCTTTGGTTTGAAAAGTATACCTAGGTGGGTAACACTATAGTTGAAAACAGTACTAAGGAGTCTTACCTCCTTAGTACTGTTTTATATGATGAACTTTGTTTCTTAGAACCGAAAGTTCTTAATTGTTTAACTGTCTTGTTTAAACAAGCTTTGCGTGATAGCATCTCTTACACCAATCATAAACGGAATGATAGTCATAAAAGAAGACCATCTTTCTTAATTGAGCAACTCAAGTTCGACCTAAACCTTCCTGCAAAAAACCTTTTACTGTTAATAAAAGTGTACATTTAATTAATTAAATTGTAGCTAATTTACTTACCAAACACGTATTTTTACGAAATCTACAAACAGAAATGATCCCTTGAATATCTTTAAAAAAGCCTTAAAAACCATTCAAGACGTTTTAATACAGTTAATTGCCAAAATAACATCCCAAAAGGGAAACAACAAACACTGAATACCGGACCGTCTTGGCCACCTAAAGAAATTGCGATTACGACAATATATCGCGGCTTCAATCTATTAAAACCTGTTTAAACGGGTTAGAAACTCGAAAAGTAGTACTTAGTGTCCAGATAGCTCGTCCATAGATTCGAATAAGTGGTACGTTACTCGTCCGGCAATATCCGGAGTGAGGCGGAAAAAACCGGATTAAAAAAGGGGACGATAATGGGTAGCAGTGAAAAGTGATGCAATTACGTTAAATTGATTCTACCCTTTGTTCTTTCGCTTCTGAAGCGGTGATTGGTTGTAGATATGTTATTTACTTTTTGGGCTGGCTCTACGTGGTTTTCGCTTCATTAATGTCTGTTTTTTTTTATTCAAGTTAGCAGCGTATCTTTGAAAAAGTATGTGTAGGCATATTTCCTTTTCATCTATAGGTTAATGTCATTCGCAAAAAAAGAGGCCGGTTCTCTAGTGGTTATCATTTTCTATCTGGTGGACTCCTCAACTCGATAAATTCGGTTAACCCAAAAAAGAAAAATTGTATACATTAAAGACTAAAGGTAATTATCTTATTTAAATTGTATAAATACTAATAACTAACTGACCTGGTGAACTCCGTACGGCCATATTTGCTCTCGTAAATATTTTCTAAATATCTGAAAAACTTTTTTTAGTAAATATGTTTCCTCAGTTTTATACAGAAAGTGTACAGTCGCGTACAGAAATAAGTTTTCCAGTTATCTTTTAATTTTTTTCTCAACAAACAGTATTATTTAATTTGGTGCAGTCGATCGGAAGTTATTTGCGTTCATATATTTCGGTGATTCATTTTTATTTCTATAGATATAAATGCGAGCAAGTATGAATGTATCTTACTCTTTCTCGTAAGAACTACAAAATATGAAACTTTAACGTAATATAGTACATACATTAGAATAACTCATAGATCACTTCTTACCGCGGCATAAACTAATATTGTATAATGTCCAGTAACATTTTATAATCTTCAAAGTATATTTAGAGTCCAATACATCTGTTTAATTTCACCAGGCTTATGGTAATGGGTCAGCCATACATCACGCATGAGCTCTGTTTAACAATCGGTTCGTATCCGGTACATAACTCATGCACTAACATCACTGTAGTGCCTAATTAATTCATACCACGTACAGAGAACGATATCGGGAACGCTAGAACACCTGGTTTGCCCTATTTTTAGTATTACCCGTGCAAATGGGGTAAATAATTGGTATTTTTGGGGAATACTAATGTTGTTAGTTTAGAGACGATTTTCGAATGATTTATTTTTGTATTTTTTAGGATATTTTGTGTAATTTGAAATTCCGGCATTTGCTGTGCATACATAAATAATAATGTACACAAAAATTGTAAACTTATTTTTTTCAAGAGTAACTTATGGAATACTTTCCGATGGCTCTCCGTAAGAATGAGGTTTTGAATCCGAGCAAATAGTTTACAATGAGCAACGACTATGTGTATTTTTTTAGTCTTTATAAAGATTTGATAGTTTTCAAGGCTTTCCAAATAAAATAGTTAATATGGTCACGAAATAACGCAAATAAGAATGAAGATCGTGGGAAACCGTTGGATTCGGGCAGCACTGAATCGGCTGCTACTTACCTTTAGGTACATGTCTAGATGACGTGGAGTAAAGAAAACTAGACTAAACTAGATTAAAAAAAGTAAACTTTTGGGTGTGGTTAGCAAATCTCTTTATTGCATCAGGTTAGTAACAAGTTTAATGTCAATCAAACAATCAATCTTGGGTCCAACGTTGTTCCAGGTATATATAAACGAACTATGTAACCTGAGCATTCCTAAATGCAGCATTTACACATATGCGGACGATACTGCTCTGGTAGTAAGTGGTGTCACCTGGTTGGAAGTGAAACGGAATGCGGAAGTGGCAGTGAAGTCGATAATGGCCTGGTTGCGTTTAAATAAACTAACACTTAATACGGATAAAACGCTGTTTGTACCATTCGCGATGAAAGTGAATCTCCTACCAGCTGATGATTTCACTATTAAAGCCCACTTTTGTCCATCCCCCATGGCTGATTGTTCATGTACTCCTTTAAAAAGACAAAGTAACGCCAAATATCTAGGCGTCATAATTAATGAAACCTTAAACTGGGCCCCACACTTAACTAATCTAACTTCTCGTGTACGTAAATTAGTTTACATTTTCAAGAAACTTAGAAACAGCGCAGATTTTGATACATTGAAACTGGTTTACTTTTCTTTATGCCAATCTATAATCAGTTACTGTATTTGTGTATGGGGTGGATGTCCTAAGACCGTCTTGATGAACATAGAAAGAGCTCAAAGAATGGTACTTAAGATTATGACCTCAATGCCAATTAGATACCCAACAAACAAATTGTATGCTGACACAAACGTGCTCTCGGTGAGGAAACTTTTTGTACAACATACTATACTAAGAAAACACACATCTGATAACCATGATGCCAGGTTGATCGCCAGCAAACGCAAAACCACCAATGTATTCAAAATTTACAGACACAAATCCACATTGGCAAAAAGGCACTATAACGTAATTAGCACGCACTTATACAACACATGTAACAAACAACTAAATATATACACGCAAACTAAGCAGAAATGTAAGGTTGAGACTACGAGATGGCTTATGGGTCTCGGCTATGAGGAGATTGAGGATATGCTTAGGAGTTCCTAATACACTTGGACACGCATGCGATTACTCACACCCACTCACATATACATACGTACTTACGCACATACACACNTCCTAATACACTTGGACACGCATGCGATTACTCACACCCACTCACATATACATACGTACTTACGCACATACACACACCACATACACACACACACACACACACACACACACACACAAACACACACACACACACGCCACACATACGCACACACACACACGAACATTAAGGCGTAAAAAAAAAATTGCTAATATTATTATTAGTAATTATGTATAACATTACTTATTGTTTCTCTTGTTTCTGTATGTATAATTATAAGTGGGAATCATCTTGGCCTCCATATTACAAGTTTATACTTAGTTTGCAGGCCAAGAGACACGTATATGTAATTTTTGCAGTGTCAATAAACATTTTTGATTTTTGATTTTTTTGGATTGGCAGTAGAAATTAATCTAAACAGAAAAAAGTGTTCATATTGAGTCTTTCCTTTCAATCCAAACGTTGCTGTTTTAAATGAGCTATAGAGTATATTGTACACTATACCTTGTTTTGCATAGATTATTAGAAAATTGGTGATTGCTACGCTATGTCATTAGGCGATTGCATATTGGATTAAACACACAGCGGCTGTTTTAATCCGCTTTTAACACGATCATAACAGCATCCGTGTTTTCGTTGATCACATTGTAGTTTTAAGTGTGTTAAAGGAAAGATATTACTATCAATCGTACAAAAAGTAGTTGTTTTAAACTAAAGAAATACAAAAGAAAGAAATAAAATGCGTTTTATTTAATGGGTTAGAACAGACAAATATCTCAAAGAAAATAATATTACAGTAGTCTATCTATTAATCAGTGAAGCAAAAACTTTGTATCCCTTTTACAAAAAATATGCAAACAGAGGAGTATGAAATTCGGCACAGTTAAAGTTTACATGCAGGTGATTAATAGAAAGTTAAAAAAAACAGTAAAAAAAAATTGATAATACTTGGGGACCTCTGGGCGACCAACTTGGCTATGTATAAAATTAATGACCCTATGCAAAAAATTATGGAGGAGTATGTAATTTGGCACAATGAAAATTTATACGGAGAACAAGTTCAGAAAGCTAAAAAGAAGAATTAAAGTCGAATCTCGATCGCTGGTCATCCAGATTCTTATAGTCATAAGACACACAGACTCAATTAAAAGTTGAGGTCTATAAATGGCGAGTTGAATAAAATATAAACAAGCTCCATTTCTTTAGCATACAAGCTGCTCAAGCAGATCAAAATAAAGAGCATATTCCAGGAAGATTGTCCTGCAGTCACACTGTAGCAAGAGACTTTAATTTTCGCGAAGCATAACATAGTAGCGAATATTTTTTATATTTTCTCTTCTCACTCTCTTCATTCTTGGCAGAGCGGTTATAGTCTCGTAGAGTTGTCTACACTGGTGGAAGAGGCAGACAAAGCCCCTCGTACAATTTCCCGCCATCCCGGACTGCAGTTAGACTATGCGATGATGCGGCTTCCAGTTGTGTATTTCACCTGGTCTATCCAGCGCATGTGTGCCCTGCCGCGTAGTATGATCTCTTCCACCTTTCCCAGCACTACCAGTCGCTCTAGTGAGTCGCTACTTCGTCTAGAGACATGGCCAAAATGAAAAGCGAATATTTAATGGCCAAAAAAAATATCTTAGTGTCTCAAACACTAAACTTATAACGGACATATTGCAAGATAGGTTGAGTTTAATTTTGGTAACGTAATGAGTGTTAAAATCGCAAATATACAGTATTGACAAGAGAATAGGTTATTGAATACTTTGATATTCGTATTAACGGGAATCCAATGAAGTAAACATTAAATAAAGAGGGAAAGAAAGGAAAAAAAAGAAAGTAATAGTTGTGACTAAGTATGAGGAAAAATGTAAACCTTTAGCCAGGTCCTTTATGTAAATAAATGATCTATATAAATTAAAACAAATCACAAAAATGTGTGTCGTGCATAACTTTCGATCAACTGCACCAAATTGGATAAATTTTTTTTATGCGTTTGTTGTTATCAGGACAAGATTTGTATAGAAAAAAATAAAAGAATACCGGAGGTACTATATTTTCTTATCTCGCTTAGTTGTATGCACTGCGGCCCTGCGGGAACTAAACACGAGCTTACTGAAATGAGTTTTTCGGTAATTCTGAAAATTTTCACAATATGGTGGTACGAAGTTCGCCGGGTCAGCTAGTAAAGTATAATTTATATATGTTGCAATGCTTGGTATAACTTGTTAAATGTGTAACATATACAAATGAAAGTAGGGGAGATCTCTACAACGGTAAACTTAGCATGCTTTTTAATATTTATTAGATTTATGTTTGATGTAATTGCTCTTTAGAAAGTAATTATAAGACATCAGCAAGAAACAATTATTGTCGTACTTTTTCTTAGGTTGTGGTCTCTGGTAAACGTGCACTAAAAGTAACTTTTAAAGAATACGAAGAACAAATCTACGTTTGGAGAAACGAAAGTTACTTCGAAAGTGCTAAAAATCCTATGTATCAAAAGTATCATTGAAAAATATTAATCAAAAACCAATTAATATTATCTATATTATTAAATAAATTCACCAATAGCATGACCACTGACTTTAATATGATTTTTATAATTTAAAACAAGTTTTTATTGTTAAGTAAGTATGATGACAATGTAATGAAAAAAGGTATTATTAACGTCATTTTTAAATTAGACCACCGAAATCAGTAAATGAGTTGCTAAATGAAAACAGCCAGAACAGTTATGAATATTGCAAATTTTGCGTATTATAGTCGGCTTAGCCGCCCGGCAAAGTCACTCGGTTTCCCCTCAATAGAAACGAAGATCAACTACCATAACTTACAAAACACAAAAGCCAGAGACAACTATACAATCTTAATATCCAAAGAACTTTTGTTTCACGAACAAAACAGTTTCTAAAGGGTCTAATTTTAAATGATCCTGTGCGAACAGTGGTGGAAGTTTGGGTACAAAATCGTAAAATTCAATTCACTAAGTTGCCACCGCGTATCCCAGGAGGTCTGTCTAGAACAAAACATTGAAAGCAACCGAAATAGAGCCGTTACTGAAATAAATTTTCTTGATTGTGTAAATTTCGACTGTATTTATAAAGGCTACAAAAAGACTCAAATAAATCACATATTCAAATTAGATGCTACATAAGTTTTTTAATTTCTATTCTGTTAACAGAGAGTCGGAGTTTCACTTAATACTTTTCTGGAATGAGAAAGAGATTTAACGGGCTTTTCAACGAAATATTCTGAGCACCTCTAGTCTCTCAGACCTTAAGCTCTCCAGAGTTAGTTGAATATTACATGTGTCGTTCCAGCTCAAAGTATTGTTAAATTCATCAGCATAATTTATACACGAATTTGCTAGAAAAAATATCTAATCACAAGAGTGTATTTTAATGATTACAACACCGAAGTCGTGGTAATAACTTTTCGTTTAATGATTTCCTAAAACAAGACCGGATGGCAGTGTACATTATTAAGTAGCGAGAAGTCAAGTATCGTAATAAAAGTGAAAAAAATTGAGCATACTACGAGTTCACGTAGCGATCGTTTTATATGCTTGCCCAACTTTCCCAATAAAGTAAGTCAGGTACGTTTATAAAAATATGCGTCGTAAAGCAACTTCGTTTTAAGCAGTGCAAGTGACGATGGTAAAGGCTATTTTACACTTGTGTTGATCGTAATTCATTAATTTATAATTTACTACAACTACCCGCAGTTGTAGTAAATTTTCATTTATTAGTATGTGGCAACTTCCACATACAACGCAACTACAGAACACATACTACAGCACTATCTTCCGAAGATATGACGAGCTACGGAGTAATGAAGGACAACAAGAAACTACCAATCCTAAATCACGCAATAGAAGTTCTCGCGCCGATTAGCATATATAAAACACCCCAACGTTAATCGTTGGGCAGCGGCCCGCCAGGCATGTTCACCTCACCTAGTCAGAGGATCCTCCTTTTGCGTAGGAGGGACATTTCATCCGTTCCTCCACAAGGATATTCAATATGAGCATATATAGTAAAATACAATGAATGTGAGAATGAAGATAAAATAATATCTTGAATATAATAATTATTTTCACGGGATTTAACGCGATCGCTTATTTAAAGTTATAGCTCTGATTTGCCTGATGTTTCGGTCAGATTGCACTGGACGTGGTCATAAGCTGACTGGCTCAGGGGCGTCATCGAACTCGCGAAATAAAAGGGTGTGTAAAGAACTTTCTAGAAGGTTCTTCATCCGTGTACCGCGTAGCACTTATAGTTTGGACATAAAAGTATAAGTAAAAATAACTATATTTTATTGCTTATCTATCTTTAAAAAAAAATACAATATCATTTAGATATATGATATATGATATGATACCAGCCGCAATAAGAACATCGAACAGTCACACATTTTCACCACTGAGATTTCAAATCATAATACGAGTTTATATAGCGAAATTGTGACTAAAACACAATTGATACCGATATCGTCGTCTAATATAAATCTAAGCCGAGCAAAATTTATTTGAAGCTTAAACCGATTCTCTAAAATTGAGAATCAAATAAATAAAATAAATCGCTTCTAGCGGACCGATGTATATCTACTTTTATTCAAACCCAACGACGGATAATTTGGCTGAGCCGAAACACGTCAAGTAAGGCCCGATAGTAAAATTTACGCGTACTTTTACAGCAAAAGAGGTTTTAATATTTTTTACCTTTGGAGGTAACGAGATTTGGAAATGCCTTCGTTTTAATTGGTTTATGGTCTTACAGACTTGTAATATAATGCATTTATTATATTTACTTTCTAATATTGAAGTAATAAACGGTGAGAAGAATTATATGTAATTGTGTGACCCGTAGAACGTTCTCACAGTTTGTAGAAGTGTGGCCGATCAACGGGCGGACATCCTCCAATCAACATCACTCCTGGAAACATATAGTGACTTAAAATGGCTGCTGATATAAGATGGTTGACTAAACAAGAGGCTATGTGCGGAAATGGCCCGGTAAAACAAACAAATGTAAAAGTGTAATTTTAGCCTGCCTACAAGGCAAGTGCAATTATATGCTGTATTGTGATAAACAATTTTACTCACATTTTTATTGAGCAGGCGCAGGTCTTTTCAGTTCGTGCAAAGTTTTCCACTCTGATTAAAAACTACTGGATTTTCTTTCGCAACATACAATCTATTCTTCTTCTTATAAAAGCAACTCCCGCATTAAGGATATACGTTCTGGGTCGCGGCGGAATTTACAAATATAAATGAAACAGACACAAATTACATCCAGACTCAAGTCAAAAAGACAATTTGTGGATCACGCAAAGTATTATCCCATGTGGGACTTGAACCGATATCACTTGGTGCAGTAGGAAACGCCGTGACCGTGGCAACCGTTTACGGGACAGTCATTATTCTATCTATCGAATAACAAAAGCCTAAAAATATGGTCAGTTTATGACTTATATCTGAATACGCTCTAAGTCACCTGTGGTACCTGGCACTTTCCCGGGCCTGGCGGACCGGTAGAGGTCTAAATCTCTCCCGGTCCCACTCCGCCGTCTCCTTAGCAAGCATAACTTGTTTGCAGAAAGAAACGGCGTAGTTCCACGCGCTCTCGCCGTAATCTACCAACCACTAGATCGGGCCTCGGCTCCCCACACGCCGGACATTCTGCCAGCGTATGGTGCCGCCCTCTCCACGGTCTGGCCATCGCAGTGGTGGCAGTCGGTCGTTGGCTCCTTACGGATCAGACACAGGTGATCTCCATAGCATCCTTTTCCAGTGATCATCAGTGTCAACCGATATGAGAGGGTCCCGTGACGCCTCTCGAGCCAGTCCTCCACCGTTATTGCGGCGGTAAGACCCGTTGGTCTTACCAACCAGCTGGTCTAAAATCAGTGCTCAGTTGCCCGAGTCGTGCCTATACTCTGTACACCTTATTATATTTATATACCTATATTTATATTATTTTTTTCAAAAACTTTAAATTTAATTATTAGATATATATGAATAAAATTCAAATTTTACGACTTCCCCCAAGTCGGAGTATCCTGTTTGATTTCCTTCCGGTTCGTACCAATCTGGTTTATGGCCCAACTCAGGCGTTCGCCCAATATCTATGAAGCTTTACTACCTTATATAAATGCCGCATAAGTTTAAACATTTGCTGAGCTTCAAAAGGACATAAGTGGCTTTTAGATTGTGTTGTGTGTCAAATGTTCTACATATAATTATTTTACACGAAAACTCTTTAAATAATTTGTTCGCTTCTTCTGTTGTTGCTGCAGTTGCGAGTATTAAAGATAAGATTGGATTTTTAAGTGACTGTCTCGGTGGCGCAAAGGT
Source organism: Hyphantria cunea (assembly GCA_003709505.1). Classification (NCBI taxonomy): domain Eukaryota; kingdom Metazoa; phylum Arthropoda; class Insecta; order Lepidoptera; family Erebidae; genus Hyphantria; species Hyphantria cunea. Next base: position 466,336 of record PKRV01002730.1, read on the forward strand.
AGCGTATGCGACTGGTGTGCTTGAGGCCTCGGGTTCGAATTCTGGGTCGGACCAAATCTTTGTATGATCTACAAATATTTCTTCAGAATTTTGGATACTTTCTATATATAATATGCATGTCTTTAAAAAAAAGTATATTTGCCATAATACTAACACTTCTTTGATAGGAACTAGACGGCATCGTTAAATCTTCAAAATATGTATTATTATTATCATTACGTTATTCAAGAGAATGTGGGTCTTAAGTTGGTGGGATATAGACTTCCAGTATACTGACTGACTCGGTACAACACAGCGCAAGCTCTATTTCACCGGTGTTCTAAAAAACCATGGTATCACTCCGGTCGGGCCGACCCATTCATGCCTAAGCGTGGATCTCCCACGGTAAAAAATTTAGGAGTACCTATGGTATGTCGGCTATCGCATTAAGCCGTAGTCTATACCTCTTTATAATAACCAACGTATTTTCAAGCCAAATATTATTGAAATCGATGTAACAGTTCAGCCGTGAAAACGTAACAGACAGACAGAGTCACTTTCAAATTTATTTTATTATTATGGATGACGGCAGATGTAGTTCAAGTACCTATTTCTATTTGAAATGCCCCGGGTAATTTACTACCATTCTTGTAGTAGTATTGTATTTTTACTAAGCACAGGAATCAAACACTCGATAGTGGATATATTAATTGCAGTATTCTAATGACAGTATACAAGTACCGTATACCGTACCATTATACAAGTATTGTTTATTAACATTTAGCATCCAAGTGCCTTTGTAGAATAATGCCACTAGCCAAATTAACATCAAGCCAACGTGAACGTTAATATAAAATTAAGAAATGTATAGTTTAAAACAAAATATCAACCTATAATGCAAGAGAATGCAAGTCGTTAGCGATTGCAGAAAGAGATTCGACGTAAAATGCTTACAACTTAGTTAGGTAAGCAATTCTGTTTCAGGAATATCTTTTTTTATCATCGATGTGCGGTAAATTAAACGTGTGCTTTTAATTGTTTTGTTGAGTTTTTTAAGAAATAAAATAAGTGAAAGAAGCAATAAAAACACATGAATGTAATATTGAAAGTCTTCTTCTTTTGATGATATGGCAATCAGCCGGATCAGCTATTTCTGCCAATATCAAGTATTTCGAGTCTTCAATTCTAAGTCTTCGAGTCTTCAAGTCTTCGTCGTGATGGAGTTAATGATAAAAATTATAAAAAATGTGGATGACATGAAATGGGGACCGTCTTTCGAAAAAACAAAAAACGATCTCCAATATTGAAAGTCATTGGAACTGTAGTGTTTGTTGTCTATAACAGACAAAATATCTGTCATCAACTGTCCACTGTTTTTTCTGTATATGTTATACTCCTCATACATAAGATACCTGCCAGTTAGTGTCGTTGCAGAGATTAGCCGGAAGAAATAGATAGACAGAAAAAAATGATTTTTTTGTGTAAGTACCATATATACTTTCATATGCTCAGTCAAAAGCTGTTAATTTTAAATTATAAACAGACGCATTAATTTGATAGATGAAAAAGAAAATACAGTAATGATTGAAGATTTAATAGATTTGATATTGTCTATTTAAAGCAACGTACACTGATCAAGAACAAAGTTTTACTTGATTCAAAATATTAGAACATTGAAGATATAAATGTCATTTTTAAAACACAAACGAGAATCAGAACGTGTCGATTCAATTATCGTAGATTCGTTAGTGTATCTTGGTAGTAGGCTAAAGCACAAAGCTAACTTTAATCAAACCGCAAGTTTCAAACTGTTTCACGCAGACAGGGATCTAACCGCGACAGAGAGTCGTGAATGCTTTGAATTTACTCTTTAAGTTCTTCTTCCATTAAATCCAAGTAATGTACGCAGTAATAAACTTTATATGTATTTTTATGCTGTTTCCTTTACATTCCGACTACAGCTAACATTTGTTGAATGTTTAAAAATGATCCTTTAAAATACAAATGAGACAAAAACATTTGTGCTTGTACAGAAACCACAGTATAGGAAAAGCAATTAAAAACATACTACGTCGTACTGTTCCTAAGTCCCTAAAAAGGCTATAAATAACAAGTTAGTGAAGATCGTACGCTATCCTATAATATTGATTTCTAATCTCTTCTTTTTTATTAATATTTTTGATGTTGGTATTTATTTACAGTACGAACCGACGCTGAAGAAGATCTAATGTTTTAAAAGTCATTGAAACTCGACTGTTGAAGTGAAAATCAGACACTAAATGGTTATTTTGTATCCAACACAGAGATTAATGTTATAAAATAAACAAAGATACGATTGTAAATTCTTGTGACACTGTTCTTAGTTTCAGAGTTTAATCTCGTACAACAGTCTTAAATCACGTCATCTGTAAAAGGTTGCACTGAACTGGAAGATTTTTCAATCTGTTTTATTTTTCATTTTTACTTAAATTCATTAGCAACTAAGAAAGGAAAGCAACTTTTCCATTATTAGTAGTACGTTGAAGTAAAATAGAATAAGTTTTATTGAGAGCGATTACTATGAATACAGAATATAATCAAATAAACCTATAAAGCTGTCAATAATAATTATACTTTCTGTTGACTATGGCACCTTATTCTAGCTTTGTACTAATCATCCTCTAAAAGTAGTATCTAAGAAAAACAATACTCATAAAATTGTGATTTTGGTATAAGTTCAGTTTGTTGCTCTTCCATGGAAATAAAATAAGCTTAATCCGCACAAACTAAGTAATTCTCACTTGATTTCAATAACTATGAAAGTTGTCGATACGAGTAAATTTTATTCGCAGAAAAAAATATTTAGCAATAAAAGTAAAGCGAAGCATCTACGACATAATGATAGTCGAGCTTTTACTGCAAATAAACTTTATGTTCGCTCTTCGCTTCTCCGGATATTTATATGTGAAAGAACGATAAAATAGAGAGTCCCCTCAAACTGTAGATATTTGTTTATCTCCGCAATAGTTATAAAGCCTTAGTTTTGCAACTTTTGAGTTAAAGTGTTGAATGTTTTTACAAGGTGATAAAAACAAGTATGTTTTGCTTGGATCTTAAAGTACACTCTTACATTAAGAACAATCACAGTCAAAACAATTTTAGTTCAAATAGTGCATTTAAAGAGTTAATACAGTAAAACAAATATTAGATGTGGTGATTTCCACTTACAACGCTACAACAAAAATACGCTACAGCCCCATCTACCGACGGTACACTGAACTACGGAGTAACTAAGGAAACTACTAATCCCGAATCACGCTAAAGAAGTTCTCGCGCCGATTAACATATATACAACTTCCCGACATCAACCGTTCGGCAGTGGCCCACAAAGCATGATCACCTAGCCTGGTCGGAGGATCCTCCCTTTGTGTTGGAGGGACATTCCTTTATTATCCTCCATTAGGCGATCACCATTTTCGTAACAACACATTGTTACAATACAAAAACTAAATAAAACCAAGGTAACTAACTAAAAACTTTATAAAATAATAAATGTGATGATGAGCGATGATTTGCGCGGGACGGCTGGCAGGAGCTGGATGCGAGAAACCATAGATCGAACTAAGTGGCGTGAAATTGGAGAGACCTTTGTCCAGCAGTGGACTGCGATAGGCTGATGATGATGATGATGATGAAATGTACTGATTTTGTTTCATACTTTACCGTAGTTTCCATGTAGAACCTGGATGACCTGGATGGATGGATGATGATGACGAATTTTTTTGGTATATTTTTATAAAATTTAGTCCTAGCTATATCGAATTATCACCCCCGAAACGATTTTCATTAAATTTAATATGCAGGGATGCATATTAAATTTAATGAAAATCGTTGAAGATCTTCCCGACATTCAGATTATATATACTTAATATATAATGTTGAAGAGTGTATTTGTTTGCTTGAACGCGCTAATCTTAGGAACTACTAGACCGGTTTGAAAAATTCAGCGTTAGATAGTCCATTTATCGAGGAAGGCTGTAGTCTTCATATCATCCCGCTAAGACCAGTAGGAGCGGAGCACCAATAAGGAATGTTTCAAAAGCGGAGGAAAGTTATCACGCTAAGGTCAATAGAAAAACGCAAAGGAGGTTGTGTGGGTCTACTAGTATATATATACATTTACAAGCACTTCTCGTTTAAATGTGTATACAATATTATTTACCTTGATTAACTAAGAGACTCATCAGTACTGAGCCTAAACCAGGGCTAAAAACTTGAAGTTTTGGCAGCTCATGCTTTTTCATTTACTGCATTATTTGCTTTTCATGGTACAAGCATAAGAAAAAAAAAATTACCCCTACACAAGTAAAATAATGAATGAATGGAATTTCGTCATTTTCAAATCGAGAGATAACAAATAATCACGCGAACTAAGCCACCAGCAATGGTAATTAATTATGGTGATTGATTTCATTATATCACTATGTAAGTTTTATAAATGGTACTTTAGGTGTTCAGTGTTTAAAAGTATAAATAGGGCTCACTTATTATTTCGGTCAGTTATTATACTTCTGATTATTTTTGCAGTCTATCGTATACATAGTGTTCTTAGTGAATTTCAATGCATTTATCAATGCAGCATTCTGTAGATTCAAGACGGACTCTCAGTTAGAAGAAGGCCATTTTATTTATTTAAATCCCATTTCCTGCTGAAAATCAAAGAGAGAAATAAAGTATTATGGCCCTTTGCGTTTATAAGGACATCAAAGGTTTCTTTGAAAAGGAACTTTAATCAGATTATATTTTTTTGATTTCAAATCAAAGACAATTTTTGGCGTTGAAAGCAAAAGCTTTTTTGTTTTTGTTCAAAGTTTATTTACTCCAATGATTTACTAATCTGTTTGAGATGGTTGATACAACACTTTTGAAGAATATTAATTATTCATTAAAGGAAAATTTACTGATCGATTTTGTATTTAGAAACAACTGTAAGTTACTACAACTGAAACAGAACAGAACAGAACAGAACAAAGCAGGTCTGTGGAGAGCAGTGCAAGCAGAACAGAACAGAACAGAAAAGAACAGAATAGAACAGAACAGAACAGAAGTGAAAGTACAGAACAGTACAGAACAGTAGAGAACAGAATAAAACAGAATAGACAAGGTCAGAACAGAGCAGACTAGTACAGAATATTACAAAAAGGTACAGAGCAGTGCAGGTCAGAGTAGAGCAGGTTAGAACAGTACAGTACAGAACAGAATAGATCAAAACAGAATAGAAAAGAAGAGAGCAAACCGGGTCAGAGCAGAACAGAACAGGACAGGACAGGACAGGACAGTACAGTACTGTACAGGATATTGAAGAGCAGGACAGAACAGAACAGGACAGGACAGGACAGAACAGTACAGGACTATACAGGACAGAATAGGACAGGAGAGGATAGTACAGGATTGTACAGGATAGGACGGAACAGAACAGGCCAGGGCAGGATAGTACAGGACTGGACAGGACAGGACAGGACAGGACAGGACAGAACAGAACAACAAAAATATTGAGGTTTTTATATACACGTTAATGCAAACAATTAAAACATAAAATAATGCACAATATCCACTATTTTATAATAAAGAAGTGTAAATTATAAAATATTTTTAAGCAGATAATAAATTACGAAGCTAAGAAATGTTCTTGGACCATTTTTTTAAATAGGCATAGGTTTGGCTCGCTTTATAGCCATTGGCAAACGCTCATAGCAAAGATAACAGTCGTGAAGCTTAGTTGGAGGCCTTCGGGCGGCTTAAAAACATCCAACGGCTAGATACGTAGCCACAACATATTCTTGGCAGTCCCCAACCCGCACTTGGCCAGCGTGGGAACGTATGGCCTTAACCCTCTCCTGAGAGGAGACCTGCTGGAGACGGCTGGGCTCGGCAGTGGCACATTATGGGTAGTTGATGATAGCCATTGACAAAGCATTCCTTAGTCGTACAGCCTGTACAGTGAACAATTTGTCGTAAAATCTGAAACAATGCGTTGCGACTGCCAGTTCCAGAGATTCGGATGACCTCAAGGATTTTGAATGTGTGTCACTGAGGAAAACAAAACGTTCCTTTAAATAAGGTGAAGTGTACGGATTAAGTAGAATACCATAAAGTATGGAAAGAATATGAGGAGTCCGTCGAAGGTGAATTGGGAGCTACTTAAGCAGGTAGCGATATTTAGGTACATGGTCATATTTGCGTAGTCCAAATATGAATCTAATACAAAAGTTTTGAAGGCGCTCAAGTTTTTCGAGTTGCTCCTCCGTTATAACGAGATAACTGACATCAGCATAGTCGAGTATAGGAAGAAGAAGGCATTGTGCAAGTGCAATTTTTATTGTTGTTGGGAGAAAATTGCGAAGTCTTCGTAAGGACCCCGCCGACGCAAACAATTTTTGACTAATCTCAATCATATAATGATATTTGGCAAACTACTTAGGACAACAGCACTTTGCAGCGAAGGAAAAAATAACTAAGCGAAGGAAATCCTATACGAACTCGGTTGACAAGTGTAGTACAGTAAGCCGAAACCTCTTTCAAGGTCTTCTTATAGGAAGGGGCCTAGTCCATTATTGTATATAGGCCTTTGCTTATTGATGATGAGTGGTGGGTTATAAAAGGCTGCTAGTGTAGATTATTAAATTTTCTATGCAACTTTATCAGTTTGCAATAAACTTGCATAGAAAATTTAATAATCTTCAGTCACTAACTTCAACGAAAACTCCAATCTTCATTCAAAATAATATAATATTCAAAACGCATGTGAACTAAATTGGAGGTGAGAAATAGAACGGTTGTGGTTCAATAATATAAGTTGACAGTCAGCAGGCTTTATGTCATTTTAACGTTTTTGTGAAGTAGTTTCCTAGAAATTACTTCTAGAGGTTTTTTTTTGCATTGAGAAAACCACGATTCGACACGAATTGGCCGGCTCAACCGCAGCAATACCATGTCCTCACAGGAAACTGGTGTGACACAGCGCTTGAGCTGTGTTTCGCCGAATGAGTGGGGATACCAGAGGCCCATTTCCAAAAAAAAACTAAAGAATAAATTGATTATTTTTAAATCAAGTTTGAGTTCAATATCATAAGTGGGTTTACAATTTTTCAATTCAATTTTAATTCATTTAATTTAACAATTGAAGACTACTATAGGTATATTTATTTTCGATTTAGAATATACATTGACTCTGCCTATATAGTAGTGTACGATAATTTTAAAATAACTCCTTATACTTCTGAAAATGTAAAAAGTACTTATCGATTTACAGAAACATTCATTCTTATCACGTATTATTTCGACTTATTTTTATTCACGCTGTCGCCTTCTATTTACCGAGTGATGTTCAGTCTAATTTCTCGTATTTTGTTAAATGGTCCACAAATAACAACGCTTGTGAAGTGCTAAATACCTCTACCTACTCGGCACTTTTTAATTGGAGAGGGTCAAATAATTATTCATGGGCACGCTTGCACCCCTCTTGGGTTACAGGGTATTCGTTAAGAATATTTTAAAATGTATTTTGTATTTTGGCTAGTGCTTTATAGACAAGAAATAAAAACTGCTGTACAATAACTCATTTTTTTAAGGACAAATATATAGTTTTATGACTGCACCAAAAGGTTCTCTATGTAATAATGCTTAAGATGGTTTGACATTTAATCAGGTAGCAGCTAAGTCTCGCTTTCCTTTACATAAAGTACTGTAATTTTCTCATACTAATGTCACAGGGTATCGTATTTTAAGTAGTACATAATAGAATGTTATTTTTTCACCTTAAATGATTTAGTTGGTAGTTATATTAATATAATTTACTATATGATAGCGCGAAACTTCAAAAGGGATTGCTTCAAAACCATCTATATTCAAACAACCACAGTACGGCGTGGTGCTATGAGTTTGGCCCTCCTGGTAAAGCCATGAGTGCATGAGTTTTCTTAAAACTACTTCATATGGTATTATTTTGCAACAAGGATCTGCCGACTCTGTGTCGCAAAAAATCGAATTTATAGATAAAAATTACGTTACAAAATATGAAAAATATCATCCGGTTTAAAGGGAGCCAAAATATCCTTCAAAAAATCCTTTGAGCTCCGACTTCACAAGCTCCGTTAATATTATTGGAAGAATTTTTACTATACGGTTTCCCATGTTGCCGTGGTATCACTTGGGCCTGGACCGAATCTGGCCCAAATGTAATTAAGCATGTCTCTTCCAAGATTCGTTAATTAATTACTAGTCTGTTATGTTAAGTTAGTAATGATAGTTTATTTGAAGTCAAAAGTTATAATCCTATTTACTTTTACAATAAAACAGCTCACAATTGTTAACATCCCAGTGACGTAACCAACGCTGCAATGCAATATGGTGATTGTGACAATTGTTATAATAATAATTATTGAAATCGGGAAATATCTTATGTACAGAATTTTTAAATATTCATATTTACTATGCATAGCTTTCTACCGGCTGGATGACAATAAACAAAACAATTTGGATGAATCAGTTTTCATCATTTGAAAACAAGACGATTTTTACACATATTTATGTTAAATCTTTTATCTTTAAGCAGGAATGACTACACGTGTGACCTAAGGGGTCTAAATCCCACATGGGACAACACCTTGTATGATCCACAAATTGTTGTTCTCAGTCTCGATTTTCTTTGTGTCCGTTTCATGTATAGTTCTGAAGTCCTCCGCGATACAGAATAAATCCCTAGTGCAGGAGTTATAATAGATTAAAGGCATTCCCCATTATTAATTCTTCTTGTGTAGCGATGGACTTTACAGATAGATGTACATGGTGGACACAAAGAGTACTCAGACTCAGTACGAGAAGTTGTGGATCACAGGGAGGGTGCAGTCAATATACACTAAATACACATAAACTACTAGTACGATAGTATTCGACCTACGCAAGTTTGCTCTTTGAGTAATAATAAAAATGACATCTATCTACAATGCCATTTGGTCTCAAACTATGCAAAGTTAGTACTATGGGTATTATACACATGATATAAGTACTTACACATACATTATATATTTATTTATTTTTTTGTAAATGCGTATTATATAAACTTTATTAAATATTTGCAGATCACAAAAAAAAAACGATCCGGGAATCCAATTCGAGCCCTCAAGCACAGTAGCCGCATACGTTCCCAACGCGCCACTGAGGCATTTTTCGAGTGTAGTTCTCAAATTTCTATATTTTATTTATAACATATAAACACATCTGTTTTTTAAACAAAGCAAATAATAATTAATATCCAACACAAACACAAACTTTGAAAAGTAAAAGGTGAAATTGCCGGCATGAATGACTTAAGTGCCGACTAGTTCTGTATTGTTGTCGTAAATGTATTTGCTACATTAATAACTTTATAATTATGAATGTTTCAGAACATAACATTAGTTTCAAATGTTGCAGTGCCATAATACAACGATAAAGTAATTACTGTTGTTTTAAAAGGTAATTCGCTTTACAAAAATAAACAATTGAAATGCGTCTAAACTATGATTCATTTCTGTAATAAGTATACTAATTGTTTTATTTTCTTATCTTCATGTTATTCTTACACTAAGATTAGAATCTTTTTCAAAGTTTAATCGGACTTATTTATAGCAAATATAACGAATTCAATTTAAAACTGGCGATAGATTTACAAACGGTTGCATTCTAATACTGATGAACTACAACTAATACAGAATCATCCTTGGTCAGCCTTTAAATACCTACATTCAAAGTTTTTAGCTCAATAAAAATGGTGCACACAGCTAAAAATACAATAAATCTATACAGATACCAAAGTTTAGAACATCTAAAAGGGGTGTATTTCAAAATGATGCCTAAATAAAGTTGGCAATCCACAGCTTCACCGAACTAGAGCGTAGCAGATGTAAAGTTTTAGATCGAAGCACTAAAGCAGTGCAGAGACCCGATAATGTTTGGCGCTCGAGATTTTAAAACTTGTTTTAAGTACAGTAAGAACACATAAACCTTTTCAGAGGTTTTGTGCTACTTAATCTTAAACTAAAACTTAGGAATTGAAAACTCTTCAATGTATTCATACTATAGCTGTATCTAAATATGTTTTCGGTGACCTTACATGACACATAATGTAAAGGTTAGGTATAGATGGCCCTTCGTAAAGTCTAAAAATTATTTTACGTATCATCAAACTAACGTGTTTTTGATTTCTTTCTTAACTTGCACAGTGATTTTCGTCTTTGTTAAAGAGTACCATATAGGTTTCTATTTTTAAAGCGAAAGTATAAAATATGTTGGTGATATGTTACCTTGGAAATTTACTTGCAGTATCAGAGAATTGCAAATTATTTAAGAAAATGTGAAAAGAAGAATTAACATACCGATAAACAAAGGGACAAACACATCTATCTTTCATACCCCTAAATGATAAGAGCAGCGTTAATTCGACTTTTTGGCAGCTTACACAATCCTCTACTCTGTCTGTCAATAAAAAATAAACTAAAGTTAACTAAACCAATTAAAGTAGACTTGAACTTTAAACGTGCGTATTTTGTTTCAAACATCCATCGTAATCTTGTTAGTACATTGTCATCAGTAAAACCTACAATTATTTATCGTAGGTCGTGAACTTTTGACCTTCGTCGCCAGTTGACCTTCACAGTTACGAGGGGATTATTGTCGTTCACTTTATTTTATATTCAAGTAAAGTTGTGTACTTCGTTAAAAGCATTACTATCTTCTATTCAAGGGTTAGAGTAATTGGTTTTAATCCAAACATTTACACTTCCACAGAGTTATAACGTAGAATAGTTACTTTTATTATACTCACTACTATTATTACTGTAGGAGAGCCACGCTTCTGCACGAATGGGCCAGCTCGACCGTAGTATTGCCACGGCCTCTCAGAAAACCGTTTCATCCTCACTCTCTCGGTGAAACAACGCTTGCGCTCTGTTTCACCGAGAGAGTGAGGATACTGGTGGCCTTTAACCCCTCCCCATCCCCAAAAGGCCGGCAACGCACTTGTGACTCCTCAGGTGTTGCGGGTGTCCATGGGCGGTGGTCTATGTGTCCATGGGTCAAAATTCTATTTTAAGTTTGAAAGGTACTCTGTCTGTCAGTTACGGTTTCATGGCTACACTGATGCACAGGTACAGGCACAGCACATGGATATACTTTGGTTCTTGATGAAGGATGATATACTTCGGCTTCTCTTTACCTGGATAACCGACTATTCAGGCGGAATCGCTGAAAAAAGATCGTTCACTATAGCTGAAGTTCATTTTTAATATCATGACTTTCCAGGTTAAGAACCAATCTTGGGCGCAGATCTACATTGCCTTCTCAATAACTGCAATCGAATCTTTTTTAATGTCCATGTGTCTCTTTCTTCTTGTTTGCTGTAAATAGTTTCCAATTTGTTAACGCTGCAGTTTGTATATTGAATTCTCTTTTTTATGACCCGAACTCTCCATCGTTACCTGAATACCTCTTACTCTCGATCTTCTATGTTCTACTTACCACTATTTATATAGAAATAAAATGTTTTTTTAATCATCAGTTACGTTGCTACGTTCTTGAACTAGTTTAGATAAGCAGTGTCAAATCAAAACTACAAGCTATTAACTTTGTTTATGCATTCATGTAAACATGTTTAAAGAGACTACGTTTGTGAAAATTAAATATATTTTGGTTATAGGTGTGGATAGATATGTATATATATATTCATACGACCAACTCTTATATAGCTATATTTAATATATAACTATTTTATATGACAGTCAGGTACAGAAGCTTACCTGTGATTGTGAACACACTTGTTCACTAAAATATCGCCCCAAGTAGTTAGCTGGCCTCCGTTGAGACTGACCGCCGCAATTAACAATTCATTCATGAAAATACCGAAATCGGGTATTTTAATGAATGAGTTGTTAATTGGTTCGTAATAATAGCCCGCGCGACAAAGCTTATAAAATCTTTTATATATAAAAACATCGATAAGAGCAGTCGGGTTTTATTTTTTTGTATTTTTCTTCTTTTAATTTATTAACAAGAAAAATAAGAAACCCATCAACCAATGATGGGTTTCTTTCTAACATCTCATTAATGTAAGTTCTTATAATATGACCGTGAGGTTTTGCAGGGTCTAACTAGTGTCAAATACAACAATAATCTTAGGAAAAAATCACTACAATTCGCACTCTATTATTATTTGCCCTGTGTTGTGTTTTCTGATTACAATCACTAACATTTCATTGGTGATAAGTTATATACAACACGACACGTGTAAGACTTTTATCTTTATTTGTAAAATAGCGCCGGCAAGTATTTATTTGCGTTAAAATAACAAGTTTCAAGAACCGTTTACGTTAATTGAAAATAGATTTTCTCGGGAAATAATATAATTAAGAATAGTGATAGTGTTCTTGTTTGTTACGTGAACCCTGAAATTTGTTTGATTAGTAACCTAATAATAGGTGTGGAAACATGGTTACACCAATTTACGCATTTTAAAAGAAAACAGTGTTAAGAATTTCAAGTCTCTCTTTTGTAATTTCTGCTTGTACTTAGGTACTTTAACATACATTAGTCACGTAACTAATTAGTATATCTTATTTATGTAACAAGATATTATCAACCTCTAGGTCAAAAACAAAGATTACATACTGGAATATAACATTCATTCCTCTTTCTACTAGTTTACCTACAGACATCAAATTTGTGCTTAAACCCAATGGTAGTGAATAGAATTATAAGTTCTATTTGTAAGTTTTTATTGTTGTACATGGCCTTTAGAATGCCCTTTCTTCTGGCAGTTAATACCTGTCCATTTGTTAGTTTTATGTTCATCTGACGAGGCAAATCTTTGTGTTTTTTATATCAGTCATGTGATAATACATACATATATACCACATGTAGATACGAAATACACATTAGTTTTAGAATATATTACTTAACACTATTCTAATTGTGGCTCTAATCAATATGCAAAATAATTATTCTGGCGTCCCCGGTAGTTAGTTAGTGTGGCAGCAAAAACAACTACTGAAGATGTTCTAGGGACTTTGTACGAAGACTTTAGCTGTTTTTATGGACAAAAACACTGTATTACGTTAATCATATTTACTATCTACGACCGAACCTATGTACCTTACATAGTTGACGGGCAGTAAAAGTGTTTAGAGACCACGGATTATACTCTGTACACACAGATTATAAATATCTCAACACTCCATCTCAATTTTAAGTTTATTTACAATAACAAAATAAACAACTAAAAACAAAACTTGAAGTAGTACCTTTTTTTAAATATAAAAAAATCATTAGTAGAATTTAAGTTTACAGTTTGTAACACTTGAAGTTTGCAAAAATCTAGATACCTGTCATTTGACATCATGCTCTAACTTATAAAATCAATATTTGTTTACAAAACTTTACTTACAAAATTTTTACTATTTCTTACAAAAATAACTATGTTTTCAGATGACATTATGTCATAATGTCCAACGTGTTTTCTTGTACTTATATATTTCACTATTATAATGTCTTTAGCAATAATGTCTTTTACAAAATGAAACTTTATATCAATGTGTTTTGAATGTTTGGTGTTTTCACTGTCCATCATCATTTTTATAGCACTTTGACTGTCTACTTTTAGTTCAACACTGCACCGATCTTCAAAGTTTGCAGCACAAAGCGGCAGCAACATAGGCTCGTAAGCCGGGGTGCAAGTAGAGGTTTTACCTTCACAAATCGTGTCGGTTTGTATGTATAAACTTATGTATAAACTTATGATATCATTAGTAAAGAACTTAACTTTATCGTCGATAGATTGAGAGTTAAGAAGTGGCAAGAACTTGATTTTTTTTGTAATTGATGAGCATGATGACCAGTTGATCAAAAATGTGGCATTCTCTAGTGCATGACCCCATAAATAGTGTAGTATATTGGAATCATCCAACATAGTTCTGGCTTTGTAATAGTTAGTGGGGTTCATGCGTTCTGCTTTTCCATTTTTTTGTGGGCAGTAACTTTGAGTATACTCTATTTTTATTCCATTATTTGAACAGTAATCTTTCAGAATGTTTACTGCAAATCCACCTCTGTTGTCACATCTTATTTTTTTTGCTTTTATATCATTTTGCCTTTGAACTTCCTTTATATAAGAAATTAACTTTGCCGTTGCTTTATATTTATTTCTCAGTATATATGTATGTGTGAAGTGGCTGTAATTATCTATTATCCTATCTCCATACGTTCAACAATTTCTAAATTGGCTGAAAGGGTTTCAAACAAACGTTTTGTTAATTATCTTGAGACTAAAAATCTTTTGACTAATTCGCAATTCGGATTCAGAGCAGGTACATCAACAAACGATGATAGCTCATCATATTATGCGCAATTTGGATAAAAAAGAAAGTAATTATTATATTTCTAGACCTAGCGAAAGCTTTTGATATGGTCTTTGTCCCATTTTTGTTGGACAAATTGGAGAAACTAGGTATCTGTGAAACTCAGTACAAATTATTCTCAGACTATTTGACCGGAAGGTGTCAAAGGGTAAGGGTTGGTGAAATCACTAGCGATGACCTGACAATTGCTTTTGGGGTGCCGCGGGGCAGTGTGCTTGGTCCCGCGTTCTTTCTCACTTATATTATTGACTTATGAAATTTACAACTTAAGAATGACAAAATTGTGACTTTCACTGATGACACTGCCTTGATCTTTCATGGAGAAGATTGAAAAGAACTCTTTGCTTTCGCACAGATGGGTTTCAGTGCAGTGTCTTCGTGGCTTGGGAGTAATGGGCTAATGTTTAATGTAGATAAATCATATACATTCCCTTTACAATGAAAAATTATCCATTCTATCCTGCACAGGATCACTGTATTGTGGCCCATTTTGCTTAGACCATTAGTCTTGCGCCTGTGGCAAACTAGAAAGGACCACCAAAATCAGTTATCTCAGCGTTATAATCGATAATACTCTTAGTTTCAACTACCGTATTGAATGTCATCTAGAATGCGGAAACTAATTTTTGTCTTTGAAAATTTACGCAACATAGCTGACAAGATAATCATTAAAATGGTTTATACATATTATGTCAGCCGATATTGTTATATTGTATCTCAGTGTGGGGTGGCGCATGCAAAATTTACCTTACAAAGGTAGAAAGAGTTCAAAGGGTGGTTCTTAAAGTGGGTCACTCTTTGCCATTCATATACCCGGCCAGTGACCTCTATCACCTTTCAGACGTACTCACGATTTGGCAATTATTTATCCTGCACACTATCCTTAAACAACACTCATTACTTCTATATGATGGCTCTAAAACCAAAAAGTGCCTCAAACATAAAGTTTGTCCTCCGCTTGAAATTCACAGCACAGCATTCTCTGGCAGATTTTTCGGCTTTCTTGGAAGATATCTTTACAACGAATTAAATCAAAGATTGAGTATTTACTCTTCTTCGAAATTCCAATGATAGCGTACAAATCTTTAAACTATAAGGAGACTGAAACACTGCTATATGTGCCTTCTTAATAGAATTAGACATGTGAACACATTGGCTAAGCATTCACATCTTACTGGTGGATAAGTTGGCTTGGTAACAGTTTCTCATCATTTGTGGGGTAGCTCACACACACATTCATACTCACAAAGATTCATCCATATATACACCACCCATTCGCACACACATACACACACACAAACATACAATTCATACTCACTCACAGTTATATTCCCACAAATTTTTTCGTTATATTCATCTCACATGTACGGAAATAATTAAACTTATTACACCCTAAAGAACCTCTTAACCTACTCATCTGAGGTTAGGAGAGGCTGGTTATTCTATCGTACAGGATGGATGGATTCTACCTAGTACGGAAACCAGCCTCTCACACAGATCTTTTATTTTCTGTGTATGTTTTGATTTAATAGATTTTTGTAATTTTCGTGTGAGAGAAAAAAATAAATAAATGATTTTTTATTGTTTTTATTATTATCGTTTGGAAATATATATAACCTTTATTTTTAGACACTCACAGCACCTAAAATATCCGAGTGGATTAATTCACCAATTTGGCTGGATCTTTGTCTTCGAATTCCTGAGAATGGTAATCGAGTTGAATTATTCTTTAAAATAACTTTTTTTGTATATTTTAAACACAATAATCTATAAATCTATAAAAATATTTGCGATAAATATTTTTTTTATGCATAGTACCCTGTTGTCTCTACATACACTTCTGGGAAACATGCGTGACGCTATTTATGTATGTCTACATTTAATTATTCGTTTACTTGAAGAAAACATGTGACGTTTCTATAGTTTTCACTGCTATTTCTTATTTTACTTTGGAAAATAAGAAATAGCAGTGAAAAGTAAGTACGTAATTTATATTTTATTTTTGTAGAAGTAAAGTTTGCCATTTAATCAGCGTTTACGTAAGATAAACAAAGATAACTTAAATGTATATATACCACACGATGAAACATAATATACATCAGTTTGAGTTTTTGATGATTGAGAGATTTTCATCTTAAGAGTATTCTAGTTGTGATTTTAATTATGTGTAAACTAATTGTTTTTGCAATTTTTGTGGTTAGTGTGGTAGCAAAAACAAATATAGAAGATATTCTAGGGACTTGGACCCTTGTTGCTGTAACTCCGAATACAATTCCTGGCAAATTCTGCATTACTGTTACTTTAATGAAGGACTCTGAGAATTCTCAATGTATATGTACTGATGGATTGAAGTTTGAGCTGGTGAAAAGTCTATCTAAAGGTGTGAAATTAGGGGAAGACAACATAGGAAGATATCCTGTATTGACCGTTGATGACTTGAGCATAGTAACGCCTTCATCCAAAGTAACTTGTACTTGTGGAGGTGAAAAAAATGACGATCTTGCAGTTGTGAAGAAAATAAATGATGACTATTTCTTTGTGTATGGACTAAACACGATGGCAGGAAACGAAACACGCTATGGTTGGATATACGCAAGGAATATCCCCACGATTGCAGAGTTAACTACTCTCATTAAAAACGTTGATAAAATTCGTGATAAGCCAATGTCACTTATTTGTACGAGTGATTAAATATATGCATGGCCTCTGATAAAAGCCCTAAGGTTTAAGCTTACAGTGTGTAATGAAAATAAAATATGTTAAAAGAATGTCTTATAATTGTATTTTAGTACCCGACTACGGCGAAACTTAAAGGGAGGGTAATATTTTTGAGAGACTGTCCTTTAATAAGGTGACAATGGATTCGTAGTAAAGTCCCGAATGACATAAATTATGTAAATTTTATAAAAAAAAATACGTCTGGTTAGGGACTTTTAAACTTTTTCTTGTTTCTTGATAGTTGATGTTAGAAAGGTGCATCTTTATGTATCTTAGCTGCGGTGTCGCTCTATTAGATAGCGGACAGAAATAACTAAAAAAACCCTCGTAAGTCGTACTGAAGAATACTTATTTTTTTTCCGTATTTTCGGCAAGTGGCCAAAGTCGTGAAAGCCGACTAACGGAGCAAACTACACAGCATTATAAAGATATAGAAAACTTGGAACAAGCCTTATAGGGTCCAAATATACTGTAATTGGTATGCCAACTACAGTATGTTTGGAACTGAATAATATCCTCTAAAACATAGCCAGGTCCAGGTAAAATGTAAAAGTGCATTTTTAATCTATAAAAATAAAAATATGCTACGATATCCATGTGTGATGAATGGAGATATTTTTCATGAACATAATTTTATAGAAGCATAAACCAAATAATATGCGTGCGTAGGTGTGTGTGTGTGTGTGTATGTGTGTGTGTGTGTGTGTGTGTGTGTGTGTGTGTGTGTGTGTGTGTTCGTGTGTGAAATTTGTATAAATAAACCCTTCGTAGCTTTAGACTACACCGTGAATTTAAAAAAAACTTAGGAATAATCAAAAAAGTAAATTAATATATCAAATTATTTGTAAAACCTAAGCAGATTATTTAATATTTAATATTTCATGGTTTTATTTTAGTTTATAAAGTCCTAAGAAAAGTGTTGTGCACCTTCTCACTCATTTCCACACCACCCAGCGATAGACGGGTAGAGAGTGCCTTTGGCATTAAGTCAACCATTGTACATTTTGTGCATAAAATAAATAAATAAAAAATAAAGATTTTATTATGCTAACTTCCAATACTATTTATGTAGGGTTGTCAAATTCCAGCACCATTTTTTTCTCATTTTGAGTACATCTTACTCAGTTCTAGTCACTACAATGTACTTCGATATATTCATTAAAAACAACAAAGTATATTAAAGAGATGCTCCGTTATTAATTTATTTATCGCTATTTATCTCTAAGAGCGCACTATTTGTTTAAGTTTCCTATGTATTATATTAGCCTTGAAAATATATAAATCTATCAAGTATTTCATTAATTATCTCTAATTATCAAATGGTCAGTTCTACTATGCGTTATCATGCAAAAGGTCGGAAAATAGAGATTAGAAAACTGCGTATATATAACCAACCAACCTACACATTAAACAGTTTGCAAAAACTTTTCCTAAGAGATTTTACGTTGTTGCTTTTACAATGTGGAAAATAATATTTTTTGCTGTATGTTTATTTAATGTGAAAGCAAATACAAGTACTTCAAACATATTAGGAGATTGGGTACCTGTTGCTATTTCAGCAGATAAATCCTCGAAGGAAGTATGCACCAAATTGACATTTACTCAAGATTCTGGGAATTCGGAATGCACGTGTACCGATGGATTGAAGTTTGAACTTGTTAAGGCCAAGGTCTCAGCAGAGGAAGATCTCGGTGAGGTGTTGATTGCTGTGCTCGTAGTAGAAGATATTAGCCTAGTGACTCCGGAATTAAACGTCACTTGTGATTGTGGAGGTATAACTGTCAGACACCAATTAGTTGTGAAATTCATTGATGAAAATAATATCCTGGTATATAGGCTAAACTCAATAGACTCTGATTATCCGCACTCTATGTGGATCTACGCCAGACAAATTCCATCACGTTCAGAACTGACGACTTTTAATAACAGTGATGACAAACTTAAAGACAAATCTTTTAAAATATTGTG
Organism: Hyphantria cunea; assembly: GCA_003709505.1. Taxonomy (NCBI): domain Eukaryota; kingdom Metazoa; phylum Arthropoda; class Insecta; order Lepidoptera; family Erebidae; genus Hyphantria; species Hyphantria cunea. The sequence continues at coordinate 485,427 of PKRV01002730.1, forward strand.
CAGTAGGGATTAAGATTTAATAATATTTTTTACGGTACATTTTTTAGTATTTTCCACTTTTTTCTTTTCTTTTGAGTTTTGTGTTATGTTTGTTTTTCTGTAATTATTAGTAAAATAGTACCTGGATGACCTATGAGCTTTGCTCTGTCCAATAAAAAAATAATAAGTTTATTCAGCACCGATAACAGCGAAATGGATCTCATTCCAGTATGTTTTAAAGTAATTCACTCGAGTTGCGATAGATGGCGCTAGATGGACGTTGATTATCGATAAAATTGACTGTTGAAAACACGAATAAAACAATATTTCTTATAAATGAATCCTGCTTGATCGATTTATCTTCCCTGAAACTCCCTGCATACTAAATTTCATGAAAATCGTAGAAACAGTTTCCAACATTCAGATTAAGCATATATTTATACATAAAAATTACTCATTTTAAGACATTAGATTAGTAATCGAAGATTTGAATGTATCACTGTTCTATAATGTAATTAGTTTTTGTCTTTTTATTTAGTTTTATTTGAATAAATGATGGATAAATAACACATAAAATGTCAATAAAAAAATATTTATAAATAGTTCATTGTAATCCTTAAAAATATACCTCAAAAGAACTAGTAACCGGAATGAACAATTTTAACATCAAAATCAACCTGAGACAGTTCACTTCTACACATAGGCCTCTCCTGAGAAAGGAGGTATTGGCCCACTATTAGATTGGATTAGGTTCATTTCAAGTTACCCTTCTTTTCTCTATGACATATATGTCAAAAGTTCGCCATAGTAATCTTAAACCTATGATAACTATAGATTCCTCGAAGTCGTGTTGTTTAGCGGAACTCACTTAAATTTCCTTTAGATATTGCCAACCGTTGGGGTTACCAAACAATAACAGTATCAAGGAATTCCGAAGTTACATCTTAGTACACCAATTTTTATTTATTTTTTTATTTTTTTTATTTAAAAACTTCATGCACATTTGTACATTGGCGGACTTAATGCCCAAGGCATTCTCTTCCAGTCAACCTTAGGGTGGTGTAGAAATCTTGTAAGGTAGGTGGTGCACAGAGGTAACATCATCAATAGAAAGAAGCTTTACACAGAAAAAAAAAATATACATACATATACAAACACATACACATATATACATACACATACATATATATACATACACATACATATACATACACATACATACACACTCATACACATATATATATATATA
>PKRV01002730.1:487721-610871 GCA_003709505.1 Hyphantria cunea
GTGCGAGTTGCTTATTAACACAGGCCTCGAGTACCTTAGACAGAAAAGGAAGAATAGAGATAGGTCGAAAGTGTTCAGGGAGTGTAGGATTATTTATTTTTGGAAGAGGGATAATATAGGCCTTGCGCCACAGCGAGGGAAAAGTTCCGGAATCTAGAGAGAAATTTATTAAATGGGTGATTGCTAGAAGAATGCAGTCGAGTATGGTGACAATCATGCGACGGCTAATACCATCATACCCCACGGCATTAGAATTGATAGATAATATTATCTTTTTAATATCCTCGGGAGGTACCGGAGAAAATTCGAAAGAGTTGGTAGTAGGACTGGTGAGACCGGATATGTATTTCAGCGTTTGACACTTAGTTTGAAGATCAAGTGTAGGGGTAGACGAGAAATGTTGGTTGATATCATTCAAACTAATTGTCTTATTGAACACTTGGTGTTGTTTTTTACCAATACCTAGAGTACTAAGAAATTTCCAGATACTGGAAGAGGAAGAAGACTCTATATTTTGTAGAATTAAATCTATTGTCGAATTAATTGAATTATGTATTATGTGTGTTAAGAATTGGCACTTATTAGTATATTTAGTTCTTGAGTTTATTTTAATAATCTCCTTAAAATATAATGTGTTTTGCCAAGCCTCTTATATTTTCATTACATAATGATTTTTTTTACAAAATAAGTGTTTGAGGAATTAAAATATATTCAAATTTAAATTACTAGGACTTTTTGACTGCCTCTGTGGCACAGTGGTAGCGAATGCGACTGCTGTGCTAGAGGTCTCGGGTTCGATTTCTGAGTCGGACCAAATGTTTGTATGATCTGCAAATATTTGTTTCGGAGTTTGGGTGTTTTCTATGTATAATATGTATGTATTTACAAAAAAAAAGTATATAAGTATTAATATCAGTTGTCTAGTAACCATAATACAAGCTCTGCTTAGTTTGGGACTAGATGGCGTTGTGTGTTAAAATGTCTGAAATATGAAATATATTTTAAATTTATTAAAAATTGAATGATCTGACTACAAGATTAGTTTAATAATACATTTTCTTTATTGATTCAAGCAACATGACTCATATGAGTAAAAAAATATTCTTAACGCTATGTTAGTTTACTTACTCTAGTTCTACACACAAAATTAATATTTTTAATCATTATGTGTAATTTAAAATAGGGCTATTTACTTCTACCACCACAAAATAAGCCTTCTACCACACAACAAAGTTATTTAGACATAAGTATGAAAATGATTAATTAAGAAAAAGAACCAGATCTAATAAAATATATTAAAATAATGTAGAATTTTTGTATCGTTTCAAAGGGCGTGAAAAAAAAGAATCAGAAAGTTTATTTTTGTTTTAATAAGTTGGTTACCCTACACAGCGCCTTAATCTTTTCTCAAGAGTGCCGAATGTAAACTTTTTAATCGAATATAAATCTGTTTTTATCTAATCGCAAAGTTGTGTCAATATTCTTGGATCTTGGTCGAGATATTGTAGCCTTACTCATCCATGTTGTACTTTACTTGGTACAATAATTGCCAAGTTTCTTTGTAACTATTCTATCGGTAAATGTCGTATTTCAGTGGTTCTGTAAAATTTTTGTACGAAAAGTAAAACCAGTAAAATTACTTAAAAAAGAAAACCCGACTGCGTAATATAATCTGCAATATAAGTTATGCAATTTAAATATTAGTACAGTACAATCGATGTCTTTTTTGAGATTACTTTTTGGCGCCAAAAATCCGTAATTTTGTTATTTTTTTAATTTTTATGTACCCAGTGTCACTCTCACGACAAAAACAAATCTATTGACACTATAAAATAAAGAAAATAAAATAAATATAAAATGCATTTATTGTTGATCTTATTTTTAAGTCACAAAGGTTTTGTATGTATGCCTAAAAACTTACTACTACTATCAAAATTTATTCATGTTTTACTATGTTTTGTTTTGTTATAATTTGGCAAACTGTAGTTACTCCTCAACTTGTCTTCCGACAAAGGTCTCCTCTAAAGATCGCCATTCACATCTATCCCTAGACATTCGAGTCCATGTTGGACCCGCTATTTTCCTGATATCATCTTCCATCGGTCTTTTATTTTCCACCTAATGTACTTCTCTCAATTCCGTTTTGACAAACTTTTATTTTGTTCGTCAGTTGTTCCGTTAGTGCCCATGTTTGACACCCGTTTAGCAAGCATGGCAGAATGCACATATTATATATTTTTTTTTTTCTTTCATTGGTATTTCTTTGTTCTTCATAACTTTACTAAGTGGCCAATATCGTTTCCAGGTGTTGGCTATTCTTTTTTCTATTACCTTTTTATGCAATCTTTGGTAGATATTAATTGTCCCAAGTAAACATATTCATATACATATTCTATTTGCTCTTTATTCACTATTATTTATCTTTTCTGTGTTTTTTTTGTAGAGTTTGACATAATTTTTGTTTTACTTAAATTCATTGTTAGATTTGCCTTGTTACTTTCATCAGCTAGTTGTTGCAACTTTAATTCCAATGTTTTTGGGCTCTTAGAGAAAATGATTAAGTCGTCTGCAAATGATCAAGTCGTCGTAAGTGGCTCCGATTTTCGCTGTTTATATTTAATTCTTAATTTCTCCAATATAGGTTTTTTAATATCATTTCTAAGACGGTTGAGAATAATTTAGGTGAGATGGGATCTCCTTGGCGTACGCCTCTTTTGATAGTAAAATTTTTGCCTATAGTTTCTAGCTTAACTTGCGCTGTACTCTTGGTGTATATATTTTGGAGTATTCGTATGTATTTAGTTTGTACGCTTTGTATTTTTAGTGCATTCTATATTAAATCATGTTCTAGTGTGTCGAAAACTTTGGGAAAGTCTTGTTATATTCTTTATATTTTTGTAGTATTTATCTAAGGGCGTGAATGTGATCTACGGTGGAAAGATTTCGACGATTTCTTCTTCATCAGTCTGTGTATAATATTTGTTTAAAGCTTGTCCCATCTTTTGACTTTGGTATAGATTTCGGTAAAAATCTGTAGCTGTTTTTAGTATCTCCAGTCTCTTCTCTGTACTTTTACCGTTTTTCTTTTTAATATTTAGCATCCAATCCTTTTTGCCACTTAGCTCTTTTAGTGCCTTTTTTACTCCTTCTGTTTATTCTATATACTTTTTCATAGTTATAGTTTGTTTTGTTATTCTTTCTTTTCGTAGTTGTTTATTAATCATTTTCTTATTTATATGCTTTTTCACGGTTTTCTTTTGTCTTCCTATCTTGAAGCTCTTTACGTTTCTTTGCTTTTAAATGAGGTTTCTTTCTTGCTGTTTGTATATATTTTTCTACTTACAATTTCTAGTTGGTGTAGTAATTTGTTGTATTTTTCTTATGTTAGTAAATGTTCTGTAACATCTATTGATGTTTGAAGATTTTTAAGCAGTAATTTTGTATCACCAGGGTATTGAACAACTGCATATTTATTATGAAATTGTTTCGATTTCTTTGGGCATATTCCTGACATTATTGCTTGTATCATTTTATGGCCTGTGTTAAAATTTTAATTATGTACTCGTATAACCTATACATCTTTAAAAGTTTTTCTATTTTTGGATAAAATAAAGTCTATTTCACTTTTATGAAGACTGTTAAATGAAATCCATGTCCATTTAACTGTCGTTTGTTTTTTAAAAAAAAGCTATTTAGAATACTTAACCTGTATTCTAGCGAAAAGTTTCCCAACCTTGTACCATACTTGATTTTCATGCCAAAACCGTGGTCTCCAATAGTATGTTCTTCACAATTATTTTGAAATCCGATTTGGCGATTGAAGTCACCCATCACTATCAAATTTTTATTAGGTCTTCTTTTTTATCAGATTCTGTTGACGAATACGCCTGGATAATGCATCATTTCTCTTCGTTTAGTTTTATGTTAAGAATTGCAATGTGTTCTGAAATTCCTCTTATTTCTATTATGTTGTTTGCTTAATTCTTTTTGATCATGAATCCGACTCCGTAAAGCCCTGGCATCTCCCCTTTATACTGTAGTATATAATTTCTACGATCTTCAATTTGTTCTCCAAATCTTCTTATTTAATTTACCCCATAATATCTGATAAAAAAATTTCTAATGCTGGTTTTAATTATTGGAGTTTTTCGGGGGTTCTAAGGGGTTGATAGTTAATACGACAATTAACTGTCATCCCCTTTCTTTTCTTTGTGTCTGTTGTCACTATTTTTGCTCTTTAGAGGGTCGTGGTCGATTTCCCCTACGAGGACCAGTCGGCTTGGGAGGGAGTTGTGATTTATTTTTACTTTGTTGCTTTAAAAAATGATTGTTGTGTTTTCCGTTTACCAACATTTAATTGCTATTGTTCCATTGTGTTAGAAAGGAGAGAATTGCGTTTAGTCCTCAGAAAATTAAAAGCATTTAGTATTTTATGGTTTAACGGCATTAAGGTTGGTTGTTTTTTTGGTTGCTTATTGGTTTCAGGAGATGTTGATGTTTTTTTGCCTATTTCATTGTTTATTTCGCTTTTCTCTTTTATTATTAATTTTTCATATTTAAGATATGCAAATTTGCCTTTATTTCGCTCCTCTATCAGTTGTGGCAGTAGCATTTTTTTTCTCCCTAAAACATCTTTAGTATAATCTTTCGTAACATCTTTAAATTTTTTCTTTAATGTTATTACTTTATTTTTTTTCCATTCGTTTACGAAAGAAACTAAGTTGGGTCTTGGTTTATTCTTTTCATTACTGTATACATTAATTACCTCTTGTTCTTTGAAAATAATGCCTAAGTCAGTTTTAATAATATTCTTAGCATGTTGAAGTCATTCTTTCGTTTTCTTTTATGCCAAAAAATATTAGGTTATTCTGCTTCTTTGCTCTTTTCAAGCTTTCAATATCTTTCTGGAGATTTCCTAATTTTATGTTTAACATTTTATTTTCTGCTGCGATTGGCTCTAGTTTTACAGCCAATATTTCCGTTACCTTGTTAGTTACAGAGGTTTGTATTTCAATGGTTTGTTTTTGCGTTTCAATTTTTACTGAATCAAATAAAAGTTGTAACTGATCATCTATTTTATAATCTAATGTAATCTGACGAATGTAATGAAACGTATTGAATATTAGTTTTATTTTCCTGGGGTTGGCAACACTATGCTTCATGCCACTGTCAACTGACGTCTTGACGATGGTTCAATTTCTACCCTCGGAGATCGTTTTTTGTTTTTGCGAAAGACGGTCCCCATTTCATGTCATCCACATTTTTTATATTTTTTATCATTAATTCCATCACGACGAAGACTTGAAGACTCGAAGACTTAGGATTGAAACTTGAAATACTTGACATTGGCAGAAATAGCTGATCCGGCTGATTGATTCTTCTTCGAAGAAGAATTTCTACCCTCAATTTATCAGCCTAGTCAGCGTCTTGTTTGTACATATATAATTTAAAGTCTAGGACCACGCGAAATCAACACTTTCACACTATTTAAGGCACTTAAATTTAAATCGCGTGACGTTTTTATATCACTAAGTGAGCGTAGATAAATTTTAAATACGTTATTATCGGGAACTGTTCAACTTTGATGTTTACAGTTTGACAAACGGAAACGGAAACCTGTCGACATTAATTACATATAAATCGTCATTTGGGCTCTAAGGCGCGCCAAAAAAATATACATACATAAGATGATAGCAAAGTGGGGTCCGAGTTGGGGTATGGTCTTTCGATATCCTCACTCACTCTATGTGAGACCGTGGTATCACTCCGGTCGAGCCGGCCCATTCATGCCCAAGTCTGGCCCCCCCACGGTCCTGTGTAGTTTGTTCCCTTAGTCACTCTTACGACAACAATGGGAAGATCTTAAGACCGGCTTCACGCGGTTTTCCGGTTTGAGCGGTTGTGAGCCTGTGTTGGCTTTTATTGTCCGACCTTTGAATGGCTCCTGAGACCTCAAGCAGAGCACTCGCATATGTTACCACTGCTCCACTGGGGCATTTAATATTTATGCCGAAGCATAACTCTGCATGTCCAACGGTTAAACACAAGCAATATAATACTGTGGTAAAAACTAAAAGTTGTTATATAAAGATTCTTTATAAAAAATGTGCGTAAGATTTGTATTCATACTGTAACGCAGCGCAACAAAAGATTTTCTTAAATTTAATGTAATGGAAGCATCTTTTTTCCGTCTCTTAATTCAAAGCCTATTAAGGGTTGATAACAAAGTAGATAAATGGGACAAAATTCATCCCTACTTTAGCAACCTAGACACTTATCCATCTTCTAATTTCTGTCTACATAAAATAAAGTCCCCTCTCAAAGCACACTCCATTGTGAGTCGGCACAATAATTTCACAAAAAGATTGTTAAATACTGCCTTTCAAAAGGCCTGTCTTCAAGGCTTAGTGCTCGGCTTTTATATCAGACGAGTCCTTGAAAGCCTCCGTTTGAGATATTTTAATCTTTGCAAGGATAAAAGTTAATACATTTTACCAAAGTTCTTTTTGTTTGAAGTCAAAGTGTTGCAAGGGTTTTGTATGTTTATTGAACGGTTTTATTTAGGTTGCCCTGTTTGGCTCTAATCTGGCAATTGAAATTTTACTCTTTTCCTGTTGACAGATTGATCTGGACACGCACTCTTAGTTCTGGTTATAATACAATTAAATAAATATTGTATCCTTGTAAATCCAAGATAGTCGCCGCTGCGAAACGGCGGTTTGCAAATCTTGACACGACTAACTCATTGCGGGTATCAAATGGAAGGGCTTAACTTGTAGAATACAGTACACTACGAAAAAAATTGGAATCCAAAATGGTCGTCGCTATAAAATGGTGGTTTCTACATTTTTTCACGACTTTATGGGTATCAAATGAAAGGACTTAATTAGTAGAACAGATTCACTATGAATAATATTAAAATCCAAGATGGTTGGTTACATATTTTCTCACAACCCTGTTAATATGGGTATCAAATGAGAGAGCTCGACTAGTGGAACACATTTCACTATGAATATTAAGATGGCCGTCAACGAAATGGCCGGTAAGATATATATATATTGGCTCTGAGTCGAGTAAAATCTTTTGAAGGATTATGTAATCAGGAATAAGAATGCAGCAAATTGTTAGAAAAGAAACCGTGTAATAATGAGGCACTAAACGAAATTAATAGAATGAGAAATACTGTGCAAAGGTATGAAAAACTAAAAACTTGAAATTAAAAAAAAATATGTGAAAAACAATCGCTGGGCCCGTGTTTTCATTCAATCGATTCTGCTTACGCTACGCCCACGATTTTATTAATTTGTCTGTCAATGTCTTAGATCGATGAAAAATAGGGATGTGATGACTGGAACCTGGAACTTACCGAATATTTTTTAAGATTTTAGTACCTTATTTGTAATAAAACCGTCATAAAGTAAACAGTTTAACTAATTTCGACATAAATCTATACAAGTTATCCAAATCAAAGTGTTTATTGGTCATTTCAAACTAGTAGCAATCAATGAATTCCTATAAAAGTATTTACGATGGAAAATAAAAGTTGTCATACAAAGATTCTTTATACAAAATGTGCGTAAGATTTCTATTCGTACTGTACCGCAGCGCAACAAAAGAATTTCTCAAATTTAATGTAATGAAAGCATCTTATTTCCATCTTTTAATTCAAGGCCTTTTTGTTAAAATCTGTCTGTGTGTGTGTTAAGTCTGGAAAGGCTGGATCGCTTCTGACGGAACTTTCACAGATAGATGATGTTATAAGAACTAATTTGGGCTACTTTTATTTTGGAAGAAAAGTGGGTAACGTGTAAACAAAATTAAAAGTTATACCACGGGGTGCAGCTACTATCATTTTAAAGGAATATGACTAGTCTTATATAACGGGAATGTTGAAATCTACTGTATTAATTATTATAATTTAGGCGCATTAAGAAGGCGGTCGGTCATAGCCCAGTTGCAGTTGGTGAGTAGATTAGAGGCAATCACTAAGAGTACGCAACAACGGTGTTGTCTGTGTCTGGATGGGTGACCGCTGGTGGCTTGATTCCATGAGCGTCTTTGTGTTTCGAAGGTCACGTTAAGCAGTCGGTCCTGGTTGTTATAAAAGAATAACAGTCGTAAAGCTTAGTTGGAGTTCTTTGGGCGGATTGAAAACATCCAACGGCAATTACGTAACCACATCTTGTCTGTCAACGGCCATCTGGGGGACATATGGTCTTAACCCACTACTGGTCTGGACTCCTGAGTGGAGACCAGACCAGTAGTGGGACATTAAAGTCGTGAAACATCTAAATAATGTAGCCCGTAAAATTAATTTTCAAAATTTAAGTATATATGTAAGGTTCTTAAGATTATAACTTCACTATTTAGACTATATGTTCTTTGATTAAACTATCAGTTAAATGGTCTGTATCTATAATAATTGACTGCTGTTTTAAATAACCATCTCTGATTAATACTGGAGAGAGTCTTTTTTTTCAATGTAGTTGATTTCATACTTTGATTGATATGCTTTCTCTTTTTGGTCAAGTTTTAGTTGTCAAAAAGAGAAAAAATACTCTTTTTATCGTAAATTAAAACAATTTTCAATAACCTGTCTCTAGTTAAAATTGGAGTTAAGGTTTTTTTTTATTATAGACTTCTCCGCCATTAGGAATATACATCTTGTGTCGCGGAGAACTTTACTAAACGCTCACAAAGAACTTCCAGACTCAGAACAATTATTTATGGATAGCACAAAGTGTTGTCCTATGTGCGATTTGAACCCACAACACTTGGCATGGCAGAAAACAGCGCGCCGCTTAAAGACCGCTTTAATCAGTAGACCTACCGTGTAATCTATTATTGAGAACGGGCGTTAATGAACATCATTATTAATTTAGTATTCAAAATAGTAAGGGAGCTTCTGTTTCCTTTTAGTTCCCAACATTCCCTTTCGGTCTAGCGGTTAGTGACCCTGACCGCTAAGTTGGAACTTGTGTGTCTATTCTCAATTAAAACTAACAAATATGTAGTTAACATGATAGCTACCTGAAACAAGTTTGTTTCAAAAATATTTTAATATAGGGTCTATCATCAAACATCTCCTACACGGTGGTCGGATACCAAACAACCATAGCCTATATTATTGTAACATAATTACAAATAAACACATTCCTCATAGCCCAGTTGCAGTCGGCGATTAGAAGCAATCACCGAGGGTAATCAACGACGGCGCGGTTTGTACCTAGATGGGTGACCGCTGGTGGCATGTTACCATGAGCGTCTCCGTGATCCGCAGGTCACGTTAAGCAGTTTGTCCCGGTTGTTGTCATAGGATAACAGTCGTGAAGCTTAGTTGGAGGCCATCGGGCGGCTTAAAAACATCCAACGGCAAGATACGTAGCCACAACGTATTCTTGCCAATCCCCAACCCGCACTTGGCCAGCGTGGGGACGTATGGCCTTAACCCTCTCCTGAGAGGAGACCCGAGCCCTGCAGTGGGACATTATGGGTTGTTGATGAAACATATTCCTAAAAACATATTTATAAACGCGTTACTATAGATAAATCATAACCACATATGAATTATGTTTATCTTACCTATATTCCAAAGAGAATCAAACGCATGACATCTAGCAGTCAGGATCGCTAACGAAGCTAGTTTCGAGCCTAACGATTTTATTAACACTACGTGACATTTCTTAAAGCGTTTCTATTCTTATCCGGACCCCATTTAATTGTTCCTCTCTTATCGCGTTTCTGCTAACAACGTCCGGACAATAAGGAACATTAACGGCGCTCGAACGAAAAGAGTATATCGTGTGTAACGCCTATCGATGTGTGTACGAATGTGTATGAATATAGTGAAATTCACAACATAAATATTCGTCAATTCACTGACGTTGGCGGCTGCCTTTGTTAGAACTGATGTGAAAATTTGATACTGTGTAAGTTATAAGATATACTTCCAGTTTTTTTATACTTTTCATCTCAGGATCGATTTCCGGTTCGGACCAAATATTTGTATGACCTGCTTGTTTCGCAGTTTGGGTGTTTTCTATGTATAATATATATGTATTTACAAAAGGGATATATGTGTCTATATACCTATAATACAAGCTTTGTTTAGCTTGGGAATAGACGGCATTGTATGTTAGATGGCCGAAAATATTTATTATTTATATAGTTACTGTTTACTACCGACGCGGTCGGCATTACAGGGAAGTCTTTGAAATTATCTGATCTTCTCTGCTATAATAAGCATGTTTTATGGATATGAACCTCCCTTTTGAATCACTTTACCTATTACTGAAAACGGTATTAAAACCCATTGAGTAGTTTATAAGATCTAAGCGAACAGACAACGCAAGCGATTTCATTTTATTACCTTGTTTATTCATAATTTTGTGGGGCTACGATCAATATTATTTATCTCAAGAAGTAGTTAAAGATTAAAATGATAAAGAATGTTATACTGTTAACTGTAATATTCACCGTGGGAGAGCCACGCTTCGGCATGAATGGGCCGGCTCGACCGGAGTGATACCACGGCCTCACAGAAAACTGGTGTGAAACAGCGCTTACGCTGAGTTTCATCGAGTGAGTGAGGATACCGGAGGCCCATACCCCAATCCAACGCCCCCTATCCCCCTCACCATCCCCCTTCTCCCCAGGCCGCCATAGTGTGGGTCACCATGCTGCATTGTTCTTTTTCGCATTGAGGATGGTGACCACCACTCTTGGATTCTGCTCATGCTTTCCATCAGGTAGGGCAGAGTCATTTTGGCAGCATAAATATAAAAAATAATAATAATAATAAGAGTTAAGTCAACTTTTTTTTAAACACCGACGCTTAAAGAATGTTGTTACATGTTTGACGTCTATCTGGTCTGTGTGTGTGTCTGTCTGTGGCATTGTAGCTTTCAAACGAATGAACCGATTTTGATGTGATTTATTCCATTTAAAACCAGTTTCCTTGCAGTGGCCCTTTCTATGTTTTTATAGGTTCGTTAGCTATGTTTTAATAGCGTTAGTAAGCGTATTAGCTCTTTTCAAAAATGATGTAAGGCATTTTAGGTGTATGATTACTCGATTAAGTGCTTACGTAGGAGGTTTTTAATTTTTTAATTTTAGCTTGATATACATGGGCCTGCCAAAGTGACCCTACTCTGAATTATGTTTAGTGGTCACCATACTCAATTACAAGAATACATCGCCGTGACACACATTATAGCGGCTTTGTGAGATACTTCTGTATCATTGGGCCTCCCGCCTCGGATCCACCAACGAAACACGTCACCACAAATGCTGTCATTTTAGGTTGATGGGTTGTAAGTTTGGGACTAGTTGACGTTTTAAAAGTATTAGTATTATTAACATTTTATAAATCATTGGGGCAACGTTGAACGATTGCTACTAAGTGGTCTTCTTGAAACTCATTGAAAAGCCATATGTTTACAATGGTGATGCATAATGAAACAAGATTTATGTTTCTATAAATTTTAATTTTCCTGCAAACAGCCTAGTCAATAATAATAATAAATAATTTGAAACATTACAATTTTACTGTAGAAACTTCGCAAAAAACTATCCGCTAATCGCCTATCTTGGATGCCACATAGTGTGGCGAACCCCTCCAGCCCCACCCCGCGACATTTTCCGACAATACCTCCCCGCTTGAGGAAATATTTTATCTTTCTTCATAAAGGAAGCCAACAATGGTGGAGTGATGTATTTAGGAAATTAATGTCAAGCCATCAGTCAGTGTTTGCTCTAAAGTACATTTTGGACTAAGGCATTGGGGAAATATTAACATTTCTAAAATCATAAATAAGGAGGTTTCAGAATACTCTTGAGAAGCTCCGGGTTTTCCATGTTTAATGAATAATCTATACTCTGGGCACACGGGAGCTGTCAATCAATATTAATTTGCAACGTACTTCATTTCGAAATATAAGAATTGTAAATGGTTCCTTATAAATATATTTTACTATCAATAATAAGGTTGAGTTTTAACCTAGGCAACTATATTCTCCTTCTCTTCTTCTCCGGGTGCCTCTTCAATCCTGAAGGTTGGCCGTTAGCTTCCTGTACTCCTCCATATCATTGGCCAGTCGGAACAGTTTCTCAACGGAGGTGATACCGGTCCACTCCCGGATATTACGTAGCTACGATTTTTTCCTTCGTCCAGCGCTCTCTTCCCTTCCACCTTGCCCATCATTATCAGTTGAAGTAGCATATATATTTCGTCCCTAAGCACATAGCCAAGATATTCAATTTTGCGCTTTTTGATGTTTTGCATTAGTATTTTAGGCAAGTGGACGCGCTGGAGCAACAATAGTATCGTTTCTGATCGTTTCTTGCGTCCAACTGATACGAAGCATGCGAAGGTACCACCACATTTCAAATGCCTCTAGGCATCTCATTGTATCGTCTCGTAAGGTCCATGCTTCGCAGCCGTACATGACTATGGGCCGTACATGATGATGTAACACAGAAGTATCCTAATTCTGAGTTTTATGTTAATTTGACGACAACACAGAACTTTCCTCATTTTATTGAAAGAGGCACGGGCAAATTCTATCCGGGTTTTTAACTATATACCTCTTCATAATATTAGTATGTATATATTTTTAAAAAATCATAATTTATATTCTGTATGACTAAATGCACGGATGCGGTAGTGGTTTGTGTGACCAACAAATTGTTGTTTTCAGTTTGGGTGTGTTTTCTTTAAGTCTATTTGTAAAGTCATTCGCGACAAAGGTATATTCCTAGTGTGAGAGACGTCAATTAACGTATTTTAAATTTAATGCACCGCCTTCATTGCGCCTAAATTTTGATGAACGGCAATAAATTGTTTTCTTCATCTCCATGTTTTAAGTTTGTTAATCAGTAAAACAAACGAAAATCTTAATTAAGACAAGACTATATCTTTTCACTTTTGTTAAAGTAATATAACCAAAAAGTATTCAAGTAATTAGATCCGGCCTTTAACATTACAAATTTTCTGTACTAAACTTCTTGTTTAGACTTTGTAACAATGTTTTGTAAATACAATGAAAATAAATTGTATGAAAGTCTGCAGTCAAGTTGTATTGACTAGCTAATAAAGAAACAAGTGACCCGGCCCTTCTTCGCACGGGTATCTTTGATATTCTCGGATTTATTCTTGTATAATATGCATGACTACTGATACACATACTTCTTCTTAAATCAACCTGCTAGCTAAAAATTGCATTACAATCCGTTGAATAGTTTAAAAGATCTAAGCAAACAGACAACGGAAGTGACTTCATATTATATGTAAAAATGTCGAAAAAACTCAATTGGAAATTAATTCAGGTATATTTAATTTTGTAAGTATATGTGTCAAATGAAATTTATATAAATATAAAGTAGAAATAATGGTGTAAAAACTGTTTTTTTTTCAAGCTGACGACAATTAAGTATATTTGAAATACAAAATTTCTACACCACCCCAAGATTGACTGGTAGAGAATACCATTAAGGCATTAAGTCCGCCGATGTACAGAAGTGCATGAAGTTATAAATATATAAATAACGGGAGTACTCCCAAAATCGCATGCCAGATGACATATCTAAAAAAATGCCATGACAGTGGAGGGAAGAGAAATACATCTAACATCATCATTATCATCTCAGCAAATAGATGTCCAATACTGGACGTAGACTTTGCCGTGGGAGAGCCACGTTTCGGCATGAATGGACTGGCTCGACCGGAGTAATACCACGGCCTCACAGAAAACCGGTATGAAACAGCGCCTGCGCTGTGTTTCACCGAGTGATTCAACATACTGGAGGCCCATTTTTTTTTACGTGTGGATCCCCCTCCGGTCTTCACCCCACCGGAGTTTGCGGCGGGGTGATGTATCGGAATCGAACCAACTAAAACCACAAGGTTTGCACTATGCGCCTGAGACGGGAAGTATCCGGGAACCGGTTTCTTACGCCACCCGGACCCGAGGATACTGGAGGCCCATACCCGAACCCTTCCTCCATCCCCCAAAGCCCGGCAACGCACTGGTGACGCCTCTGGTGTTGCGGATATCCATGGGCGGCGGTAATCGTTACCATCAGGCGATACGTCTGCTGGTTTGCCCGCGATCCCATAAAAAAAATCTTTTTAAAAAATGAGCGCAACATTTGTATTCATACTGTAACGCTGCGCACCAAAATATTTTCTTAAATTTAATGTAATGGAAGTATCTTTTTTCCGTTTCTTTACCCCCTTCTCTCACATTACAAAAAAATAAGAAATATTAGCACCCGTTTTTTATTTAATCTGTTATGACATCTCCCTAATGTCACTACATAGTGTAGCTATCCAAAATTAATGTTCCTTCTTCCCTTTACACTGTGTATTTTGTAGATAATCCTTTAACATAGCAAGTACTACTTGACAGTGACATTTACATTCTCATAAAATAGACGTTCAAACAGGCAAACAATGGGGCCAACATTGTGGAACCAATAGATCAACCCTAACTTGACAAGTGATGTAATATGCGACTTGATGTCACACATTTCACTCTGACACACAACTATTCGCAGAAAAACAAAAGAAATAAGTAACAACTATCAAATTTTGGTAACAACATTTTTCGCTTAATTACATTTCGGGCACTTTTTACAAATAAATAATTTCTAGACAATTTTTCATTATATTTATTAATAAAGATGGTATGATATAATATGGTATATTGCTATAATGTTTATGGTCGTTCACATGATTTTTAGACATTATTTGTTCTGAGGACCAAATTCCGGTAAATATTCGGGTCGGGTCTCTTAAACCGTTGATAAAGGGGCACCATCGGTTTAGAAACGAGTCGGACATCGGTACAAAACAAGTGAGGTAGACTATTTATTCTACGACGAAGTACTTATGAAAGTTTTCATGATAGTTAATAATATATGTATTCAGA
Source organism: Hyphantria cunea (assembly GCA_003709505.1). NCBI lineage: Eukaryota > Metazoa > Arthropoda > Insecta > Lepidoptera > Erebidae > Hyphantria > Hyphantria cunea. The sequence continues at coordinate 502,652 of PKRV01002730.1, forward strand.
ATTAAAGTTTCATATATAAAGGAATGTGTCAAAAATGGAAAAAAGTTGAGATAATGGTGAGAGGTGAGCTTTGAGAGACATACATTCTTTGTTTGTCTTTGTAATCATGTTACTCTGAGCGTATTGGAAGGGGATACAGTTATCACATCACATCACATTATTTTGTAGAATATTGAATTTTCTTCAGTAAATTATGTAGAAAAATGTGTATCCACAGCCAAGCGCTTTTCTTTGTACTGTGTGTGATATGTAACACAGGTAACGTTTACCTACTACAGTTTGTTTTCGTATATTTAGTTGAAGCTCAAAAGATTGTTATACTGATCTCGCTCATCATAAATACTGTAGAACAATAGAGGCCACCGAACGGAGGAAGAGTTGATGGCCATAGCATTTTTCAATCTTTACATAAAATATTAAAAATTTCACGTACATATAAATGCATTCTGTCTTATTAAAGTGTAAAAGTGTAACGCGCAGGCTCATTTGAGTTTTGATAGAGAGGAAAGCCTGCATACGGGTAAACCTTACCGTATTGCTCTATGATTAAAATATACATCAGTAAATATAAAACAAAAAGTAAACATTGTTTCTTAAGTAGGTCGTTTCTCACAAAGTGAACCATCGAAGCTTGATGATACTAGATAAGTATGCCAGGCTTAACTGTTTAAGGTACGAATAACGCAAGCACGAAATATGACGGCCACATTATGGGGGTTTCAACGCGTTCTGTATTCATCCAGCCTTTGCGGGAAGGGGAAGGATTCGCCCTTACTCTATTGAAATAAATGGATATTTGTGAGCCGTTGAATGAAAGTAACCGGAAGATTATAGTATATAACAAAGGTTTGACTATTTATAGTATGTATGAATTACCCCGGTTCTATAGCTAGATGGAATTTTGAGAAAACAAAGCAGTGTAGGAGGGAATATTTATGAAATATTAAGAATATATGATGTATCATAATGTGTTTTTATATTATTAAGTAGTTGAAGCTGTCTGATATTCGTTTATTGCCCAAAAACTGGACTTAAAACTTGGTGATGCTAGGCAGAATCAAAAACTGATGTTCGTTGTGAAGGAATTATCAGAATCCAAGAGTGGTGGTCACCATAATCATTGCTTGTGCAGATAATGCAGCATGGTGACCCACATCACAGCGGCCTAGTGATGCTTCTGCATCATTGGGCCTCCTGTCTCGCACTCACTAACGAAACACAACAGCACGAACACTGTCATTTTACATTTATTTTGTACTGTGCGAGGGTAGTCCAGCGCTGACCGAGCCGACCCGCTCGTGCTGAAATCAGCGTGACTCTTTTAAGTTGTAAGTAGAAATCTGATAAATTTTCGTTACTTCGAAGGATTTTTGTGTTAATTTCGTTTTTGAATGTTTATTTTTGTAAGAAATATCAAGATTGCTCTTATACAATCCTTTCTTTTCCCAATACTCGATTATATTGATGCCGGTGATTTAGATCTCACTGAAGACCAATTTAATAAGCTTGAGGGACTCCAAAACCTCTGTATAAGATCCATAATCGGATTACGGAAATATGATCACATCTCTGATTATCCTAGAAAGCTTAAGTGGTTCCCTATCTGCCTACGCCGGAATGCACACGTCCTTTATCTTTTGTATAACATTATCTTTAGTCCTATTACCCCACGCTACCTCAATTCACAATTCATTTTCTTATACGACTCACACCCTAAGTTACTGAGGTCGTCGGAGAATTCGAAACTGAAAATGCCTGGCCATTCTATTAAATTTCTCGACCACTCCTTTTGTAGTCAAGCAAATCAGTTGTAGAATGCGCTACCAGTCCTAATTAGACGTACACAAATAATGACTGCATTCAAGAGACTAATAAAGGACTATTATCTGGAGACGTCAATGTCTCTTAACCAGCTATTTTTTGGTCAATTGAGTTACATTATTACATTTAAGTTTGTAATTAATTCTTTATTTAACTTATTCTTTGTATTTCTTTCATATAATCTACACTATATATTACTAAAAGGTATATGTCAATCTTTACGATTGAATACAAAACTGTTTTACCCACCTAGTTTTAAGCCAGACACTACCTTAAACTTTCTCTTAATCATGTTTTTCTCTCCATCTAATGGTTGCCTGTAAGAGATTGCCTCCGGGCGATAAGGCCGCCAATTGTACTTCTCTAATTTTGTGTTAACCTTGAAATGAATCTGGTGTACAAAAAAGAGATCTATTATTATTATATTATACAAGACTAATTATCTCGAGTCAAACCACCGCAGCAATAAACAAAGTAACAGGGCTATTTTCCACGAATATTAAATTTTACACGTCGGCCAAAAACTTCAAAATGTATCTCAAGTCAAAACAATTATTTTTGATGGGAGTACAGAAGCTGCGGTTTCGTGTCCAAATTGGACAATTAGAAACCTTTTGTTGTTTAATTGTTTATCGCTTCAAAACAAAGGCGCGGCCAATTGTAAATCTTAAATATCTGACTTAATGTACTAAATACGACGGTAAAATATTAAAACGTACATTTTTTTTTAAAAACTTGCTCATAGATATCCAATACATAAAATTCTCGTGTCGTGGTGTTTGTTACCAAACTCTTACGAAACGGCTGGACCGATTTTAAGGCAATTTTGGATGCATATCGAGTAGGTAGTAATTAACAGTGAAAAAAGGTTTACTTAAATATTAGGAACTGATTTTATCTAATAGCTATATTAAAGAAATTAATAAAAAAAATTGTCAAAGCTCATAATTTGTCAGAATTTGTGACGAAACATAAATTCGGAAAGGTCTTATGTGTCTCAAAAACAACTAAATATTACCAAATCGTATTTATATAATTTTAAAAACATAAATCTAGTGTGGAATGCAGGAAATCCTTTATGAGGTTCTTTATCTATTATTATACTCCGCTCAACCTTATTTTATTAAACCAACCGTACATTTCATATCACCAGCTTCGCGGTTGAACGCGGTGCCATCTCCAGTTATTGCGTTCCTTAAGAATTGACGCGAAATAGCGCGGAATAGCCAGAGGTCTGGGAAAAGGATAAAGGCCAGGAATGCGACGGAGTATTTCAAATATTATGAGTCGCTTAATAAAGGACTTAAACTCATTTTTATTTTATTTGAGTAGAATATGCTCAAGCAGGGTAGGGTAATTTTAAAATAAACAAAGATGGAAACCTCTCCAAAATATGGACAAATTAATCAATTATTATACTTGAGCGACAGCTGTTGCTTTATTGGAATTCCTGGAATTATGTTTCGAAATTGTTAATATTTAGTCAAAGGTAAATTTAAATTACCCGTTTTGCATGTTTTAGTAGAAATTGTCGTGCTTCAATAAATTTGATAAATAATAAATACCCTTTCAAAGAGTTTCGTTAAAGTTGGACCTTTTAAATAAAACAATTTTTTTTTGATCGCGTTGTCTATATTCGAGGAATTGGGCAGACATCAACATAAAAAACTTCAAGAATTAAGAATATCTTGAGACTTTTTTTTGTTATACTTTTTTTGATATCGGTTATAACATATAGTTAAACAAAACATGCAGGTATTTGCGTTTGTATTATGTTTTAGTTATGTTCTGTGTCCATAAAAACAAGTTTTGGAAATTTTATTTTCCTCAGATATTACATTAGATTATAAAAATAATATCGCATCGGTGCCTGAGACCTTAGAGACGATACTGATATTGAACGAGAACGAAGGTCTCTAGCGGTAAGGGGCAACATGCTGGTACACAGGATTGCTAAGTGTAGTCGAGAGGTTAAAATCACTGTCATTAAAGCATATTGTCAGTCTCTGTATACGAGTAATCTGTGGACTAGATATACCAAGCAATCGCTGGAGACACTCAAGGAATAATAAAACAATTGCGTTAGGATGTTGGTGTTGTTAGGCGTTGGGACTGCCGTGTTTCTGTAGCGCATCAGGCATGTTTACTACAGCGCGAACAAACGACTTCTACACAATTATCCACATAAAAACGTTTATGGACTACACGGTTGGCCTAGTGGTTTCAGTGGTCGCCACACCGCTTCCTACTGCGCCAAGTGTTGTGGGTTCAAATCCTACATGGGACAATACTTTGTGTGATCCACAAATTGTTGTTCTAAGTCTGGGTGTACTTTGTGTCCGTTTCATGTATGTTTATAAAGATCCCCGCGACGCAGGAATTTATATTCCTAATACGAGAGTTGTCGTTTTTAAAAGAAAAAAAAAGAAAAAAAAAACCAACTGGCTGCTTGCAGGGATGCGGTCTGGTTCCAAAGGTATCCTAAGGATGCTAAGCAATAGACTTGAGGTTTCGTCATGCAATAAAAGTCCTAGTGAGGTTAAAACGAGTGTGTAATCTTTATTTTCTATGTTACTAATATTAGACGTAAGTAAATTATTACTAACACATTGGGCCGAGTTGATGCTAACACATTGGGCCGAGTTGCTATCTAATAAACAATTGTAATCATTATAGATAGACCAGCTCTGGATATAAAGTTTTTGTTTTACTTACTTGAGTATTTCGAGGCATCTGACGAAGGCTTAAACCATCCTATCATGATGGTGTTAACCTTTAAAAAACCTATAGTTTAATTATAATGCCCATACTTTTTTTTTAAATAGATATGTAGAAAAATTTTGGTCTAAAAGTTAGTGAAAATCGACTTACACTGGATGAGACACTTATTTTTTAATTTTAGTAATGATTGGTTATTTTGTTGATTAGTTTGCCTATCGCAAATTTGACATGAATATATTTTAAAAACTTAACTTTTCTTTATTCTTAGGCCAATTGGCTATAAATATCGTATCGTATCGCTGTAGTCGGTTAAAAAAAACTTTTAACAAATATACCACTAAAAAGTACTTGTTTTAACAATATTAATAATATTAATGTGAGAACGTCACTAGTAAAGAGAATTTAGCATGACTAATACCTGAATAATCTCTATCACATATGCGCATTCTATTAAATATTAACACAAAGAACCTTTCAAGCACGTATAACCTCGAATAACCTTATTGAAGCTTCTCGAAGGTCGAGGGTGGACAAACTGGAATAATACCTGTCTGCTTTAAATGTCGGCCGAAGTACGGTGGACATAATGCTGGAGAGACAATTTTATTTCAGACATCATTCGAATACCTATTTTCTTACGATAATCAAATTCTGAGAATTGATAAAATATAATTGATCTGGCTAAGCATTTTAGTGTACATAGTAGAAATTGGATTGGCAATGTAAAATAAGAAACCGAATTGGGATAATTAAATCATTAAGGCAAGGATGATTTTTAAATATTTATTTATTACTAACATTTGCCAGCGGCTATGCCCACATATACGTCGGTTATCGCAACAAAATGTCATTAAAGTAACTTTCCCTATGATCCAGTTTATCTCCATACCAAAAATTCATTCAAATCAATTAAACGGCTTAGCCGTGAAGGTGTAACAAACGTAGCAAAACGTATTGTTTTCTTGACTATCTGAGTAAGTTTTGAATTTATAGTATTATTAAGTATTTCTAAGTTTGGAGACATCTGTATACACTCAGGTACATAGCTGAACTTAATGCCTGGGTATTCTCTGCCAGTTAGCTTTTGAGTGATTTAGAAGTTTTGTAATTTATAGACCTAAATTATTTATATAGGTAGTTCTATTCCCTCTGCCTACCCAAGTGGATGTGAGATTTGATTCAAACTACGTAGATTGATTTAAAGTTATTGTGTTTGATAGATTTGATTCGTAAAGATTTTTGAAATATTCCACATTATATATCGCACACCAAGCAATAATCCGGTTATAAAAAAATCTCAATTTTACAAGAGATATGAGTGGGAATGTTTAAGTCGTTGATGTATCAAATGCAAGCTATTTTTGTGAAATATAACTACTAATAATATGAAACTCTTTTTATTGAAAACTTTGTAATTTATGAAAATAAAAACATACCAAAAATTCTATACATAAAATTTATCACTAATTTGGTTTTTATGATTTTTGCAGTAAATAAATATAAAAAAAATATTTAGTATCAATATATTATACACGTCTACGGCATTATTTGTCATCGTAGATGTAATACATAATATATTATAACTGAGTTATCGTGGTAATATCAAATAGTTAAGTACATATTACGAAATATATATATTAAAATAAGTTCAATTAAAACTCCGCATTGACGGTTACCAAAAACCTTATGAAAATTATTTACGCCAATAGCTCGTAAACGTAACTTATCAATGTAAAATATATTTTTTGACCAGACCTTTTAACTATATATTTTTGTTTCTGAATCATTAATCAACAACCCATAATGTCCCTCTGCTGGGCTTAGGTCTCCTCTTAGGATAGCCATACGTCCCCACGCTGGCTAAGTGCGGGTTGGGGACTGGCAAGACAAAGTTGTGGCTACGTAATCTTACCGTTGGATGTTTTTAAGCCGCCCAAAGGCCTCCAACTAAGCTTCACGACTATTATCCTATGATTACAACCGGGATCAACTGCTTAACGTGACCTCCGAATCACGGAGACGCTCATGGTAACATGGCACCAGCGGTCACTCATCCACTGTACTGACCGCGCCATCGTTGCTTAACCTCGGTGATTGTGTTTTTGAATTCCCAACAATAAATTTAATTTTATAATATCTTTGTATAATATTTGTATAATATCTTTGTAATATCCTTGTGAATAACCAGAAAAAAATTGCCCATGTGCATTTCAGTCTATAAATGCCGAATTTTAAATAACAGTAAAAATCGCGTTAAATACGTCGATATTACCTTAACATGTCAAAAAATAGAAGGTGCAGTATTACTGGTATGAGAACAAATTGATTTAATTTGTGGTATGCTTATATAAGTACAATTAATGGTATTGATTTTCAACTTCTATTAAACTTTCATAGACACTTACTATTGTCTTATCAAGCAGCTGCTCATTTTCAGCTAAACAGAAACCAATACAACTATAACAAACATGAATCACGAACCACAATGTTAAAACCGCTATTCGATATTTTAAAGTGATTGTCGAGTCGAGTCGATCAGCGGTTCCGATCATATTACTATATGAAATTCAAGATCGATTATATTGTATGTTTATGATCCAGTCAGTGAAAAGAGGATGCAGATTGACATCGCACAAACATTTCAACTGGTGGTAGGCAGGTATTTAAATACAAACTTATTGGAAATTAGACTTTTACTATTAATCATGACATTATTATCAGCTATTGGAATCAAAAAGCTAAATTGGTGCCAGGGTTAAGAAATTAACTTGTTTTATTCAGAGGCGCAAATTAAAAATACATTTGACAAGGAAGCTTAGAATACAGTAACGCACCCCTAAAACCACCACCTTTCAAACTTCAAAGGGCAGTTTAGCTGAAATTCCCACGTTCGCAGCTTTTTTAATCTCAGCTATGCCAAAACATTCGTCGGTTTTAATACGCGGAGATAAAGTATGACGTCTTTGTTATATAAAAAAAATTCAGCGAAATAAAAATCCACGAGACTTGTTTGTATATACATTGATATTACATAAATTTTAAATCTGCAAAATGTAAATTGTAAACATCTGTAGGTAATTCAAAGAAGTTTTTTATTCTAAAAAGTACTTGATCTTCTACAAGCTGTGTACTTACTATCTTTCACAAATTTGTTACCAGTGAACTATTTAATCTGATTTTGAAACACTTATATTCTTCGAGAAATTTATCTTTCTAAGAAGCTTATTTATTTTCTCTATGTTTTCTTTGAGAAAGTAAAATCTGATTATATTTAAAGTGAAGTTTGAATACAGCCACAATACAAAAACTATCCTTGCGACGGTGTTCAATATCACAACTAAAAAACATCGAAATAAATATTTTAAAGGGTCTTTTAGTTTCAGATGTTTAAGAGTTAAGGTGTATTAAATGGCATTTAATTTTTTCTAAGTATTTTAGTTTTGTAATATTCAATACGCAAATGAATAGGTTTTTCTCAGATTCAGATGCACCGTTATCGCAATCATTATTTCTCATAGGGTGAATTGTAACACTAAAGTCTATTTAAATAACTTATAAAAAACTGTCAAATATTTGGATTTCTTGTCAAACCGTTTGAACTGCGTTTTTTAATTTATTTCAATAACTTAACATGATAAATCTCTTAATATTATTTAGAACATATTAATAACGGTAGAACTCCTTGTTAAAGATTTGAGTTATAAAAAAAAATGGCCAGAGTACAGAAACTTAGCGAAATAACAAGTCCCCATATCCGGAGGCCTTCACAGAACACAACAACCTGAAAATTACGATAATTGGAAAAGTAAGCAACATGAACGTAAAGTTTGTCTGTAAATTATTAAAACTTTATTGCAGCCACTTGTCTATAGAAACTTATTGTGTTCTTCTTAAAAAATAATTATGAGTCGATTACATAAAAATAACTGAGTATTTGTAAGATGTTCTCTCTCACACGGTGATATCGAACAAAATAATTGCTAGTGTCTTAGCTGTTAATCCAGCTGAGAGTATGCTTTTTTATGGTATGATAGTTATGATGGAGCCGATTTTAGTTAGTCATAACGAAAACCAGACAATTATGCGGGAGATATATAATGCAAATTGTGTTTACAGATTATACAGGTACACACTCTGTTCCTAACTCTCATTATCCAATGGGACGGCTATCTGACACGACCGGGGAAAGATCAGGCGTAGGACGTCGGCTTTATGTGTTCTTCGAAGCAAAACGAGAAGAAAGACACCACCTTCCAAACTCCAGATTATTATTAAGAATTTTTATACTGAGAAAAACTCGCTTAAACTCTTTTGCCCGATTCGGGAATTCCACCTGAGATCTCTTGATTATGCATAAACGGACAAAGGAGCAGACGGATCACCAGACGGTAAGCAACTACTACCGCTCATGGACATCTGCACTTCTCAAGGGTTCAAAAGATTAATCACTCTATCAAAATATATTAAAGTAGTTATAAGCTGTAAAAAACTGCAGACGTTTTAAGAGTTATGCTTTTACACAATATACCAACGGACTTATGCCAATTTGATGTAGCCGATCGGAGTTTTGCGCGTATATACATTTCTTTATTCTTATTTATATAGATAAAGTAAAGTATAAGTCCAGGAGCTCAAGGATTTTTCTGAGGTTATAAGGTTTGGGTTAATTTTAGAAAAATATATTTATCATAGTTCTTTATTATGCTATTACGTAAGTAAGTACCTTAATTAAGCTTGACATATTCACTTAGCCTTGAGCTTCGGGTACTTTTATACGTTACATATATTCATAATTAGATATTCCTGTCGAAACAGTAGTTCTAATGTAATCAATTAAATGAATAGGAAGCTAGTATAAATTGAAGTCCTTTGCGCAAAGGTTGACTGCTAGGTGTGATAATTGTTTAACAGGCTTACGCTTTCATTGGCACCGTGATGATTAATATTGAAATGATTTTATTCACACGAATGCTTTGCTACTGAATGTAAGTATTTTTTATGAGTCTACCAAAGTGATTCTACAATGACTGATGGGCAGCATAAGCGCAATCCAAGAGTAGTGTCCACCTCTTACTGCGTATGCGAATATATTTGGTTGCGTCAGCATCTAATTTCTTAACTGACGTTTACTTAACTGGCGAATAATTATTTATTAGTTTTCAGTATATTTAAATCTTTCCCGATTCGATCTGCTACAAAAGTTATTTAAGTCAAACATCATTGAAACTATAAAAATAAACAAAGAAAACTTTACAGAAAGAATTAGCTGTGACAGCTAGTTTTGAATGTTTGAAAACCAAAAACATCAAAACACACTTTGAAATTCACTATTTAAATAACAAAATCTGAACTCTTCCGTTACGAATTAGGTATCACTATAAACGTGTAGGTACCTTATTTAAGTTCCACCCGCAACTGTCTGTGTATCCACGTTTCGCTTGTCAACCAGCGGTTTCTATTAAAAAAGCAAAAATTACATTGTTCGCTGCAGGCGCTGGGTAGGGCTGTCAACCTCCTACACAGAAGGAAAAGGCTTTCATTTTAAACTTTTGTGGTGCCGCCGAGTCCTTTGTGTTGACGAAGCGAAATTTTATACTTCATTCAAAGCTGGTATTTTTATTCCACACTCTTTGCAGTGTATGAATAACTGCCAACCTTATTTTGGGGTTTGTTAGTGGCTGACAAGTTGGTACAGTTTGTTTCATAATATTGGGGAACTTTGTGCTTGCACTTTTACCGAAATACTTCCGTTGTTGTACTTATTTGAATGTAGCTTTGTAAATTGTTATTTAAATATTTTTTTAAAAATTTGGTAATAGTCATAATGAAAAAAAAATGTTTAGTTATATCAGTGACCGAAACTTCTTTTCTATGTGGACTATTAAAATCTATTTATGATATTAGTGGTAAAAAATTAATACGTGTTCGAGTTAAATTTTAAATTTCAATGCAATTTTATTCTACATCCTATACGCCTTGTATCCAGCGAATTAGAAACTTAAAAACAAGTTAAAATAAAATCCTAGTTGTTACTTGCATTACACATGCCTCTGAGAGTTCAGAGTTGTGGAGGTCCGATCCCAGTCGCTTTGTGGAACAACTGATATTCAAATAAAACTGGCTGAACTAGTAGTAGACCCCAAAAGGCTAGGAATGAAGAAGACTTGTATTACACTTAAACTTATATACTTGAACTAAGTTATTCCTGTATTATTTGGTTCCAAGATCAGTGAGGGAATGTCAGGAATAAGTGACAATCGACGGTTTAATTGTAAATATTAGGCCGGGTTCAATATCTTTTATCAGTGATTAGAACGAGTGGTAAATACTTATATTGCTTATACATAACAGATTTTTATTTTAAAACATTGATTGAAAAACTTATAAGTAGACCAAGCGCTCCGCTATATTCAACACAAAACAGCAGACGGCGCTACTAGACCTTTTGTTTTGTTTAAAAGAATAAAAACTTGTTTAAAAGGATATCGTTTGAAAGTTTCAGTTTCATTAAAAGATGACGGACTGATAGGAGCTATTAACAAAACACGGTGGATTTAATTAAAAAACTGCCCGCTATTCAGTCTCGCATGTTTTAGCAGCCAACTCGATTTTCTTTTAAATTACCCCTTATATCATTCGCAACGAATTCATTGAATAAATGTCCGATGTCCTAAATATTTATTATAAAATATTTATTTATTTATAAAGCTCCACAAATTTAGGTAAATGTCCAACCTTTTCCTGAAATACCGCTTTTTTATGTAATAGGGGGCAAACGTATCGCCTAATGGTAAGCATTTACCATTAGGCGATACGTTTGCCCTACTATTACCTAGCTCAGAGATCAGGGAGCTAAATATAATTTGTGAAAAACTTTGTTTTATGGTAATAAATTTATTATTATTATTATTATTATTAATTACCACCACCCATGGACACCCACAATACCAGAGGCGTCACAAGTGCGTTGGCGGCTTTTGGGGACGGTGGGAGGAATTGGGATATGGGCCTTCGGTATCCTCACTAACTCAGTGGAATACAGCACAAGCGCTGTTTCACGTCGGTTTTCTGTGAAGCCGTGATATCACTCCGGTCGTACCGGTCCATGCTTGGCAAAACGTTGCTCACCCACTGTGACTGCTTAAAATATATTTATAATACAACTGCACAGAACTGTTTTTTGAGGACAAATATCATGGATAATTTGATTATATTATGTGTGATTATGTTGTGTATCTCCACGTTATTTTGTAATTCAAAATATTATTTTATTGATACCGATGAACAGGCACCTTCAGGGATATAGTGTACATTAGTTCATAAAGTAAGGAATATTATTACTTATTACTTATGCAGATAATATTGAATCAATTGCAATAGGCATCATGGCAATAACGAAGAACCACTAAAATTATGTATTTATCTAATGAAATGAAGTTTATAGAGTAAAAAATTATTACGTACGTTTATATACGTATACGTATTTCTTTTCATATTTAGATTGAGATTGATAATTAATTAACAAATATAAAACTACAAAAAACCGCAATCCGCCATGTTAATTGAACACCGGTCGGAGCGAGTTACGTCACTTATGTATAAACTCACTTTGTTCGTATAAAACGACGATCACTTTACAGTTTTTAAGAGCTATAATTGACACTGTTTGACAAATGGTAACGTCGCGTCTTACACAAACAGACGCCATGACACCAACGAGTGTTTTCTCGTGAATTTTAAACTTAAAATTTAAATCGCAATTCTTTCTTACAAAATCTTGATTTTTTATAGAATATAACCGTTTTCGACACTAAGAGATACTTCCGAAAATAATAACACAGTTTTTCTAAATTAGTCATCATGCCAATTATTGCTAATGCTCACTGCATTACTTACCTTAGAGTTTATAATAGGATTGCATTAAGTTTATTTTGAGAATGAAGTTATGCATAGGTTAATGTAAGTACATATAATTATTTAAAGAGAAAAACCACCTGCGTCAACATCAAGTGGATGAAACTTTACAGTAATATAGCTAATAAATCAGAATAACGCATAGGCTACTATTTGGCGCGGTAACCGACATATACGCGGGCGGACATGCGAGCATAAACTAATAAGTTCGTAATCACCGTTAAAAAATCTTTATTTTGATACCACACTCAATGTATTTTGAAAACATATTTTTGAATTGAAAACTTCTTTGGAGGCGTTGTGCACTTTTTGTGCTGGGTAAAAATAGTTAAACTCGCGTCAAGACACGTGACCTGACCGAAAATTCGTAAGACGGAGAGAGAGTAGACCATAAATTGTCATACTGCTCGGCTGAATTCGGGACCGCCGAGAGTACCCGATGCTTTGCAGTCGGCTCCTTTTCGCTGTTGTGTCGCTGTGTTTAGTATATTCAATTAATCCTATTAATATTATAAACGCGGAAGTTTATAAACATGGATGGATGTTTGTTACTCGTTTCCGTAAAAAATAATTGAACGGATTTTAATGAAACTTGCTGAGACACCGACATCTACGAGGGCGGAGCCGCGGGCAACAGCTAATACGTAATGATTGTCATTATTTTTTTTATCGCTCGTTTTATTTAAAGAGCAAAGAGGTTCATTTTAGATAAGCTTAAATAACTGTTTGTTTATAGTTTTGACTTTTCATTCCTGTTGGCATTCCTCATGACTGCTTTGGGTTTTATTGTTGATTACTTTTTGGCCCAGAAATACTTCAATTTGTTTTTTATTCAATTTTAATGTACCCAGTTTCACTCTCCCGACTAAGACGAATCTATTTAAACCACTCACATAGGAATACTACAAGCCGTTTAGACTCTAGGGCGTGCATTCATATATACACTCGAAAAACATAACCCTCCTTCTTTCCCAGTCGGGTAACAATACATTTATTACTTCAGTAGGATTTTTTCACTTTAGAATGTGATGAGAAGAAAGATATAACTGAAGCATTATCCTTATGTTTACAATATTAATGCGCGCAGAGGAAGAAGAAAACCACTAAGATAATGTCGTTTTTGAAGTCGAATTGAATATTTAGTCAAAGGTCTACTACATTATTGAACGGTAAAACAAAGGAAATTGGAGTCCGTCATGAGCTTTGATCGCTGACTTAGTAAAATCCTTTGTCTATGTTTCATTAATAAATTTCACCTAAATATGAATTATTAAATGTTCAAGGGAGCTAATTAGCTAGTATAGTTTGTGGTGAAAATAGGTTTCAAGCCAAATTGGCAGCTTTGGGAACTGGGTGAGCGTAAACTTTATGTAATATATAAGGAACTTAGATAGAACTTAACTGGAAGGGTTAATATTGTGACAGTGTGCATTAGGGTTTTATATTACGATAAACGATTACGATTGCAAAAGTAGTGTCTCTCTCTGTCTGTCTATAATGATTTCACGGCTCAACCGCAGCACCAATCTTAATGAAATCCGGCATGAATATGCTTTGATTCCTTAGGAAGAACATAGGCCACTCTACCGCGATAACTAACGTACAAGTAACGTAGTTGAGGGTAAAAGATAGCTATATTATAATTAATTAATAATACTACATATTTAAGGCTTTATTTATCTATTCACTGTTCTTATATTTAATCATTTACATAATGAAAATCTGTACCTATGGCAAAAAGCTACACACTATGTGTAGTCTACACATTATGACTTGATAACAAGAAAACATCCAGCAAAAAATAGTTCTTAAATATTTATTTTTAATACATACCGTTTTTTGTTTAAATAAAAGCAAATATATAAATCTTCATTGACAATACAGTTTATACATATTTGCGTATCGGTGCTAGCCGCACTAGGCTTAGCCTGTATTGCGGCTATCATCTCAGTTCGTTTTAAAAGCCTGTTATATAGAAGGTATAGTTAAGTATGTACTAGCTCTTGGCTACAATCATTCTACCTCAAAACTTGTCTCCGCATAAATTAACGTGTAACGTCAACCAGAAGAAAAGACTATTCTAGTAATTCTTCTAGTAAGTTATTGGTTCTTAAGTAGTGAAAACTGATAACAATTCGTATGTACTAACTTACACGTCGTTGCAGATTTATACCTGTATATTTTTTTCTTTAGGGCTAATAAAATAACAAAGTATTTGTTATTCTATTACATGACATTGGTCTAGCGGTTGACATAAGCAACTGCCAATCAAGAGGTCTCGGGTTCGAATCCCAGGTCGGGCCGAAAGTGTTATTGTGTTTTCTGATTATAGAAATACTTAATAACAGCTTGGAGTTTGGAAGTTGGGGTCTGAACCCCCGTGCCTCTGCGAGCACGTAAAACTGTCGGTCCTGCGCTTGATCTCGCCCCGGTCGTATCGGTTAACCGTCCCATCGAATTATGAGAGAGAGGGAACAGAGAGTGCACCTGTATTTGCGCGTACATTAGTGCACTATAATATCCCCTGGCTGGTCTCCATTGAGACAGGCCGCCGTGGCCGAAGTCGGCTAGGAGAACATCATCACATGACTTTAATACATATTGTTAGAATAAGTAGTTTTCCTGCAATCTGTGGAAACGATTTAACTAAAGTGTCTGTAGTGGCAATGAGCAAAGCACTCAGATGGACGAGATGACGTATCATATACAATTTCTGTAAGGCATGTCCGATTTTCTTTTGTTTTACGTACCTTAAAAAGATCTACCAGGTATAAACATACCTTCTCAAGTTAAATCAATAAACAGGACCATTATAGAAACAATGTTACGTACGCAGTCACTCCTTTATATTGTTTAAAATTTGTTCCTTGAGCCTTTAAAGCCACGTCTAGTCATGATTTATACCTGGCTGTTTATTTCGGAGCCCGCAGCATTTTTAATTGTACCCAATTAACTTTATTCCTGCCCTCGGCCCCAGAACCCAATTACATCACTTTGGTAGAAAAAAAATTGAAGAAAAATAAAAACAATAAAAGATTTTACACGGTTCGTTGTGAGTGGCCAATTTATTAGATCAAAACGTAACGACATCTTTTATCTTAATTACTTTTCCTTCGGACCTTTTTCGTTACTTACTGACTTATTGTTTTCATTCTTTTCTCACTGTGATTAAACAAGGATTCGCCATTAAGTCGTATTATGACGCTCAGCTGCCACCTGTTTTTTTGGAATTTCGTCTTTTATTTTTCAATATTTTCAAAGTTTATGAAGGTGTTTGCTGTTACGAATATTCCAGGAGAGTATATTTTATAGGTTAAATAAAGTTCGATCGAATTTTTTTTAGACAAAAGGCTCAAATGAGAAGACAGATCGCGTTATAGTAAGTAATAATTGGCATCTATGAAAACTAGAAATGGAGCCCTAGTGCCAAGTTGATAGAGTGAGAGTGCTCTGTTATCTTAAAAATTCTGCAGGTAACAAATTATTACTTGTTGGTTGTGTGAAATAAATACATTTTAATTGCGATCAACGCCAAGGAATCGATAATGACGCTTTTGTTTTAATTGAAGGCCTGCCATATGAGTCTATTCAGTCTGATGGAAAGTTTAAGTAAAATTCAAGAGTGGGGGTTACCATTCACTGAGAATACGAGCATTGCAGTATAGCGATCCATAGTATGGCGGCCTAGTGAGATGGTTGTTCACTTCGATTTCATTCGCTTAAACGATTCGAAATCAAAGTGGGAGAGAAACACGTACGCTGATAGTGAGCTCCCGTTTTTCACTGTTTGGAACAAGAAGGATGAGTAAAACCGTTTAGTTCGAGAGTGTAGTGTGTCTTACTAACTTTCTCAATGTACTTATATGGGTTGAAAACCCGGAAAATATTCAAAATATACCAGGATATCGATCATGTTCTCTAGTGGCAGTCGAGTATTATCTCTTATAAGTTTCATGGCACTTATAAAACAAAGTATTTTTCAATTAAGAGCAATAATTACTAAGATTGGCAAGTTCAAACATCATCTTCATAATCTTCTGCGCGCTCAAAAGAGAATATAATACAATTATAGATAATACAAAATGTAATGTAAAATATTCGAGAAACTACTCCGATTCATAATTAACTATTGCGGTCGGTCCCTAATAATTCAGATACAATTAAACACTATAATGGTTATTGATTTATAATTATAACACAATATTCATGTGAATTGAATTGATTTTGAACAATGGCTATCTATTTGAATTTATAGTGTTGTACCCACCTAGACATATTTTATACCTATGTCATCTACGTCAAGTAAGCTAGTGTTAGGATACATGTAACGTAGATTAAGCATTGTTGTAGTTCATACTTGGTTTAGAAATGTGTTTGTAGCCGTCTTCTAAGTGTTTTATATATTTATTTAAAACTTCATGCACTTACGTACATCGTCGGACTTAAGGCTTGAGGCATTCTCTAACTGCCAACCTTTGGGGAGTGTGGAGATACAGGAATCATCGCATCGGGTTATAGTTGTCCAGAACAACACACAATTGACATAAGGCAAGAGTCACTTCATTTAAACATAGACATATATACGTAGACATATAAATACATACATATATACATACACTTTTAATGGTAGTAAATAAAGATTGCCTGGAAGAGATTGCTTTTGGCAATAAGGCCGCCCTTTGTACACTCCGTCTCAAATTTTATGTACTCTCTCTATTATAGTGTACAAATAAAGAGTTTTCTATATATCTATCTATCTATTGATGATGTTCACCTTGTCGATTTCGGAGACCAGCCAACTAAAATATTATAGACCCTTGTGGTCGGTGTGTGTGCGTAAACACAGGTGCTCTCTTTATTCCCTCACTCTCATAATCTGAGGGGATGGTTATCCGATACGACCAAAGTAAGATCAAGTGCAGGACGTGCTCCCCGAGAAGCTGTTATTAAGCATTTATATAATCAGTTAAATTCAGTTATAACATTTTTGCTCCAATTGCCCCAAGACCAACGAGGTAGTCTTAAAGTTTACAAGTAGGTCACCATATTGCATTGTCTCCATTAGCAATGACTAGGGCAAGTACGACTCTTCGATTCTACTAATGTTTTCTATCAGGCAGAGTAGAGTCACTTTGGCAGAGTTTGTATTTAAAAAACCATTAATGCTTGATAAGAAATAAATAATGAGCAGTAAGAAATTTTGCAATTAGAGTTATTTGAATTGAATAAGGTTGATGTGATAAGAATAAGTGTAATAGTGATAATTGAAGTGCTATTCTTGTAAGAGATAATTATGTAAAATAAATTTACATTTGGCAGTCTAACAAAATTAATAAGGATAATAGTTTTTATTTATAATAAATATTTAATAAATATTCTCGGACAACTAACACACAACGCCATCTTGTCCCAAACTCAACGAAGCCTGTATTATGGGTACTAGACTACCGATATGAATACATAAATACTTTTTTTTTGTAAATACATACATATTATACATAGGAAACATCCAAATTCCGAAACAAATATTTGCAGATCTTAACAAACACTTGGTCCGACCCAGGATTCGAACCCGAGACCTCATGGACAGCAGTCGCGTATACTACCTCTGCGCCACCGAGGCAGATATGTACTGTAGAATTGTCAAGTTTAAATTAAAAGAAGAAAATTTACTCACTCAGTACTAAGCAATCAATGAATTGTTTATCACAGTTTTTAGTAAATTAAAAGTTGTATGTGATCATCATATTTACATAGATAAATTTAAATATTTATATTTCATAACACACGAGTGTGCTTCAGACCATACGACTGAGAGAAAAAGAGAAAGAAAATGTGTGCTCGCATCTCTCTCCCTACTGTAATATACGGAACGTAACTATCTCTTTTCTCTTTATATCTTCACTAACTTATAGCGCCCTCTCAATTTCCGTTGCTCTCGTCAAGCTGATCACACTTTCTGTAACGTTTTCATCGCGCGTCCACCAGGTTACTCCCCAAGTCAAGCGTGCGTAAAAAAGTAAGTTTAATTTCAAAAATATAAAGTTTGGTCATTGATTTTTAAGTAAAAAGTATTAGTGTGCCACAGACCACCCTAGTTGCATTTAAATTTTGCGATTACCGCCACCCATGGACACCCACAACACCGGAGGCGTCACAAGTGCGATATCAGCCTTTAGTGGATGGGAGGAGGAGCTGGGGTATGGGCATCCGGTATCCTCATTCACTTGGTGAAACACTTCGCTAGTGCTGTTTAATAAAGGTTTTCTGTGAGGCCGTGGTATCACTCCGCTCGAGCCGGCCCATTTATGCCGATGCGGCCCTCCCACGCTTGCTTGCTTGTGATGCTCAATATCCATGATATAAAGGTTGTCTGTATGAGATCGCCGTGAGCAATTAGACCGCCGATTGTTACTTATATCACGTATAATTTTTTTTGGCGTAATATGTAAAATGCGCTAACTTAGAAAATTTTGAAAATAGCGAAGTGACAACAAAACATGTAAATATTAAAAAATAAAATCACAACAAATGTTGGCCGGTTTGTTCACTTTGATGTATATTAGTAAATTAAAATAGAAGTACAAAACTTAATGTAAAATGTTTGAAATCATCTATGTTTAATTCATTTAATCAAATTTTATGTTACTGAACTTTAGTCTTAGCTGTTGAATATTACCATTACTTTCATCTACACTAAATTAAAGATACATTACATTGCTACATTTCAAACACATGACCGACATATACCAAAAAAATTCTAGACAGTGACCGTATGCCATTTTTTTGACCGTAGCAGTTATTTTTTAGTTCGAACGTAGTATTTGGTCAACGCAGCATTGAGCGTATGTAATTGTTCTGGCGTCAGTACATGTCGTGCCAATTATTCCAGACACCCAACGTCATCCACACACCAGCGGTATTTTCCAAAGGATTTCAATACAGTTATCGTTTATTTATTTTTGTGGGAATGTTTCAGCTTTCGGTAAATGTTTTTGTTTCTACAATCAATTTTTTATTTTATTCTTCTGCACTAGGACACACGCTAACAAAATATACCTTTATCTTCACTAACTTATATTACAAATTCGAAAGTAGGTCAGTCTATTACACTTTCATGGCTTAACTGCTTAACCGATTTGGCTCAATTTCAGTATAGATATAGATTGGGCTTTTGAGAAGGACATAAGCTAGTTTTTGCGATAACCGACTTACTTGAGGGTGTAGCCACGGGCAAAAGATATTAAGTAAATATCATATTCATCAACACTCTTTTGCAGTCCATTGTAGACATAGACCTCTCCGTAGAAAGAAGATAGTATATTTCGCAAGTAAAGTATTCAGCAAATTTGGTCAGTAAATTTTATTTTGCATTAGAAATTATAAATCTTATATCAAAATATTAACAAATTATAGTAAAGCATAATAATTGAGACTTGAATTGTTTCAACAAGTGAGTGAGGGTATCTAAAGGCCGGTAACGCCCTTGTGACGCCTCTGGTGTTGTGGGTGTCCATGAACGGGGGTAATAGCAAAATCAATGAGGGTGGTTTGTGGCACACAAATCGAAAAGCTACTTTTTACTTAAAATGAATCACCAAACTATATAATTTTGAAGTAAAACTTACTTCTTTACGCACACTTAACTTGGGGAGTAACCTGGTGACTGAGTGACGAAAGCGTTACAAAATATGTGATCAGCGTTACGAGAGCAACGGAAGTTTAGAGGGAGATATAAGTTAGTGGAGATAGAAAGAGAGATAGATAGTTACGTTCCGTATATTACAGTAGGGACAATAAAGGGATGCGAGCACACATTTTCTTTCTCTTTTTCTCAATTCGAGAACCCACCCTGTGACGATAACAGTGTTGTGTAGTTCAATGTCATGCAATGATTCGTTAACATTTTTTTAAGAAACAAAATTAATAATTCTATTAATATTCAACAGACGCTTAAAATTACTTTGATATTGCTGTCTGAAATGCAAAAATATTCTGTTTAATCTCCATCAAACATAAACTTTATCTCTGTAACCCTTTTACGTTGTTATTTTTAAAGCTTCAGAAAAAAAAATGCTAAACATTAAAATCAGCGCTACAAGGTTTTATTAAACCTATATATTCTGGTACATTATAAAAACTGTAGATCAAAACAGAAGACGAAATGAAAAATTTTGTTTCACGGTAAAGGACGTTAATGACAACCGAAAATCATGAATTTACAATAATTAATAGAATTCCAGATTTAGGACATATAACTATAGCAATTCTGCTATCGGAGATTTTAGATCCCCGATGACTTTAGTTACTCAGAGAAATGCAACGAAAGAAATGCTGGTTTTAACTAGGCAAATAATATGCCAAAGCATTGAGTACTTTCCACCTCTCAATTATCACAGAAGAGTAATAGTTTTGGCACTCTGTGATTGTATGTTACACCATAGCGCCTAAACTACTGCACAGACGTAGTCTTACTCGCAGGTTTTATTGCTTTTGATGTTGATCACCATTTCATTTTATTTGTCTTTTTTGAAATAGAAGTAGTCTAAGTTACTTCTCAGAATATCAACTATATGCCAGTGAAGTTGCCGTCATAAGTCATAGTCATAGTTGATAATTTTGATTATCGGTCCAGCCTTTCGAGACATTAGCCGGGACAAACAGACAGATAGACTAAAATTTCAGAATGATTCTATTATTTAAATACTGTAAACGTTTATACTTTCAAGTGCATTTAGTAAAAAGCTGTTAATTTGGCATTCGAAACAGACAATGCTATTTCAATTTGATTTATATAAAATATTTTGATTTTGAATGCATTGGTGTTATCCTAGCTAATTTCGGATACGGCAGTTAGTCTGAGCAGTCAGTCAGACCAGCCAACTACGCAGAAGATATTGTACTGCACAAATGTGGGCGCAACCATAGGTGCACTTTCAGTTCCCTCACTCTCACAATCCGATGAGATGGTTATGCCACGCGTCCGACCTCTTCGAAGCACGGTAGCTACGAACCCAACTTCCAAACTCTGAGCTCTTATTTAGCATTTCCATATTTAGAAAACCTCAATAACACTTTTTGGCCCGACCCGGGATAAATTGATAGTAATACGTGCAACCACAACTTAAATGAATTTGATAATCAATATCTTTATTTTGCGAGCCTTATCACACGTAGACATTTGATTATAGTGACTATTCATGCGTGCATAGCATTAGTCTTAGCTCTAAATTTAATCACTTCTTACTACCACTCTACATCTAAGCCTCCCTCTTAAAATTTTTGACAGCTGTCCATTGACATGCAAAAAAGAGATTTCTAAACTCATTGCGTACTGAAACACCGATGGAAACTAACTTTTTGGAAATTCACATTCTCAAGTTTAAGGATCGTTTTACAAATACAGGGGTATGGTGTTTTGGAATAGCGGCCATATTAACTGAAATTCCTTTCAGATTGGCCCCGGCGACGACCCTCATCAGATTGGACTCTGTCATTACACATTAGACAATTTCGGATAGTCTCATATAGCGTACAACCGAGGAGTTAAGTGGGAATCGAAGCCATATTGAGAATACACCAATTATCATACAAAGTTTTTATCCCGTACAGTGTAAAAGTTTTCGATTGGTTATTTTAACTCAAATATGCCAAGTTAGAACACAAACAAAGTTTCATTAGCACAGAGAGCTTTATAATGCCTTAGGCGATATTTACACTGCATTGAGTTCCATCGTATAGCGCGGAGAAATAGGTTTCATCATTGAAAACAAGTAGAAAACATGCCTAGGAAATACACTGATAATGTTTAGATGCACGTACATTTAAAACTATGTCCCCGACATGGAACGCAGTGCAGTGTGATAGTCACATTTATTTTTATCACACTAGCTGCCAAAATGACTCAGCGCTGTCTGATGGAAAGCTTGAGCAAAATCCAAGAGTGGTGGTCACTATCCTCAATGCGAATAAATACAATGCAGCATGGTGACCAACACTGAGATTGTGAGAAGCTTTTTCAAACCCCGCTTAAAGGACCCGAGATCATAGTGGGAAGGAAACACGTGCGCTGGTACTGAGTTCCTGGTTTTGACCGCTCGGAACAAGAACCGAAGTGATGAGTACAAAAACGTATGTCTACCACTCTGAAGCGGTGACTTTCAAGGCTGGCACATGTTTTCCTGTAGAGGAAGGGAGAGGGGGGGATGTTTGAGTATAAAACCTTGTCGTATACAACCATTTGCACGATGATTTTGATAGAGTTAAGTGATATTAGTTTGTATCATTATATAGATGGACACTAACTGACTAAGCTAAGGTCACGTTCTCAAATTACAATGTCTAACGTCATGACTTATTTGGTTGAAATGAAGGGGGTTTTTGTAATGGAACATCTCCTCCATTATCTATCTATTACCATATTTATCCCATGAGAGCTTAATAAAAAACAAACCATGCACAAAGGGTTGTCTTATTGCCTTATAAAGCTTTTGCTCACACAATATGCTGATACATAGCTCTATGCCACTTTAAATTTGAATATAGTTGAGGCACCAAGTACTATTGTTCATAATATTTATACTAATATTTTACAACGCCCCTATTCAAATTGATGTTTGAAGTCAAGACGAAAAATTTCAAGTTGTTTCTTAGTAATATGTTTCAAATCTTACTATTCCAATTTGCCCAGTATAAAGGCTGCCCTATTAGTATGCTGAGAGCATTTATTTTAAGACTTAAGTAACTAACTGGAATTTTAAGTGGATTGATTACTGAATTTTGAATAATGTCTAGAACAGCGCCTTTTCTCAACTTGCGTTCAAAAACTTAAATGAACTTGCAGATGACTAGCTACAAATTTAGACGCTGGCCAGATAGGTTCTTATAGGATTTACTTCAAGTTTTTTAGTTGCCTTTTACGACACCGGTGACAGTCCTTATTCTGAATTCGTCACATACCAATATATTATTCTTGGTAATTTAGAGGGATTAAATGTACGACCATCCACACATGCCTAGTGTGAGTATCTAGGCAGAGCCTGAACTGTGACAGTAAGGTTTCTCCTTCTTCTTAACGTTTCTTTCTTATTTTGCGTGCCAGAACGCGGCCATTTCGACAGAATTCTTTATGGCAGACATCAGGTAGTTCTGAGTGCAAGTGCCTGGGCACGCAAGGCGCGATTCAAAATTGTACATCATTTCGATTGCACCGCACAAACAGTTTAGGTCGCCCCCGTCCGGATATCACCACCCAGATACACCCGCCTTGCTCTGGCAAACTTGAGTCGGAAATCTATGTAAGGACTTCCAGATCTACCACGGTTATTCATGTCCAGTTGATAGGCTCTCAGCAGGTATTACAAACAGGCTTGGCAAAGACACTCCCTCTCTCCGCAATATGTCCCATTGCTTGAAACGAGTCCAAGATTAATAAGTTGACCCATCGTGCAAAACTCTTGCGGCTCCTTAGATTTTGTTTGGATGGAATGTGGTCGCCTGTGAATTGGATGCCTACTGGTTATTACGGACATGTACCTTTTTTATACTTTCGCAGTTTTTCCTGTGTGTGAGGCACCTGTTCAACATGATGTCCGTGTAATTTGGATGGTGATTGTGAGTAATGGGTACTCTGACACATGATATTAAGCCATCGCCGCTCATGATTCACTATTGACAAACTGATGATAAACATACTTGCATAGAAAATAAAATTTCGTCGTGGAGTATTTTAACACATTTTTACCCGATTACTGCAAAGCCAAAGGAGGGTTATAATTTTGACAGACTATGTATGTATGTTGTATACAATACTATACTATATTACACAATTATCAGTGTGCAGAGATAGGGAGACAGATGACACTGAAAATTATGAACTGTAACGTGTGACTACGCCTCAAACTTGATATGTTTATCTCTTTACACTGATAATTGTGTACTATAGTATCGTATCGTATGACAATATTATCAACTTGCAATGAAGGTATCTTGGTAGAATCTATGTATCGATTATATGCCTTCCTCAGTAACTTTGTTTAATTCAGTGTCCTGAAAACTTGTTTCATACTTTTTCAGTGTCATTTTTTGTCGTAGTTGGGTTTTAGTTCTTACTTCATTTTTTCATTGTGTGCAATTTGCTACTGTAATGTAATGAAAAAATGCTACGGCAAAATATTACGCCTTAGATAGTAATAACCCCTGGTAATTACCCTTCAAAACAATGCGCAAAAATAAATTACATCATATTTTGACAGCGTGAACAGTTTTGCTCTTACCTGTACATATCAACTTAAACTACGCTATTAAGAGAGACGCCGCAGTAATACCTAACAATGGCTCGCATTAGAACCTTACTCAATAAGCCTTCGTGCATCACTTGATTTCCCCGAAGGCCCAAGAGATCTATCCAAATCTTACCCTTCTCTTGCAATACACGATTTCGATAACAGATTGCTTTTGAAATTACGATTAAGGGAGCCTATAATTTATTCGATGAAGTTTGAGATCTCCAATCAGTACTAATGGGTGCTATTGCATACATGTTAGAAGGTATTGTAGTGTGAAGATCGGAGTGATAATTTAATTTTCTGTAACGGGACAAGATTTTGAGTATGATTTAAATTTTGATTAAGTTGCTGTAAAACAGTTATCATAAAACTCATTCAGTGTCAATAAAAAACATCATATAGGAATATAAGCTTCGGTATGACACAACTGTATTTATTCTAGAAATGATTATAGTTCCTTCCTTATAATTCCTCCTAAGGAAAACGTAAACAAAGAAATAGTTTCTACAACCAACAGTTACAATAAAAAAACTAAGTGTCCGGTTCCATTCTTAGCTCAGAACAGATTGCTTGAGTGCACGGTTGCAGTAAACGTTCAGTTATTTCTAAAATAAAAAGCAGAAACAAATAAAAGGTGACTTCAAATTCAATTTTCCGATTTCGAAATACTTGTATATTTTCTGAAAGGATGATTAAAACGTGAAGAAGCGTGCCATAAACAGCTCTTTTACACAAAGATATTTTCCTTTTTCATTATCTCCAACTTGTATGCCATCCAGTTATTAATTCCCGGCGTTGTTAACAAACAACGGCACCTACTATTGTTCAAAACCGCACCAGATACTCACAAAAACATGTCATGGGCATTCTATGAAAATCCTTTTTCGTCATAACTAATCCCTATTGTCATTGAGTTAAACATCATTTTCGTTTGATTAATGTGCCCGATTTATTCGTCAAAGGGAATACTCGGGAAAACAATAAAAATCGCCAAAGGATCATTTCTTTCCTCAAATATCCAATTTATTTATATGTTTTATGAGTGTCGAAATGTGAATTGAAGACTCTCGAATTCGATTCCTAGAGGCAACAGAGTAGTTTATTATAATAAAACATCGTCCAAATGTTTTTACTATAACTTTTTATGAAAGATAAAACCCAAATATCTATAATAGCGCTATTTCGTATAAGCCACTTCTTTGGTTATGATTTCTCGTTTGTATTCCAAACCTTTCCAGTTACAGTACTGTATCTAATTACATAGACTTTCAGTAAAATGTTACTACTTGTGATGATGTGCTGTTTTAATATGTTTTTGCTAGATTAAGTTCTGGAATAAACACAGTTGTTAGATACACAAATTTTAGTTGACAATTACAATTTACTTTGTCGAATTGTGATGTCGCAATAACATTTTGTATGCTTGTCTCGTTTAATATTAAATTACAACATAATAATATTTTTACTATAATTACCAGACTACTAATAAATAAACACAGGTACATATTTCAAATAACACCCCGAAAAAATCTGCGCTCATTACATAATGATTTTCCTTAATTGTAATCGAATGCACGACCTATAGCTTAGCAGCCACGGTCTCTAATCACTATTCTAACAATCGAACCAAATCTAAAACTGTAGTTAAAACTACTAACTATCCTAGCGACTGAGGTTGGTAGATTTTTATATGCATAATGATATTCATATATAATACGAACTTCAAACCTTCAAGAAAAGAGCTTACTCCTTCTTAAAAGGCCGGAAACGTATTTGTGACGCCCGTGGTGTTACGGGTGTCCGTAGGCGGTGATAATCGCTTACCATCCGGCGGTACTTCTGCTCGTTTGCCATCTGTATCATAAAAAAATATAGCTCAAAGAACACGGCTCATCCCCCTTAGCCAACACCTAATACAAACGTAAACGTTACTAGTAAATTAACATATATATGATAATGACGTCATCAGGTCAAAACAAAATATTAGCAATTATACAAGAGAACAATATCTATATATTAATACGTGAAGCAAAACTTTGGATCCTTTTTTACAAAAATTGTGCGGACAGAGGAGTATGAAATTTGGCACACTTATAGTTTATATTATGTAGGAGATATGCAGAACGCTAATATTTTTCAATAATAATGCTTATTAGGAACATTAAATTAAAAACAAAACATTACACACACTACCATGTATTTGACACACACATACACAAATATCCGTATACACAAAATCTATGTATGTCAAAGTCAAACTTGATTATTTTTTGTCTATATTGTCATACTAATGGCAAAAGAAGCCATGATGAAGACTTTGTTTAAAGAGGTGTAATAACATTAGACAAACGAAACCCTTAAAAGTTCTAACAAAAAAACTAAAAGAGTTAAGGTCGAATTTCGATCTCTTGGCAACCACTAGTAATACTAGAAGTGTTAGAGACTGTAGAGAGAGAGAGTTGACGTGATCCACATGCATCTTGGTTAAAGGTCTGGGCAAATTATGGTAAGTGGCTACTACCGCTCATGAACACCTCAACTCAACAGACATAAGTGCATTGTCATCCTTTTAGTTTCCCTTTTATTTTCAGGAAGGAGAAAGTTTAGTTCCAAAAACTACGTAAAAGTCCATCTAAAGGTTACCTGTAAGAAATGACAGTCTGCTTAAAAGCTGTCTATAGTTCAGGGTAGTGTTTGTATTCTACATTATATAAATAAATATTTTCGGACATCTAACACACACGCTATACAGTCCCAAGCTAAACAGCGCTTGTGTTATGGGTACCAGACACGTGATACAAATACATACATATTTTCTTTTTGTAACTACTTACACAATAAACATAGAAAACAGCCAAACTCCGAAACAAACATTTGCAGATCATAGAAATATTTGTTCTGACCCGGGAATCGAACCCGAGACCTCAAGCTTAGCAGTCGCTTACGCTACTACCTGCGCCATCCAAAAGTACCTATTTATCTATCTAAATATAAAACGAGTTAAGATGATTTCTGAACTTATTAGCTAGAACACTTTTTCTTTCGCATAAAGTACATTTTACTATAATATATGAGTAATGACACAATCTTAACCAACAATAAAGTTAGTTAGTTTATTGTTTTCTTATTTCAACAGTACTCCAAATTAAAATAAAAACAATAAATAAACGGTACATGCATACAGAAATTGATGATTTTTCAATTAATAGACTCTCTGTCACTGGATTCTGAATAAATAACTGAAAGGTAGAATAAATAAATGATGATTCTCATTGATACAACTCATACATATCAAAATTGTCGTGAATATTTTTTATAGCTATCGATACTGTTGTTCTGATTGCATGCTGCGGTTTGACCCGAATGAAGTGAAATGAAAGAATGATTGTGTTTTTATATTTTATTAATTTAATTCACTCTCAATACAACACTTATTATCTGAAACTCACACAGGGATACGATTCCAAACCAGTCAACGTCACACACACAAATAAACGTATCATTCTTTGAATCCTACCAAACTTCTCATCATTTTGTTTAAAAATCATTAATATTGTAGCGACTTCCACATACAGTGGCAATAAAAACATGACACACTGAACCACAGAGTAACGTAGTACACGAAGAAGCTACCTATCCTGCACCGTGCAATAGAAGTTCTCGCGCCGATTAAAATATATACAACTTCCCAATATCAACCGTTGGGTAGTGGCCCGACAGGCATGATCACCTCGCCTGGTCGGAGGATCCTCCCTTAGTGTTGGAGGAACATGACATTCGTTCCGCCACAATATTAAGATTCATTTAACAATGTCTATTATAAAAGAAAAAATATATGTATGAAAAAAAGAAAGACATAAATGTATTAAACACACACATATACATATATAAAATACTCTCACACTTATACATACTATCATACTACTATCAACAATGTAAGAGCATCAGCTAAGGTATTTTTGGATTACTCGATTGAGAGCTTGCGTAGAGTCTTTTAAATTTTTCATATTAATAAATTGTTACACTCAAGATCGCCTAAATGGCCTGTTTGTTTTTTTCGAATTCTAAGCGCATTTTTTAAAGAATAAATTGAAATATTTGCCTCACATTTATTATTATTATTATCATTACTAAGTAAAAAAAATACTTTCTTCAAGTACAACGATTGCATAACACATTATACAAGTCATAATTGTTTTCACAAGATGAAACAAAGCTGGAAAGCATATCAATCAATCTCGTAAACCATCAAAATCAAGGCACAGTGTAGTGTGACGTGTAGGTATACCTGAAAGTTAAACAATGCGACACTGGGACAAAGCGAGTGTAGTGGGCCCTCGAGTTTCGAGACCGCCTTTTGTTCTATGACCCTGCTAGTGATGTTTCTTTTAGGGGTGGTAAGAGTTACGAAAGAGAACGGAAGCGTTTCACAAATCAAAGGTCTTGCCACTTATATATAAAATAAACATCTTATTTTATAACGAAAAGTAAGAAATATTGTTAATTACTAGTACCAACGCGTTTTCCAGTACGGGGTCACCACCCAGGCATGCACTAAATCGAATAAGCACAGGACCGGATTGTAGGGAGCCTTGGGGGACACCTATGTCCAGCAGTTGAAGCCTTTCGGCTATGATGATGATGAATATGACTATAGTTACTCTTTCAGGGTAACGAAGAGCAGGCACGTAGCCTGCTCTTTTCTCGTCTCGTAACTACGAGACCGAATTATGGAGACCCGCAACACTAGAATCACAAAACCATTACCGCTCTTTGAATCTCCAATTCTAGATACAATGGGAGTGGAGTTGGAGGAATTTGGGTGGGTATGTTCTGCTCTAACCTCATTCTCTCCGTGAAAAACAACGAAAAAACTAACATCATATTTTTAAGAAGATAGATCCTCCTGCGGTAGATTTTTCCCATTTGTATCAAAGCGTGGTTGGTTTTTTGTAGATAGATAGACAGTAAATTCTATATGCTTGTGTATTTGTTGGCAACCGACTTTTGTAAGCGTGTTTTTTCAGATTTTAAAACCATGTTTATCTTAGAAGATAACTCCCACATATATAAATACGGACTCATAGAGCACCTAGACGCAGAATAGTAATTTGCGAATCACACAAAGTGTTGACATATGTGGGCTATGATGTGGCGACTGCTTAAACAACTACGCCAGTTCACGATTGTTCCTCCTCCTCCTCCTATTAAATTATCATGACTATAGGTTTTGTTTTAATTATGATGTGCTATTTGCCTTGCCTCTTAGTGCGACTAGACAGCTATATACTTACACCACAGACGTGTGTTTATCAATATTAAAACGATTTATTGATTGTTTAACGTTTAAGGTCTTATGTAACATTTTTTCCTAAAAAAAAAAACGTTGATTCCTAACCAGTCTACTTGGCACCATTATTGTTCGTTAAAGATTTATATATTAAAGGCTGCCTAAATCCATCTTAAAAAGTTCTGAGTTTTTTTTTAGACTGGATTTAAAGCAGTGATAGACGACCACCATTCGGTTTAAAAAGAATAAATAAGTAAATAATAAATTTGTAAAATTTCTTTGGTAAAATTACTATTTATGTAACTTATGTTACATATATAGTAATTTTAAAATTTAAAATTTTTGATAAGATCTAAGTTTTGAACTTGAAATAATCTTTGAAAAAATGATTAAGCTTCTTGTGTCACATTGATACTTTAAGTGAGCCTATCTCACATTTTCAAACTGACTTTAATTTTCTAAACTCATAAAAGTTACAAGGTGAGAAACATCATGCTCTTACATAGAACTGGTTTGAACTGAATGTTATGCGGATGACACGTTTCTGACGACATGTCTTGGTGAGGAGGCGCAGGAGTTGGGGAGGAGTCCTGAAACTCGAGAAGTCGAAAATCAGAAATCCTAACTACCAACCAGGTATTATAAGAACAAGCCGGAAGGTATTTATGATGAGCCATCCATTTAGCCCGAACGTACTAATGGGTCATCACTTTTATAAAAAAAACATGCTATAAAATATGCTTCTTTATCCGCAACATCTTGAAAGATTATTCAATGATGCAGAAGAATCTCAGCAGGCCACCGATACTTTATGAATTATTTATTTATTTATTAAACGCCATACTTCTATGAGTTAAACCAAATACGTTCCCCCAGACAGGAAGCAGTGTCTCTTTATAACAACCACAGAAGATCACTTTTGTACGACGACGTGCTCAGACAACACTTTTACATATATTGTACACTCCATCTCTATAACATAATCAAGGCTCGTTTTAATAATCGTTGTGGATGTTATAATATTGAAATACGAATTGTGGGTTCAGATTTACAATTTCCTTCGGGACCAGGGGTGGGACTGGGCTTAGATGAGCCTATAGGTCTCCTTATTAATGATCCTGGCTGCTACCCAGAGTTCAGGATTTCGATTCCCAGTCATGATGAATATTTTGTGATGAGCATGATTATTAACTCTGTGTCTGGGTGCTATATATCCAAAATATTTACATATATTATAAAGAGGTAAAGCTTTTGAGTTTTGAATGTTTCACCAATAGAAAGCCACATTATTTGTGATTTATATGTATATTATTATAAGTAAGCGAGGCTATGGTCTAGTCCGTAATATGTAAATATTTAAAGATATTGTATATATATATATGTTTAATGATATAATTTGGAATCAAACAGTCATTCCTTCTACTGTGAGATATCCACGCTTCAGCATGCATGGGCTGGCTGGACTATAGTGATACCACGGCCTCACAGAAAACCGGTGTGAAACAGCGATTGTACTGTGTTTTAAACAGTGAGTGAGGATACCGGAGGCCCATACCCCAACCACTGCCGCCTTGTGACGCCTCTGGTCTTGCATGTGTCTATGGACGGCGATGATCGCTTACCATAAGGAATTAAGGAATATCTATATCATATATCAGGTGATACGTCTGCTCGTTTGCCCTTATTCCATAAAACTAAGGTGCGTGTCAGATGTGTAAGGTTATCAAGAATATTATACTTAAGTCGAAATTGTAAAATATTTCATTGTGCTGCTGTTTAATATCAGAACTACTAATTATATTAAAGTGTATTTGATTTTTTATCTAAACACACCAATGTATTTAAGTTAAGTAATTAGTATGTTTATTTTAGTTCATTAGTAAAGCTTCTTCACCATTTATATGCTAATGCTTATTGATTTACACGTAAATACAAGATACAACTACAGGAAATTGCGTTTAAGAGACAGGGATTACTTCATCATTGCCTATCTTTGTTCCAATTTAATTTGGGCTCGGTACAATATGCATATATCTTTTATTCCATATACTGGAGTGGAAAGCTTATGTAAGACTACTCGAGACTTCAGTATTCAAGTAGGAAGTAATATTATTACGATAATCGTTGTTGTATTCTCCATCCATAGATTCAACTCTAGACGCAATCAACATTGTTGTAAACACAGCAAATGGTGCAATCGCAGGGACTAGATAAAACCAGAGAAAATATTGCTTGGTGGCTACCCTTAACATCAGCAAATACTTTTTGATTCCGCCGATTGGGACTGTATTATGAATGCCTTTAAAGAAAAAAAGTACTAGAATACCTATGCGGGATAGTTGCGAGATATTTCAAGGATAGGGTTCTAAAAAACGATACAAAGGACGGCTCACAGGAATATGAAATAACTGACAGAGTACCTCAGGGTTGGGTACTAGGCCCTCTATTGTAGAACATCGTGTATCATGGACTCCTGAGAAGGGTATAACCAACAAGTGCTGAACTTGTAGCATATGCAGACGATGCAGTGGTGGTGACCATTGCGAAGCATCTCAATGAGAGAATTCAGATGTTTAACATCACCGTCTCACAAACCAATCAGTGGATGAATACAGTGAACCAGCAATTAGCCGAACACAATACCGAGGCAGGAAGAGCAACAGCTAGATCCTCTTCCAGCAACGTAATACCTAACGGTGAGCCCTTTGGGATTCAGGGGCCGGAAAAGAGAAGGTGTTGCTTATTAGCTTTTCTCGCGGTTGTGCCCGCGTGAAAGATGTCATTCCTTAAGAATCAAAGTATCTCCATACCAAAGTTCATTGAAATCAATGTTGCCGTTAAACCGTTAACGCGTAACAGACAGAGGTACTTTCGAATTCATAATATTAGACAATGGATTACTGTAAAGATTGTAAATAGACTGTAAAATTTTTACCTTAAATCTGTTTAAGGTGGCTTTAAAATAATAAGAAGCTATAAACCAAAGTTATTACAAGCAGTTTCTGGGTGAAAGAATGATTTTTAAATGTCGTGACGACTTTTAAAAATAGATAGAAACTAGTTTTTATGTGATTCTTTATCAAGAAAGTTTTACGGTAAAGGATTCAGATTGTAACGTTATCCTCGAGTGTGTTTTAGTGTGGTCTACATCGAACTATAGCGATTAAGTGCCAGTTTTAGCATCAATAAAACTTGGTCTCAATTTTTATTGTTTATTAGATGTCATACTCTAGTGTCCAATACTCTATTAATTTGAGTAGATCACTGGGTTGCTGTGGTAACATTACCAATATATTGGTCTCCTAAGAATTTTAGTTTAGTTTGTTTTAGTATTTTACTGCAGGAATTCATACACATGACAATATTGTGTCTAATATTCAAAATTGCTGTAATTCACTTATTGATAATAACAGCAAATGTGACGAAATTTTAGTTTACATTAGCAGAGCTTTTATAACAGTAGTTGAATGATTTCTTTTTTACTTTGAGACTAATCTGAACATACGTATATTACTTATTTATTTCATTAAAATTACACGTAATAATTATATTTATTCATCTAGTCACGCACAACTTCGAATTGAATGATCTTAATTTAATAACCGAAGTGAAATTATAAAACTAAACTTATTCCTGCAATTAATGTCACTCACACTATAAATCACTCAATGATACCATAAGGTATGATAGTAGCATAGATTTTCGGAGCACGCAAACAAAATGTTATATATATTATACCTACTCATTTAGTAAGTAGTTAGTATGGATACACAGAAAACAATAATGATATAAAGCGAAGTCATTTTAATATGTAACATTGACATTGATCTGCTTAAAAATATCGATTAAATTGAATGAATTGATACGGACTTGAAACATATGTGAATTTTAAAAATCATCAGGCGAATCCCAGTCCCATTATTATTTTTTCTTTCGTAAATTAAAGGAGCAAAATAAGACAAGCACATAATTTAACAAAAAAATGCATTTAAACAGTTGAACTATCAGAACTGTTATAAGTATTGTCATCTTCATCACTGCTGTCAATACTCAGAGATATTATTAATTCACATTCAATAATATCGTCTATTCTCACATGTCGGCAATCGAATAACTTCGTGTCCATGCTCTAGGGCTAGTTCATCTTTTACATAGTGGAGCTTGGACGGCTTAGTTGCTTTTACTAGATTTAGCAAATCAACTTTTAATGAAGTTGGACTTGCACCCACACCACTTCTAACCAGCCACGAGACAATTTCTTGCTTTTTATTTGCTTGAGTTGGTGGTTTATAAACTTGTACAGAATAATACGGTGCATTGTCCATTATAATATTCGATGGGTTTTCTAAGCTGACTAGCAGCTTTTACAGCACCCTTTAAAACCTCAAAGTTCATTCCCTCATGGTAATCATCATAAT
The DNA here is from genome assembly GCA_003709505.1 of Hyphantria cunea. Lineage (NCBI taxonomy): Eukaryota > Metazoa > Arthropoda > Insecta > Lepidoptera > Erebidae > Hyphantria > Hyphantria cunea. Next base: position 537,103 of record PKRV01002730.1, read on the forward strand.
ATCCATAAGTGTGGTTGCAAATTGCAGCAGCATCAAAATTATCATCGCCAACAATTTTCTTGTCCCTCTTTCTTTTTTTTTTCTTTTTTCTAGTTTCGGTGTACGTAAAGTATTATCCTCTGAGCCTGATGATCCGTATGTCTCTTTCATAATTTGAGTTACTCTCCTTTTCCCTATTCCCAATGCTTCGGCAACGCGTTCTCTCGGTTGTGTCAATAGTAAAAGAAGCCTATCGTCAACTGATTCACGTTCAAAGTAATTGTACAATTTCACCACTAGTTTGTGAGATTGACTGTTTAGCGTTTTCCCCCGTTTCGACAAGGTGAGACTGTATGTTGTTCTTGTTTACTAATTCTTAAGCAATCGGAGTCCAATTTATAGCCAGGTAAACGTAGTCAGTAAGATCAGTCTAATAAAAAAGCCGGGTCAGAAGAAAATAACAGAGAGCACACCAAAAACGCACAGTCACTTCGCACAACGACCAAAGACTGCGTCATGTAATGGCGACATGGCATGACGTCATCGACAGGCACTGGTATTGCCAGCAACATCCCACCTAAATTGTGCCAAACATCAATAATTATTCTATTTAGTTCTTTTTTGTATTTTATAGTTAGTTAAAAGAATAATAAATATAATTATGTTTTATTATAATCACAAAGTGGTTACTAATTTATGGTGCTCACAAGTAATCGTTGCATTCGATTCTACTTATCAGCTTTTGATTTCTAGAGTAGCATCCCTAGTATTTAAAAAGAAAAAGGGTTAACTGACGCAACATTGTAACGACGTTCAGTTATTTAGATCAGAAATTGTTAATTATGTTCAGAATGGTTTATTAGTGGCAATTCGTAAAATTACTCGTATCGGTCATTATTACAATAGATAAGTAATCGTAATTGAAGAAAGTTAAGCAATTGTGCAGTTCTAACAAAATGAAAAAATATATTATTATATGCCGGTGGGCATAAAATAATATATTTTTTGCGTTTTTTAGACACGTTTTCTTACAAGGTTACGTTGCGGAATTTTGACGAATTTTCAAATGTTACATATCAACGTGATTCCACTTTAATTATCTGAATATCGCAAAAACGGACCACGCAGCATGAATATAAAAAGGTATTTTTATTTTAAGAATAGAATTTACAAGAAAAAAGTTCCCGAAACTCTTTCTAGAAATGGAAATAAAACCTAATTAGTTAAATTATAGAATCATTATTTGAAGTACTTCATTGAGCTCATTAGACAAAGTTTAATTGGCAGAAATACAATTGATTCTGTTTTGGAAGATCCCGTAACGATTTCAATAATATATTTTATTATTTCGATTGGGGTCAATATCCTTATTCTGTTGTCTCTAAAATACGAGGAAGTTTATTCAGAACACAAACGACTGACGTAAGAGTCCTTAAAACTTTATTGTAATTGAAACATAAAACTATTAAAACCTCCGCTTTACTTATCTAATTTACTAAGAATGTATTCATATTTAAGCTGTATGTATGTTGGTATCTGGAAAAGTTTATGGTACTTTAGAGGGTTCTGAAAAACTAACTGCTTGATATTTTAGAATCTAAGTAGCTGGAAGTTTCCACATATTATATTGCATTAGCCTTTGCCTGCTCTATAAGAGTAGTAGCATATTACGTCCTTTCTAAAGAATTAAATTTCATTAAAATGGCTACAATGGTTTAGTGTATATAATCGGTACTATCGGTACAAAGTGTAAGAAGTAGAAAGACAGACATAGTTAATTTCGAATCTATAATATTAATGTGGATTAAATGTTTTTAAGCATACATACACACACACACACACATACACACACACATACACACACACACACACACACACACACACACAAACAAACACACACTCACACACACATATATATCAATCAAGAAAAAAGAATAAATAGAGAAGTAACCTTTTATAATTCTACAAGGCTAAATCACACCACGTATTATATTTGCCACAGGGTTAAGCATAACTTAGTTAAATAGTAGAAAAGAAGTAAAATGAGTTTATTTTAAAACTATATTTTAACAAGTTTCATTCATAAAGTATGGTAGTGTTTTAAAAACTATATTCTTTTAAAGTGTTTGCTATTAATTAAAAAAAAAATCTTTTATTATTTCAAGATTGATAATAAAAATAACATGCTGTTCAATAAATCACTTAGAACACGTTTCTCCTTTGACAGTTACGATTCAACTGAACGAACATTCTGAATGTTCGTTAACGATATCTTAGTACAATATGTCGTGACGATGTCACGTTCAACATTGCTCCGGAAGTAGAAAATGGGTCCAACAATATAACTAGAAAGATTAAGAAGTAAAACATTCTGAGGTACAGTATTATCGATTGTGTGAGAGAGCTCGGACTTAAAGCCAAATTTTCCGAGTTGTTGTTTAATAAATTATTGTGTATGTGTTTGACTGCAGCTACTTATAGACATCTGCAACCCAAAAATCGTAACAGCATTGCCTTTCATCGAGTCGAACTCTTTGCTGATTCTGGGTAAAGGAAGGGACCAACCCAAAGTGAGTGTGAAAGGGGTTTGGAATACCTTTAATTAAATTATTTCTTAACCCCGGTTTTCATTCAGGTAAATATAAAATATTTTTTAATTTTTTAATTTTTTATTTATTTATTTATGTATTCAATGAAATTACACAGTTACATTGTTCAAAATTAGTTCTGTGTACTGAAAGCATAACTCTCCTCCTCTCCACGATAAAGTAATAATCAGGTATAGAGGCGTGACTGTCCGCGGCTATTGCTTCTCACATCCAAATCCCACTAAAGTATTCCACTTTCATTACCTATAAATCACATTACATTAAAAGCCTTTAACAGATCACAGTCAGATTTAGGCTTTCTTTAGGTTCTCTTTAGCAATAAGGTTTGGCCCACTATATCACGTTGACCAGATGGTTGAAATAGAGTTTATTTCAAGTTTTTCTTCTCTTTGCAGTGATGTTTGCTCCCTTAGTGGCGACTTATGAAACCCTATATTCTTAAACCATCACCATATGGATGCCTTTTTTGTAACAGAGTGTAAAATACCTTCGGATCACCGGTTCCTCGAGGATACAGGAGCCAGGAGTATGCAGTGTATCGAACAAAAATAAACCTTGGCGACCGGCCTCTACTCTGGGAGGACTCGGACCATGTTATGACCAGGTCCTCTCCGAATCGATGCTGTGCCTTATCAGGCCTTGTCACGAGAGAAAGTTATTTCCCTATCGATCCCAGCACAGTGGGCTTATTGCACGGATATGCAATAATGTCGCTATCTCGACCGAAGCAATTAATCTGCCACCAAAGTTCCCCATCCTCCGGCGGTAACTGTCCCGTCAACTGTTTTTATTTTTGAGGTTAGGCAGAGCGGCACCAACAGCGTGTTGGCGCGCATTCTACAGCTGTACCAGCCCCACGCACCTCTGTGCCTGTCAGTGAAAGTTCCGCCGCATTTAGTGCTCGTTTTAGTCTGCCCTGATTTCGTCCCGGCGGGATCATTAAAAGGGGAGAAACGAGCCAGGACTGTCACCACCTCTGAACACATAGTGTGGTATCCTCCTACGACCACACGGAAGCCTACAAAATTAATTACCTACGATGCCTACTAAATATACTCCCAAACTTTCCCATCTTCATTACCTAAAAAGCTGGTAAACAACAAAAGGCTTTCATGTGTTATAATAGGTATACATGTGTTGAAAGTAATTACACACAATATTTGAGTGAATGTTACGACCTCACACGCAATCCATTAGGTTCTTTAAAAGAGATCTAGAATTTACATACTCACAATCATGTATATTTGCATGTACATTTTAAGTGCTCCATTAAAAGGTGAGGTGTAATATGGTGTTGGATTGACTTAATTTCATCAGAAAATTATTATAAATCCCTATACTATTAAAATCATTATAAATCCCTATCCCTATACATATTATAAATGCGAATGTAAGTTTGTTTGTTACGCTTTCACACAAAAACTACTCAACCAATCATCATGAAACTTTGTACATATACTCTTGAAGGTATTAGAAGTAACATAGGATACTATTTATTAAAAAAAATTTTTTTACGAAAGATAAGAAAATTGTTTGTCAAAAAATCATCAAATTTAGCTACTTCAAAAGCATTTTTAAGGTGTCCAAACTTCATTGTATGTAGTAATTTTTAAAAATTGTTGATCTCAGCCAAGCAATAAAATTTTGCTATCATATTGATTCATTTCTATTATACCCTTACCCTTTATCTCTCATACTTATTTATTGGCTCCACTGCGGGCGAAGCCGCGGGTAAAAAGCTAGTAATAAATAAATGAATGATTTGGCATTAAGTATTATATTTAAGCGATTTCAGAAAAGGAGGAGGTTCTCAATCAGACTGTATTTTATTTTAATGTTTGTTACCTCAGAACCTCTAAGTGGGTAAACAGATTTGATGATTAATTTTATCTAAAACTTAGTTGTTCTGGTGTATTATCAATTAATTATTCCATCCATAAAGTTTAACGAATGAAGTGTTTTTTTTTCTTTTAACAATGCCGCATTAGGCATATACATTCTGTGTCGCGGGGGATTTTTAAAGACACATGAAGCCTAGGTACACAAAGAACACCCGGACTCAGAACAACAATCTGTGCATCATTTGACGGTGAATTTCAACCCGCAACACTTGGCGTAGTAGAAAGCACCGTGGCGACCGCTCAAACCACTAGACCAACCGTGCAGTTAATAGATAATTAAATTAGGAATGTAAGTAATATTAAGTACCAATAATTATTTTGATTTAATTAATCTGATTTACAAAAATAATGTTCTTCTGATAAATAACAGTAAGACAATAAACGCTTTAGTAATAAATTAAATAATAAGGATAATAATGATAATTTATATTAATTTTTTACTATTCACAAGCTTGTTGTTTTTAATTCTCGTACCTATTGTAAGTGCAAAATTAAAAGTAACTTGCTAAAAAGTACCTGCATACTGGTACTTCCGTATCTTTGCACAATTTCTCACATAATTATTTTTTACTTCTGTACAGCACGGGCTAAATTAAAATAAACTCTAAACTCTCCTTCTACTAAGAGCACGAATGAGAATTTTGTAATTTTTTCTGACCTGGTGTGTACCCTTAAAATTGGACACAGCTTACTTACAAAGCTAGAAGTGGCAACTAGAGCAACATATATTATCGTAAAGCCGCGTACAGGAACTCAGCGGGAGCGGGGCAGGAGCGGCATTGGAGCGGGCAGTAGCGCGTTCAAATGTATATACTTGTATGGGAGTGTTTCGGAATACAGCGGCGCAGGGAGCAGGCAATGCAAGGAGCGGCGGACGAGCGGTGCGCACCTGTCCGTTTCATTTATTGTTATAAAAACATTTTAACCATCTTCACTAGTTGTAATTTGTTCGCTTGTTTGATGGTGTTTTTTCAATCTACTTTCTGTGATCTCTTCTAAGTCAATGAGTGTAGCAACCTAATACCTCCCAATTTGTCAATTATAGTAAAATCAATTATTCCGTTTGCAATTACGACTAATCAAGATATTTCTAAGGCTGAGGATGTACGATTTTAAAAAAATAAATTGAAAATACTTATTTATGATGTTTTTACATAAGTTCGTACCTTAATTAAATTAAATATTATCAAACATTAATCGTTTTTACTAATTCTTTGAATATTTTTTTGTGACATCTGTTATTAAGGGTTAATTTCTCATACCACAACATTACATCGCTCTAACAACTGCTGCCTAGCCCGCTGGTTTTAAAAACGGATTAGCATTGCCGCGCCGCTATCCGATCCGCTACCCGCGGCTGTCGCCGTCGCTACACGCCTCGCAGACTTCCTAAACGTGGTTTAGGGGTTAGGGTAATAGGTCATATCGTAAGTTCCTCTTAATATTTGTAATTTCGCATGGGGCTCAACCGGTGTTATAACATGGGGCATTTTCGTTGGTCACTGTTTACTATCGCACGAATTTATATTTGTGCTATGAAAGTTCAAAGCCTTGGGAGAGGCCTATGTTGGGAGTCGAAAATTTAAGAAGATTCGATAGCAACCAAATATATTTAATAAACTTTATACTACTTATTAATGTGATTAAGTTTGTTGATATAGTAGGAGGTCCCTTTTCCTTTTATTAAAGAGACAACGCTCGCATTAGGAATTCATTCAGTGTCGCGGCGGACTTTATACGGATACAAATAACACCCGAACACAGAACAATATTTGTGAATCACACAAAGTGTTGCATCAAACCTCATATGGTTTGAACCCAAACACTCAGCTCAGTAGTAAACGGCGTAGCGAGCGTTTAAACCACTGTGCTATACGGAAACATTCGTTTCCGCACAGTTGTGATTTTTTTTTAATCCTTGTTTGTTGAAATTATTTTGTCTAATTTCATATAAAATAGATAATATAAATAATTAAAACCCTTTTTGGGTCAATCAATGAAACTGAAAAAACAGTTAACTCCACTTCCAGTGATCATATTTACAGTGATCAACTAATTCCGTGTGTACAGAGTGTTGGAAATTAAATTAGAATAAACATAATTAAACTGTTGCCTCCATTCGCTTCGACTTTCAAAATTGCCGTGTTTAGGGATTAAGCGCCCGCCCCTAATGTTAATATTACAGGATTTCAGGCATTAAAAAGTATATCGTGTTTTTCATATGCGACAGGCAGTTTCATAAATTATTTCATTAAATTAGAATTAATATTAGCTTAAAATATGGATGTCAACATTTCAAATTTACAAGGAAGTCAGTTTCCGTATGAGTATATGCTTATTTTACTCTAAAGGGCAGTGATGCACTTGTGTGTATATTTTTGTGTTCTTGTGTATATGTTCTGGGTGTGTGTGTATGTATGTGTGTTGTTTTTACTGTCACGTAGCTCGTCAGCTCAATTATCCTTTGTGCTTACCTTATGTTTTCTTTAAACAATAATGAAATCGTCATTTAGCAGTATATGGCAATAAGTGCTGATCATAATGTATCTCTTTTAATAAACTAAATAGCATACTAATCTACACATAAATCACATACGGGTTCTAGAATAAAATATGTGGGTTGTTAACATAAGTTCAGTAAACAATTGTACAATAAAATTTCTAATATCGAAGTCATACAAAGCTCCGAGTTGTTCTCGTCAGCGTGGAATTGTTAGTAAATACTTATTGGTAATTAGTTTACAAATAACATCAATATTGACTTGTTAGGCTCCAACTAGTGGAATATTATAACTCGACTGCGAAAGAAGGAGGGTTATGTTTTTTCGAGAGTATGTATATATGTACGAATGGCTTTTCGTATTATTATGTGAGTGTGTGTTGTTGATGTGAGAGTTTTATGTGACGGATCAAGTCAAGGATTTTTGGCGCCAAAAAGCAATTTCAAAAGATTATTATGTTTTCAAAATAGCAGACCTCGAATAATCTTGGGAATAATAAAGGCTAAAAGATGATAATTTACCATGTGAGAGTCATACTTGCACTAATGGGTTGTCTTGAATGGAGTGAGCCAGTTAACAGAAAAGAAATTGCTACCACTCAGTGAGTTCTTACGCGCTGTTTACTGGAGTATATCTCCCTTTCCTGTTTCTTTTATTCCCGGGGGGAGATAATCGAAGGCAGGCCTTGTCACTCTGGAGTACCAGGTGCTTGTAGGCATTTTAACATTTTTAAAAGTTTTATCAAAAATAGTTTACAAGTGTTGGGGGCACTGACTGTATCCGATACATCAACGGTGTTGGTGCTAATTTCTATGTGGTATAACTATATATGGCTCTGATTTTGTAATATAATAACGAGTAGAAAACGGTTCGGCTCGATCGGAACGGTACAACCGTCTCACAGCAGACCGACCTAAAATAGCGGCATTCATGCTGTCGTATTTCGCTGGTGAGTGCGAAACCAGAGGCCCAATGATGCAGAAGCATCTTAATAAGCCGGCATAGCGCGGATCGCCAGGTAGCATTGTCCAGCATTCACAATGACTGTGATCTCAACTATTCCTGGATTCTGCTTATGTTTTCCGTATATTAGGCAGACAGAGTGATCTTGGAAGACAAGTAACTGGAGAAGACTAATAGTTTCGTAGCTTTTCTTCTTTTTCGATAGAAAAGATGTTCAGTAAACAGGTGAAAAAAAATTTTTAAAAATTATTTGGCTGTCACGGCCTAAAACAGTGGACGAAAAATGGAAAAATGTTTGATTATTTAAGTCCTCCGGCGTTTAAATTTGGGAACAATATAGATAGCCATCGGCCGGCTCAACCGGAGTGATACAACGTCTCATAAAAAACCAGTGTGAAACAGCGCTTGCTCTTTGTTTTACTGAGTGAGGATATCGGAGGCTTATACCCAACCCCTACACCTATTTCCCCCTCCACCACCCCCCTTGTGACGCCTCTGGTGTATTGATGGGCGGCGGTAATCATTTACCATCAGGGGATAAGTTTGCTGATAAAAAAACTGCTCCTATATAATTACCTAGTTAGAAAAGCATTTTTTTTAATTTCATTTAATTATAATTACAATCTGCCCCAGTATAAAGCGATTAACGCTTTATGTGCCACTAATACCTTGTAACCCTTTTGGGTCATGAAATTACAGAGTTTAATTTAAATTTATATGTATTGTGGTTACTAAAGGTATGTTTACTTCAACCCGTCTACCTGTAAAGATAATAAAATGTCAATATACTCAGTGAAAATGTTTGAACAACAACGTAGACACAAAATATAAAATAATATTTCTTCCAATACCACAAACAGACGCTGACAAAGTAAACCTTTTGACTGAAAACTCACGTCAAATATTGCTAAACAAGGCAAGAAATAATTTTTCCAGTCGCACACGCGTAATTTCTGTATCGTTCGTACACAATTCACTGAAACATTTGTCTGATATTGCCTAACTGGCGAGTGAACAACGATGTCAATGTATAAGAAGTGAGGCGTTTTTCTCGGGTGGTTTTGCGCATGTATAGAACATAGTGCAACAGATAATTTACTAGAGAGGCTCAAATTCAGTAGACTCTGGACCGCCGTGGGGGAGAAACGCGCCTCGCGTAGGCTCTATATGAAGTTTCCTTCGCCTTTCGGTGTTACGGAGTTCGAAAAATCTTTGTTAAGTGGCAGTTTTTTACGGACACATTCATTTGTTTCATTATCGAGGTGAGTTAAAAATTGTTTTATTAATGAAAAGTTCGTTGAATTTCTATGTGTTAAGTTCGCCGTAATATATTAAATATACATTATAGCTGTAACTCTGCGTAAAAAAATTAAATTTAATGTGTAATTAATTGTATAATTACTGGTACTTATATAAAAATAAATCTACCTGGAGTAATTTTTAGTAAAAGGTAATATATTATAGGGTATTTGAAATTGTTACGTATAATCAGTAGCTTTAACTAGTAGACATTTAAGGGCCTTAATTTATTGCACAAGCAATTCCGAGAGGTCGTTTGGGCGACATATGCTTGATCTTGGCTTTGTAGGAGTTAAAGAGGGACCGCGAAGTACCTATTACATAAGGTGCCAGTTAAATTGTGCAAAATTTTGTATAGACATTTTGTGACCTTTGCCTTGCGTCTAAGCTTAGAAAAAAAATATGACAGCCCGCGTTTATTATTTCATGTTTAACATAGTTACTTATTTATAAAATATGTTTTGAATAAAATGTTATTGTATAAATCGCAATGTGCCTTATTTAATACTTTAAAGAATTGATCAGCAATGGGAAGTTTTAAATATATTTTCAGTTCAAATGAATTAATGGTTTGACCTTTGCATAAGTACCAATAGAAGTCACCGGTGGAACGATTACTGTTCCATCGAGGATCATTACTCACAGCTAATGATAAGAATGAGTTAAACATAATTAATTTTCGTTTAGTTTACTAAATACTACGATTATTTTTAAAAGCAGTTTTTGATAGAGAAACTATGCCATAATATATTTTTTATTCTCGATTCGTCTTGTAACCTTTTGCGTGATAATTATGACTTCATATTTATTTTAACTAAATAATTGGTAGTTGACACATTTTAACTGTGATTTTTCATATAAAGGAATACTTATCATATGGAGTTCAGGCCCGAAATACTTGATCACAAGGCTGTTGAAATTTACTACTGCTTATATTTAAACTTTATGATCTAGAAATAGAACTTAAAACTATTAAATACTAGCTGGCGAGCTTCATACCTCCATATTCATTTTCATGAAAATTTTCTAAATTACCGAAAAAAATATATTAGTAATCCTGTGTTAATTTCCCACAAGGCCGCAGTCTATATGACTAAGCGGACTGAGAAAATATAACAGTGCCGGTTTTCTTTTATTTTTTCTTCTACACAAACCTTTTCCTGATAGTAACAAACACCTCAAAAAAATAATATTCCAAATTGGCGCAGTCGATCGAAAGTTATACGCGAACATACATTTTTGTATTTCCTTTTTTTTATAAAATATAAATGTTAATTTTTTTAATTATTTGCCCAGGTGCTTATACTATTGAATTAACAAAACTTTTACTTTTTCAACATTTAAATTTAATAATCTCCATTATTTCAATTATCATTTTCGTGGTCTATTACTAATTAACAGGAATTAACCCCATAAATTCCCATTACTTAGTAATAATTATATATCATGGAACACGAAAGTTTTATGGTAAGTGTCATTTTCATGGGGTGTGCGGGTATTAAAACAATATATCACCATTATTACTTGAGCCATCAGACTCCCGCTTCTTTAGTAGCATAATCTATATGTTTTTGTTTATATGTTTGATAATAACAAGGTTTTATTTGTAGATAAATAAAGTATTATCATTAACAATATAAAACTTGTCCCAGTTCATTATTTCGACAACTCAGAGTCTCTATCGTTTGAGCCACAAACTTAAAATTTTGACAGCCTTCCTGTCACATACTAAAATATAAAATAAAAAAATCTTTTGGAAGTTTCATCCTTAATTTAACTGAGAAGTTCGTCTCTCCATTAAAGTTAGTAATACGACATAAGAAATAATCATTCAAGCTAGCCGCGAGCAATAGATATTATTAGCTAAAAGTCTTCCACAAAGGCTTCAGTACGCCATGCCCTTATATTCATTAGATTTATGTCGTTTTCAAAACATCCTTTGTGCATTACTGTTGGTGATATCTCACGCTGTAGTTAATTCATGTTCTTTACGTGTTTATATTTGATTTGACAATTTGTATTGTATAATATACAATATTTTTGCATAGATATGAAAAATAGTAAAATTACTATTGACTACAAGTGAGTGAATTAGTCGTTTTAAAGATTATACCATTTACCTTTGCCTTGTAATGGTAAAATTAAGAAAGAAGAAACAAAAATAATTTGAAATAAGTTTTGGTAGAGTCAGGTTAATTTCACTTGTAATAAAAAATAATGTAAACAAGTTTTTGAATGTTTTTGTAACCGAATCGAATCGTACTAATTTTTAAAGATTATTGTAACTATATACGTGTTTTTCCTATGATACATACTTCCATATAATATGTCTAATTGATTCGTTATTCCATACTAACTGTTCGTCAGTCTATTTGTCTCGTTGCACTCTTACTACGAAGTCACTGTATCAATTTCTATGCAATTTGGCATGGGGATGTATCCATTCTTAAAGAAGGACATGAGCTATTTATTACCTCGATAACTGAAACACGCATGTTGAACCATCTTCAATCGCTAGTGCTACTATAATAAGGTATAATTGAAATGATTTGTTGATAGAGTCATATCAAATACAGCAAATCTGTTCACTAAAAAACTCGTTACTTAGACTAACGGCTTGAATTTGGACTCATTCATTTCGATTTTCATATTTATGAAGAAAGAGAATTGACTAAAATTCCAGCACCTAAATTTTTTCTTATTAATTTTATTGCGGGTACCAAGACAGTTATTTTTTTATGGACTGCCCGAGTATCAGTACGGTGTATTCAATGGTCACTGTTGTTGTCCTTCATGTACAGAAGTTACAGTGGTGGGCGTTATAGAAATATTAGTCATTCGTTTAGAGACCAACAAATTGGGATTGAAAATAATTGCTCGACGTCAAAACAAGCTGAATAAACAAAGTATGATCTCACTTTAATACAATAGATTATTCAATTACCCTTATATTATGAACTCATTGATTTTGTACCTTAAGTTGACACAAAATAAGAATCAAAATTAATATAAATGGTTTGAACGTGAAGCGTAGGTCGTAGAAGATGATGCTTATTACTCAAATATACCACTGCCCACATGTGATTATTCATAGTAAATGGTTTTGTAAGTTAAAGATGGAACAAATACACAATCTCAATAGAGACTCCATGATAATTGTGTCTTGTTAAAAAAATTTCGGGTTACTTGAAACAAATGATCCTTACTAATAATCTATCGCGCTTTCACGCCAAAACCACTGAACCGATTTAAATGAAATTTGATACACAATTAGTCAGAGGATATAGGCAACTTTTTTGATATGGAGAGACTTTGATTCTTGAGGAAAGATATAGGCTATTCTTTACACGCGGACTCAGATGCCAGTAAACGCTAGTTTGAATTTTAAATTAGTGTTCATCGACATCGGTATCGACAGCTTTTAGCAGTCAACTGCTGGACATAGGCATCTCTAAAAGAAAGAAGAGAGGTTTTGGTGAACTATACCAGGCTTCTCTAAGAGAAAGAAAAGTGGTTTTGGCCAACTATACCAAGCTGGACAAACGGATTGGTAAAGGGTTTGTTAATAGTTTTTCTTCTATTTGCCGTGATGTTTTCTTGCACAGTATGTTCCTTAGTCGACTCGTGCAATACTCGTGGAATGAATAGGGGTGGTGATTGGTATTCTTAACCAGCCACCACACGTACTGTGTTCAGTTCTTCATTATTTCTATTTTTTTTAAACTCCCCAAACAGTGTTCTTTACAAACATACGTAAAACAGACACAAAGAACACCCACTTTCAGAACAGCAATTTGTGAATCATACAATGTGTTGTCCCAGGAGTGGAGCGAACTCACAAACCTCCAAACAGTTACCCCGCCGCGTCCTTCAGCGATGAACTCTTCGCAGCAGAAGGCGGCGAGGTAACTGCTTAAATCACGTCATCGGTACAGGAATATATATTTGCACTAATCTTTATTATGTTAGAAGGAGGTTCCTAACAATTAAAGATTAAATTTATCACCAGGTCAGCTTTAAGAAGTAATTTATTGTTACACTACCTCAAAGCAAAATTGAGTAATGATAACAATTGTTCAATTCTCAAAGGCTCGGCCTGTTAGACCCATGTCATCACCTAAGCCTCCGAAGTGACCGGGAGTCTACTACGAGAAGGTTTTCGTGACAGAATGGATAGAATAATAATGTCCTGGGGCATAATATACAGCCCTATTTAAAGCAAATTAACTATAGGCTCTAAAATAGACTCTAGAAATTTAAATATCATAGTTTTCTTTTTAACCGACTTCAGCGATGTTGTAATAGATTTGACAATTAATATATATCTGCATTTTCTACCGTAGTTCCAAACTACTGAATCGATCATAATGAATGAGGTGTCAACTGATTCGTAATTATGACCCGGGTGTTGGGCTTTATAAATTATTTTAAAATTATTTCTTGTACATTTTGCAATGCATATATATTTTTAATGAGCAACTTTGACGATAATTATAAGAAATAAGAAGGGGGAAAATACAAGTTTGTCTTTTCCCCCTTCTTATTTTATATAATTGAATAGTATGAAGATAGTACTGAGCAAGCTATTTATGCTTAGTAGAAAACTATTTATATACAAATTAAATTCATCGCTTGTAATCTAATTTGTAACTTGTGTAAATTTGATCAGTTACTTGTGTTAATACAGTTTCGATTGATTTAAAACGTTTCATGAATGGTGCAAATCACTTTTAATTTGATTTATCAATTTCAAAAAAGATGAGATTCTAATTCGTTTATATTTTTAATATTCGTTAATCTCAAAATTCCTTCATTTACTAAGCGTTTTCGAAGATTATTATTATTTTCTACTTGAGGTAAGTAGCTCTACAAGCACACGTGGCTACAAGGTATAATTGAAGTCAATAATAACCCTGTTAAAAGTTGATATTTTATTTTGAGGTTATCATGACTGTCTGTAAGAGATTGCCTTCGGACGATTAGACTGTCACTTGTATCTTTTAAATGTTTGTTACCTATGTAATTAATATGGTGTACATTAAAGCAATTATAATTATTAAACTTGGTAATGCTAATAATTTTGTTGTAGACGCGAAAATAAACATACCGTCCGTCCAACACAACTATGTGTATTTATTTTCAAAAAAGTGCAGCTTCTTAGCACTACTAAGCTAGAAACTAAAAATGGAAGTCAATTTGTGTGTTAGATACTATTACAAAAAGTAAAGTAAAATAGAATAAAAAAATAAAAAAATTAATAAATATTATTTATTATTAATTTTATTGATTTACTTTTATTAATAAATAATAAAAGTAAATCAATAAAAATTGATTTTTGTAGAAAGTGAGAAAACATTGATTGAAAGAAAGTATTGACTATAAGGTGGGTTTAGTTGAAAACCGGTCACTTCATTTATATAGCAGCACACTTTACTTTAACTTTAATGTGTAACTAATGAATTTTCGGAAAAAAAACTAGAAAGCCCTTTTGTACAATAGATTTCTTAGAAGTTTAAACATAGTGAATTGAAGGTGGAAAAACCGTGGGAGTATCATCCTTGGGAAAATAGGAGCCGGTTAATTTTAAAGGATACTGACTACTTACGAATATAATAAAATAAATGAAAAATCATTTTAAGAACAAGCTTTTGTATTATATAATGTCATTAGAAGTTGATGGTAAAAGTTTTCAAAGAATACTTTATTTTATTATCTTAGTGCAATTCAATAAAAGCTTAGTCTTAAAAGGTTTTTGTATTTATTTATTTTTAATTTTAGGTATCGCTGGATAGGTTTCTCAGGCTGTTCATTTTTATAGAATAGGGGGTAAACGAGCAGACGTGTCGCTTGATGCTTAGCGATTACCACCGCCTATGGATACCCACAACACTAGAGGCGTCACAAGTGCATCGTCGGCCTTTGGGGATGGGGAGGTGGATGGGATGAGGGTTCGGGATATGGGCCTCCGGTATCCTCACTCACTCGGAGAAACACAGTGAAGGTGCTGTTTTACACCCGTTTTCTGTGAGGCCGTGGCTCCTCTCCGGTCACTCCGGTCGAGCCGGCCCATTTATGCCGAAGCGTGGCTCTTCCACAGTCAATACTTTAATGTTGCAAGATATCTAGGGCCAAAGTGTTTATCAAGATAAATCAAAAGACCCATTATATATATATTATCTATTTGATATATTATCTATTTGATGAAGTTCGATGAGGTTGTGCCGTCCACATCAGCTCCATGTCATCATAATGCATTGTTACGCTATATGCATTTGCCTGCAGAATTTCAGCACAATCGGTTGAAGATATAATTATAGAGTTACTTTTGCATTTAATTCTTTTACACAAAACTACAGTTTGTTAGATGATACAACGTAAGTCTTACGATAATTTTATTTTTTTATAAATCAGCAATAATGAGGTAATACTTATAATCTTCTAGAAAAATACGTAGATTTTCGTTACAGAATCGCAATAGATATAAGAATAAGATATGATTCGAAGATAACTTATATTTGACTGCCGCGGTGGCACAGTGGTATGCGAATGCCGTGCTTGAGGTCTCGGGTTCGATGCCCGGGTCGGACTAAATGTTTGTATGACCTGCAAATATTTGTTTCGGAGTTTGGACATTTTCTATGTAAAAAAAGGATAATATGCATTTAAATCAATTGTCTAGTACATTAAACACATTAAGCTTGGGACTAGATGGCGTTGTGTGTCAAATGCCCGAAATATTTATTCATTTTATTTCTTCTTCATTTATTCTTTTAGTCTTTAGCTGAATACAAAATAAACTCAATGTTACAAGCCTAATGGTCTAAAGAAATTACCTTTCCGACTTATTCTTGCAAACATGATGACAAAAACATTTCTTTTCTCGAAGTTAATGTATGTTACCTTTCTTGAAAAGCGAGAGAGTTTTCGAGAAAAGTTACGTATGACTTTGTAATAGTGCCAATTATATATTATGAGAATAATTTGGTTCGATATTGTGAAGAAATAAAGTACCCAAGTCGGTATGTTAGACATGTTACTATATAACTGGGTGTGTGACAAAGTTAATTTATTCAGTGTGCAATATAAAAAGATGTTATTTTTTGACACAAAGTTTACTGTAAGCAATATTTTATAGAATACACAAGCTGTATTGTATTCAGTTTATTGTTCAGTAAATTGCTGCGGTACTAGGATTTCGCGGAAAATTTCATTTTTAAAAATAAATGTTGATTTTTTTCACTAATATATCCCTATATATTAGTGAAAAAAATCAACATTTATTTTTAGTCCTATTCCTATTAGGGGAGTTAAGTACTGGTAAGCAACAACCGCAGCTAATAGACACAAAATAAAAAAAAACATGAAAGCACGCGGATTTTAGCACGGTACGACGTACACGGTACACGGCTGGTTCGACCAGGACAGTACTGCCCGCGCACAGAAATCAACTTAAAATGACAGCTGACGTATTTTGCTGGTGAGTACAAGAGTGGAGGCTCAATGATGCTGAAGAATATCAATGGGCTGCGGCAGCGTGGATCACCATGCTGCATTGTTAAATTTTCTGTATTCGCAACGAGTATGGTGAGCACTTCTCTTAGATTCAGCTCATGCTTTCCATCAGGCAGATTAGACTTTGGCAGGCTTATATAAAGAAAAAAAACAGCTGCAAAACAATTGATACAACTGTGTTGCTAATGTCGTTGAATGACTTTAACTGACGCTGTGCCATGCTGTATTATTGTATTATATTTTAGAAATTTTATTACTTTTATCTTTTATTTCTTTTGGGTTTATTATTTATATTATGTTATATAAACATTACATATAACCATTTTCCTATGGTCCACAATAAAATATTACAGATTTGACTCTGGGTTAAGAATATGCCTCAAAATTAAGGCTTTCATTCTTCAGTAATCTCATTTATTTAATGAACAAAAATGAAATAATTGGAAAGGTGGATTTGTTGTAATGTGTGTGTGCTGTTTTATAACTGCAAACCAGCCGAGCCATACAAATAGTACTATAAAGTTTTTCTAGTCGGATTTTATTCTCATTATATGGTATACATTATTTATACTTCTGTAAATTCACAAAATGGTCTCAGACGTTACCAAGGGAATGTAAATAGGCTTGCGGTCGAGCTTACTCAGTAGCGAAATCCTGATGTCTTCAACACCGTCATGTAAATAATAAACGATCTCATAATTTGTATCCACTAAATAAGTATCGTTGTACTAATTATCATAAATATTTGATACTACTAAGCGACTACGTGTATTAGTATTTTTGATAATATATAATTTTCATGTTTTTAAGCTGCTTCGTATGGTATTAATTTAAATATTCTACCGTTTTATTTATTCTAAATCAAGTTTGATAGTAAAATTTCTCGCGAAAAAGGAACCATGCCAAAATAATAGGCGGAACAAAAGGAGGAAAAGTTGGCTTAAACGATACAGCACAAAAATCCTTATTGTCATCGTGAATATAACTAAAATAATGTCACATAGAGAACCGTACCAAACTTAGGCCTTAGGCCTCTTTATTTCTAGGAGAGGGTTAAAAACGGTGACAATGCAAGGTTGTATAATTCAATTCATCAACTTCAATTCTTTTAATTGAGTATTATTTTAACGTTTGGATACATGTATGGTTATTTACTGTGATTTTGGTTCTTAAAACATATTTATTCGCAATAGTGTTAATTTGTGTGTAAGTCGCAACTGAGAGTGTGTCCTAATATTAGATTTTTTGGAGCAATGTCAGTATCATGAAAATATAGGACTGTTTTTCTATATACAAGTTTTAAATAGCGTATGTCAGCTAGGATTACAAATCTATTGTAGCGCTTCGGTGGAACATAAAAACATTTTAGGTTATCAGAGTTAGTAACTTTTGGTTTTGCTGTAGTACGAAAACAAACAATACAAAATTTTTACTCCAATTACTCTTTTAAGTAAACCATATAAAATACTAGAGGCCGTATTTCAAAAAAGGTCTTAATACTATCCACAGGCTTGAATTACTTACCTATACAATATAAAGAGCTGGGCAACGTTAGGTCTGCGATTCGCTCGAGTACGTGGTTAAATAACTAGTCCCTTGGTAGTAATTGTTTATATACTCAAAGCCTCTCCTTGCTCCGAAGAGCACGGTAAATTCGCAACCTTAGTACAGTGTAGAGAATATAGATTTATATTCCATACATCCGGCCTCTGTGTAACTATAATAAAATATTGTTGAAGTTAGCTTTCACTAACTATTTATTCAGAGGATTATATTTAAATTTTGTAAAAATTTTAGTAAGAAAATAAGGCGCTTTGAATAATTGTTTAAATCTAATACAATTTAACAAGCAATTTTTTTTAAATATATATATATATATTATCACGAAAACGACTCCTATGATTTTCACGACAGTATGCCAGGGGTTTCAGGGGCAAGAAATCGTCTAGCTAGAATTCATTGTTGGAAAATTTTCCAAAAAAAAACCGTTCATCAAAAGTGCTAGTTTATAGAGCAAGGTCTTATATTTCATCATCATCGCAATAGACGTGATTATAGAAACCAAGAACCGCTAAAATTAAAATTTATATTTATTTGATGAAATGGGGTTCAGAGAGTATCAAAAAGTTAATTAATAAAAATGACATTATAAAATACAGTAATCCACCATGTTAAGTTGAACACCAATCGAAGCTAGTTACGTCACTTATGTATAAAGCTCACTTTGTTCGTATATAGTCGTAGATCACTTTACTGTTCTTAAGAATTATAATTGACATTAGTTGACAAATAGTGACGTCGCATCTTACACAAACAGACGCCGTGACACCACTGAGTTTTCACGTAAATTTTAAACTTTAAATTTAAATATCATTTTTTTTAATCAAACTTTATTTTTTATAGAAATAAAACTGTTTTTGACAATAGGAGATACTTCCGAATATCATAAAACAGTTTTTCAAAGTTTGTCATCATGCCAAATCACTCCTAGACATAAGTTATGATCACATGTTTAAATTCAAATTACTATCAATAAAAAAAAACATTGTATATTAATTAATCATTTAGTAACGGATACGGGGACATAATAAAATAACGGCATTTATTACGAAAATGCGCACAATGACTGAACAACAAAATTGTTTCGAATTCAGGTCTCTTTAAATAATTTTAATTTGTTATATTTATAATTATTCGCTAATAAATTTATAGGCTGAAGTTATTAATAAACATAGAATAAATAAACTTGATAATAAGGAAAAACATAAAAATAACAGGATTTATTAATCAAACATCATAAGGGACAAGAATACTAAAATCAAGCCCACTCACAACGAATGAATGCCCTTTATAAATCTGTCACAATATTTTTGTTTATTATGTATCCTCGTATTGCCTTTTAAAATTTTAATTCAGAGGGCTTCACAGTGTGCCTTACTGTCCGGAAATTTAATTTCCTTTATGTACACTTATACAGATACGTTTAATGGACCCGTGGATCTTAACGGGAGAAACGGTTGTATCGATGTTGATTCATTTATTTATATCAACTGCCCACCACTTACAGTTATACAACACGTGTACCAAGCCATTTCAATATTAGTGTTACAAATAAGATTTCCTTAGGAATACACAGTCGTCCGATAACAACTCGGTCAAAGTTTGCACCAACACCAAATATTTTGGGTTCAAATATTTTTATTGTTTGCTAAGGCTTTCAGTGCACAAGTGCATTAGAATATTCTTATCCAATCAAAAAATAATTAATTACGTGTAACGATCTTTTAATATAGTATAAACATTATTATTCTATGTACAATGGTACATAAATATGTCTATCTTACATATTCATATTATGCATAACAATCTCTATATACTATTTACCCGACTGAAAAAAGGGAGGGTTATGATTTCGAGTGTATACATGTATATATGTATGTATGAATATTTCTATAGCCACGCCCTAGAGCCTAAACAACTCGGTGTATTTATATGTGAGTGGTATCAATAGATTCATTTTAGTTGTGAGAGTGACATTGGGTACATTAAAATGATAAAAAAAAACAACAACAAAAAATGTATGCAGGTGTTTTTACCCGACTGCGAAAGAAGGGGGGGGGTATTTTTGAATCATTCATCACTTATTTACTTGAGAATTTAGAGGTTATTAGCAACTATTGATATAATAATATTGCATTTAGAAGGTTTATGATATAAGAATAATACATAAACATTTTCTGATGGAATGTACTAGAATCGCATAAACCACAATTAACCCAGTTATTAAGAGCATTACAAACACAGGTTTTCATAATAACTTAAATATTTAAATATAAAACACAACGCCCGTATTTACCCGTTGGTGAAATAAGCATTCATACTAATATTATAAATTCGAATAATCGATGTACACGTGAGTAGAGCTGCGGCAGTGATAATTATTTATAAAAGAATTGTTTTAATTCGGTCTTGCAGTAATAGCAGTTTTTTAACCTCAAAATTAAATTTTTGTTCATTAATCTTACTTAAAATTGGAAATGGTGAGACAGACTCCGCTAATATGTTTGTGGAGGACTTAAATGGTTAGAAAATATGGAAAAAATATTAGGCCAGTAGTAAATACAATAATTTTATTTGCTAAACGAAACTTTTATTGATGTCAAACATTATTTCCTACTATCGCACTATTCAAATTGAAAAACATACTTAAATAACAGTTAAATTGACTACATGTAAATAGATGGTATTCAAATTATCGTGTGGTAGTTTGTTTTTGCGAAAGACGGTCCCCATTTCATATCATCCACGTTTTTTATATTTTTTATCATTAATTCCATCACGACGAAGACTTGAAGACTCGAAGACATAATTAAAGACGACTTTAAATACTTGACATTGGCAGAAATAGCTTATCCGATTGGTTGCCATCTCATCAAAAGAAGGAGAATAAATAATCGTGTATTTAGTGTCACTATGACAACGGTTCGACATATTTGCTGATTGTAAAATATACATATTATGGTACAAAGATTAAGACATATATTTATCTGTTGTTTTGTACTATTTATCCAGTAAGAGAGTTTCCCGTGTCCTTCAAGCGGGGCATAAAAAGCATCCCAACAACATTCCCAATAGGTAGGGCTCGAGGGCTGCGAAGCATGCACACCCTCACCCGAGCCTGCTTCTGCTAGGGCAACAAATGGCCAGATCTATCACCCCCAGGCTTGCGCTTATGATGAACGGAGATTATTTCGCGATCTCCAGCGCCCGAGTCGTTTGTGGTACCTGGCCCGTTCCTGGGCCTGGCAGACCGGAAGAGTTCTAAACCATTCCCGGTCTCGCTACGCCGTCTCCTTGGCAAGCATAACTCGTTCACCTTGTTACATTGTCCGTATTCACAATGAGGATGATGACCACCACTCTTGGATCCTACTCACCTCACTACCTCTATAATAAAATAAACACATCTTTGGGGATATACCCAATGTTGAAGCCAACCTGTAGAATGACTTTATGTAAATGGCTCAAGAGTCTTGACTATGATGAAGTTGAGAGTTTATTGGTTCCGGTGCGCTAAACTACCTGACATACGTTTATAAAATACACGCATACACGAACAAGCACACGCGCACTCACACGCGCGCACACACGCACACACACACACACACACACATACACACACACATACACACATACTCACATACACACACACACACACACACACACACTCACTCACACACACACATACACACACAAACACGCACTCACACAAACACATGACTCGGGTATATATATGTGTGTATGTATGTATATTTATATGTATATGTATGAATACATGGGTATGTATGTTTATGTATGTATAACCTATGCTTACCCTAGTATTGTATCTCATCCTATCAGTCAAGTTGCACTTGTACGAATTATAATGAACTGTCTATAATTTCACTGGGGCCTAGTGACCCGTAACACAGGTATTCCAATACCTATCTCGGGCACTAGTCTCTCACAAATGTTCGTTCAAATGTATGTATGTACTCAAGCTTTTGATCAAGCTGAGTAGCATCATTTTGGCAGTTTTCCTATAAAAAATAGGATGTAGGTAATATAAATTTTGCTGGGTTATCAAGTTGGTAGTAAAAGAAATATAAACTCGAAACGTACACACATACTTAATGAAAACTCTTCTCCTCTCTCAAGGGTTGAAGCATCCCTTATGCTTTATTCTCTAAATTGGGGCCTCCTACAATTTTGAAACTGGTATTCTGTTAAAACAGAATATATATAGAATGCAGCTCACAAAAAATTACCAATATAAATTAAGAAACATTAAAGAAACTCGACGATAAATGAAGTATTAGGCTTAAAAATTTAATCATCATATACATCTCAACAAAAAACTAGAATCTTCCAACATTTATTTTTTAAAAAGGAAGTGGTAACAATGTTCACGAGGTTTACACGTTTTAACATTTCCAACTTACTCCATCTTGTCTTCCTTTGTACTTAAAAATGGGATGAAATATATAACACCAAATATTTCAAGCAGACCATTGCGCTGTACCAATGTTGGTGTCTAAATATTCTTCGTACCATTAACTGTTAAATATTTTAGGCTAATAGGTAAAACCGTGGATTTACATATTTCTGTTCTTCATTTAAATTTTCAACAGCCTATTTATGTAAATAGATCAACGAAGAGGAACTATTTTCCACAATCTGTGTATCTGACCTTTTAAATTATCAATTCAGGGCTGACGTCAACTCAAAAGAAATCCTGAACTTTAATCGATAATGTCTACAGAGTAAATTTTGAATTTTGTAGATACTACGGCTATTATTATTTTGTTAAACTCAATTGTTTATGAAACGTTCTATTTTATATATTTGCACTTCAGTACTGTTTATCTATAACAAGTGGATGCTGTATTTACTTGCTCTTGTAACTCTCTCTTAAAAAAATATTTTGTTTATTGTATGTCGCCTAAATAAATATTAGTAAATAGATACATTCCTGATGAATTTAATCTGGTTTATAAAATTTATATTTAGTTTGTAGATTGTGAATAAGTTTATTATTTCAAATATTAAAATTCTTGTTTAACACATTGTAGACAGGTACTAAAAATTATTTTACTGCATTTCAGCAAGTGCGTGACGTAACCATTGTCTAATATCTCCTTGTGCTCTTATATTGGAAGAAAAGGCACGCAAAGGTAATGACGTGACTGTTGAGTTGCAAATGTCCATGGGTGGCCGTAGCCACTTACCTTCATCATAAATTATCAATTCATTAGCCTCATTATCTTGCTGGTCATGTCGGATAGCCGTCTTATCGGATTGTGAGGGAACAGAATGTGCACTTGTGTTTGCGCACACACTTGTGTACTATAGTAGTAGCTTGGCTGGGCTCCGTTAAGATTGACGGCCGTAGTAGGAACTGGGTGGAGGATTATCATGTGCTTATTATATATAAAAACACTGTAATGTTTAAGCAAATTGAACTTTTTGACTAGTTATTACTTATATCTGGGTAAGAAACTGGAATTTAAGATACAAAACGGTGATAATGCCTTTCAAGGTCATTTAAAATTTAAAAGACCTATAGAAACACAAAAACAAATACAAGAATTAGGTGAACGTAAATCTGTACAGGGATCCAAAGCATAAAATTTGCTGTATCCCCAGTCATTAATCTTGTACGCAATTGTGTCTAATTCCTGGTGCTTCCGTTAATGTAATAAATCAACTAAGTAAGTACGAATGGTGTTGTGGGCCAGCTCGTCGCGTTCAGTTCCGTGAACGCTGATTTATTTCTTAAAGTACATTTCTTTACGAGTGAACGAAATTCTTTACATTATAAATGTTTGTTGGAAGAGATGTCGAAAGGAAAAGTTGTATATCGAAATATATACATTTGTGAATTCACACTCGTACGCCCTTAGCCTAATCAAAAGGGATGAAGAAGCATTTTATGCGTCTTTATTTTGCCAATTATGATTTTTACACTAAGGTTAAATTAACAAACTTATTGTCATCAACTTACTTTACAAAGAAAATGGAAGTTTAGTGAAGAGAAAAAGAATCAATCAAAGAAAGAAATATGGCTGACGAAAAAAGGCTATCATTAGTAACTCTAACCCGCTTTTGTCAGAGCCAGTCATCTAACAATAAAATTTTACTTAATACTGTAATACGAAGCGCTTTTTGCGCTTAGTAGCCGACCCCAAATAATCTTGGGAATAATAAAAGCTAGGTATATGATGATTACTGTACGTTGCGCTTTAACCTTTACGCTTTATGATCTTTAAACATAGGAGATAACTGAATTCAAAGCTCAGTTAGTAAGTAAGTTTTGGTTTTTTTTCTAAGTCAACTATAAAATGCTATGTCACAGAGTATTGCGAAGAAAATCAAATTCTAAATCTATTGAATTTCAAGTCTTGCTTGTTACTACGTAACTCCACACATGACAAGGAGACTGGCCTTTGACCGGTCATTAAATCAAGTAGATGAATGTCTATCGCTACGAGTTTTAGTTTCAGTTCGTTCTATCGATCGCTTTTTCTCATTTTTTTTTTTGGTTCTTTTTGTCGTTCATTTTTGTAGTCTGCTCCTTGCTATTTACAGATTTTTGAGGTTATTTCACTTTCATCGTTTGTACTTAAAAAAATTATATTATTTACAGGTGAACATTACCAATTGCGAAGACACTAAAGTGATTTTTTTTAAAGATGTATATAAAAGCTTTTAATTTTTAAACTGATAAGAAGATTGTTTTAGATCACACTAAAGAAAGCGCGTTTGTTGTTGTAATCGCGGGCAACGCCGCGGGGTGAAGCTGATCTAAAAAATGTGATTACATCATCGGCTCTAAGTCCCGGACCGAAATTGGTCCAGCCGTTCCAGAGATTACCCGGAACAAACAGACAGACAGATATTTTATAAAATCTAATTTTGTATATGTACCGTGTGCAGTGAGTGAAAAGCGGTTAATTTAGTATTACAAGCATACACTCCAATTTTATTTAGTTGTGTAGATATTTTTTTACATTACATAAAAAAACCTACATTGTTATCAGTCTCTTTATTTAGAATCTATAATGTCACATAGAAATACATATGTAAAACTAATGACATCGTTTCGGTGTCCCTGGAGTAAACAATAGTAATCCTTAAAACATTTCGAATTCTCAACTCACTTCTCATAATACTGTGTCAACATTCATTATATCGCTTGCACGTATACAAATCATGAACTATGAAAGGATTTGTCGAAACAATTGTTTAAACTTCGTATTATGTTTTCGGCGTACACGTGACGCGTCGTGCGTAAAGGTCCTGATCCCTAAATAATAATGATGTATTACGGTAAATTAACCGCACTTCTGCAAACAATATATATTACTTACTTATAGCTATTTTTCGACCATTGTAACCGATACTAACGATAATGTATTGACTACACGTCACGCTTAAGATGAACTATCACTAAGTCGGCCCCTAAAAGCTCCATTCAACACCTAATGGCATCTTAGTGTTAAGATCGTTTATTGAAAGTACATGTTTCAAACGTATACTGGTATTTTATTTTCTTAATATTATTTTTTACGAGTGGAAACCATTTTCAAGCCCATTTACTTCGTTTCATAATAGCTGGGGTTTGTTGGAGCAAAATTCATTAAGCTCGATTACTTTAAAAAGCCCTTAACTTCATAACGTTATTAATAAACTGTTTAAGTGCCTTCTGGCTTACAGGATGATCAAGAATCTTTGTAGAAAGAATTTCAACAGCTTTGAGTTTTTTAATCAGGCAAAGGAAGCAATATCGTTTAGCCTCAAATTTACTCAATTTTATATTCTAAGAATCAAACGATTTGAGGACCTCAGACAATCATTGTTTAATTCATACAAATTGAACCAGGTGTTTATTTCACACGAAGCGTGTAGGTCGTGGGTTATAATAAAGGGTTATTATAAAGACCTGTTATATCAATTGTATTGTTATCATAGTGTTTATTACAAATGAGATTACCTGTCATATGAGATTATTACACATCGCGTGTGGTCCTGACTGCTGATGTAACGGATATTAGATTCCAGACCTAACTCTATTTGCAATTTGCAGTTCTAACAGAATATTATATTACATGTTTTTTTACGAGGTATATTATACATGAACCAGAACTGAAAATTTTAAAAATGAAGACTCATTTGAAACCATTAAAATAGCTTTGAAGCAAATGCCCTAACTTGGCCGTAATATAACCACCATTATTGTTTTAAATAAAGCCAGAATTAAACAGCTCTTTCAGTGAGTGAGGCCATAGACGTCTCAACACTCGCATTGCCTTTAATTCTGGAGGAAGAAGCTACAGTGAAGCAATATTCTCCTGAATTCTGAGTTGTCCATGATGAGCAATGATCACCCGTCACCGTGAGTTGCGTTGACATGTAAGGTGATCTATCTGTTCGTTTGCTCCACACCATGAATAAGTATTGAGTATCATGTCGCTCCAACATAAAAGAAAAATACTCCGACCAGGAGGATTGTTCATGCCTGGCGGGCCTCAGCCCGACCGTTAATGTTGGGAAGTTGTATTTACTGTAGTTGGCGCAAAAAAAATTATATCGCGATACAGGATTATTAGTCGTTGTATTTTCAATAGATGGCACTGTAGTATATTTTTGTTGCGTTACATGTGGAAGTATGATTGATAAAGTATGATTGAACTACACATAGAAATCGAAACTCACATTCAGTTTTATGGGTCCATTTTCCCATAGGAGACACTTATCTGTGTGGGTTACAAGTAATTGTTCTGAGTCTCGCTGTACTTTGTTTTCATTATTTGTCTGTTTAAAAACTCCCTAGGGATATAAGGACGGATGGTTGGCTCCCTCTTGTTCAGGCCACTCGTCATGTCAGACTAGTGTTGAATAAGTGGGTTGTAGAACGTACATTTCATTATTTTGACATGACTTCTATTGTATATTCCTCAAATTATACCTTTATATTAGGAGCTGTCTCTATACTATCTCAATCTCAATTCTCATCATTGTTTGTAAGCTATTATGAAAAAGTTTTATTCAGTTTTGTCTCTTAATATTAACTTCTCTTTCTGGAAAATAAGGTTCCGATAAGAAATACTTCAGTTAGTAGTCACTTGTCACACTTCACAGAGGAACATTTTAGCTTTACTGACTTAAGTCTAGGACTGGAAGAGAAATAGAGTAACTGAGAAAGTAGCCTATATGGAAGTACTAAGTAAAATAGACAAATAGATACCTATACACGTGGCTAATATTCTTAACGCTTAAGAGTTACGCTACTAAAATTGGCAGAAATTCAGAACAGTTTTTTTATACTAACCATATTTTCTAGGCTAACCTGTCACTGTTAACCTCGTGACGTCAGCCGCGAGCCTCGTGCCACTGCATAGGCTGACCTTGCCCTACACAAGTAGCAATAAAACTACCAACAGCTCGTTATACTACCGTTATTCGTTGTACTTGCTTTATGCCATTTTATTAAACTTCATACCGAAACGTAAAAGTAATTGTTCTACTCAACGTGGCGACTTTGTTATTTGATTGGTATTTTATTTTAATGGTACGATCAAATGCCAATGTTTTCTCTTTATAAAGCATGGTTTGTGTACAAGTATTGTGTTGTAAAATTGAATGGCCCTATTAAAGCGGGACATTTATATATAACCACTTATTATGTCTACTTAATTTTCTTTTAGTAATTATTATGCACATTTATTACGCCTGTATGTAGTATGATGTATGTGCATATATTTTTTGAAGTATTTAGTGACTAAGTAGGACAAAATTACAATAAACACATAAGGTACCCATGAAGAAAAAAAATGGTTGAGCAATATGTAAAGAGAAATTTCTGTGAAAAATTAGACACATAAAAGAGTAAACAAAGACCAAAATAAGGGACGGATGAACAAATAAAAAGACTAGTGTGAGTTTATTTATTCAAAAGTCGATCTCGATTATGAATAATAATTGATGATTGGTGCAAGAACTTATATATCGCGATTCAGGATTAATAGTTTTTCCGCAATTATTTACTCGGTAGTTTAGTGTGTTTATGATAGATAGCACTATAGTATGTTGTGGTGTGTCCTACTCTGAAAACCGCCACAAACTCTTCACGAAACTCCGTGATACAGGAGAATGTCAGTATGAAACACATCGCACCGACTGCATATCAAATGTGGAAAACGAAAAGATGACAGTTCTTATAACTCATAATCTCTTAAATTTATAGAAAGCTGTATACCAGCAGTTCAAGTTAAACTGGACTTGAAACATTCAAAAGAAAATATAAATAATGACGAATTATAGAAGAAAATCAAACAGAAAGCGATCATAAGTACTATTAAAAAAGCTTTTTCTTATAAATGGAAGCGTTATATTCATCAAATATAATGTTCATATGAGTATGCTATATTTTTCTCCCCTACCGAAATGTTTGCCTTAGTACGTACGTAATACGCAGCCTTTCATACAGGGTATGTTGTGTGCATAATTTGCACGGAAAATTATGTACGTGTGTTATCTATGCGTACGTACGGCGTTGCTTATAAGAGTTAAGAAAATATTATGAAAATGTTTGCGTTTTTGTGTTTATATATTTATAAATATGGTTATAACACAATGGTATCGCTGCTTTTGACGGACCCGGTGGCGCAGTGGTAACGCATGCGACTGTTGTGCTTGAGGTCTCGGGTTCGATTCCCGGGTCGGATGAAATATTTGTTTCGGAGTTTGGGTGTTTTCTATGTATAATATGTATCTATTTACAAAAAAATAGTATAAGTATGTATTTATATCAGTTGTCTCGTACCCATAACACAAGCTCGGCTTAGCTCGGGACTAGATGGCGTTGTGTGTTACATGTCCGCAATATTTATTTATTTATTTTACTCTACATCATTCATGCTGTTTGGGAGCAATCACATTCATTAAAATTATTTGCCTTGAGTGACTAATTCATTCATCAAAGCTGAGCCGTAACGGGATTTATGTCCCTGTTTCGGCTCTACTTCTAAGCTCTGTTGATGCTGCTCTGCTACATCTGCTATCACTACTACTTGAAATCTTGAAAGTAGATGCTTTATATGCTGTACAGCTGGAGGCCTAATAATGTAGAAATATCTCCATAGACCACCATAGCATGGATCACTATGCTGCATTGTTGCATTATCTGAATTCGCGATGTATATGATGACCACCCCTCTTGGATTCTGCGCATGCATTGTATCTGGCAGAGTAGAGTCACTTGGACAGGCTCATTTATAAAAAATAACACTCACAGCTAATAACACACACACAAACTTTTTTTTAAGTGCTCCCCTGTAGCGTAAAATGAGGTACTATTGTAGGGGATATTGCTAATATTGAAGTTAGAAACACTAAAAAATTACATGAGCGGAGTCAAGGGCAATATCTGCTATTAAATAGGTTTTATGCAGGTCATAAAATAATTAATTATAATAAAAAAAGATAATGGACTGGGTCGTTGGTAGAGGTTAGCACAAGTGAGTGCCTGGCCGCGGATGGGCGGGACGGGTTTTCCCCTCCATCCGCTTCACAGGCCAGCCGAGAGGGGGCGACGTTACGCGTGTGGCGTACGTCGCCTAAATTGAGAGTTTTGAATATCAGACGGTACCCGCTTCAGTGCGGGCAGGCGCTGGGAGGGGTCCGGATGGCCTAAGAAAGCGGTTTCCGGATCCCTCCCGTCACAGGCGCAAAGTGGCCCACCGTGTGGTTTTAGTCGGTTCGATTCCGAAACACCACCCCGCCGCAAACCCCGCTGGGGTGAGGGGGTTTTCACAGTTTAAAAAAAATGTGACTGCCAGCCAAATTAGAGGTTAGCACAAGTGACTGCCAGTCAAGAGTTCCCGGGTTCGACTTTCGAACCGAACTGCTGTTGGGTGATTCTTACAAGAAATCATTAATAGCAGCTCGGAGCATTGAAGATGGCGATGTTTCCCGCCCATGCCTCAGAGAGCACTTTAAGCCGTCGGCCTCGGTTGTCATACACACCTATGACAATTGTTATTGCAAAGTCAATGCCTTCAAATATACTGACAACTAGTTATGCCCTTGAATTCAGTTCATCTTCAGGGTTGCGGAGATCTGATGCCAGTCGCTCCGTGGAAAAACTGATATTCAGGTTAAACCGGTTGAACTAGTAGCTGACCATAAGTAATCTTGGAAATAATAAAGGCTAAGAAGATGATGATAATAAAGATAGTATTTTATAACTTCACCTATCTAGCTTTTGTGCTCTCAAGTGCAAATGAGATCTACAATCAATAGTCGCTGCGGCCTCGTACAAATATTGAAAATTGTTCTCATCTCAACCGATTAAAAATAAATCGAGTTTCTCCTTTTGAGATGTTTGAAAAGTATAGTAAAGTTCATCGTTTACTGGTTATAACAACTCAATTTGAGAAGGTTTTTAATATGATGATTTTTCAAAACTTAAATTTTGTTTTTGAATAAATGAGAATTAAAGCGTAAACATGACGCTTTAATTTAAAAAAGTTTAGTTACGGAGTTGGAATCTTGAAAGGTCCAATAATCTTTCTATGGAACTTCAAAATCACCCAATATTTATGTTGTGGATGAGACTTTCTATACGTGTTAGTTAAGAATTTCATAAATATTTTCCAAAACTAAGTAAAGCTTGTACTGTAGGTACTAGACAACTGATATAAAAACATATATATATATATTTTGTAAATACATACATATTATACATAGAAAACACCCTAACTTTGAAACAAATATTCGCAGATTATACAAAAATTTGGTCCAACTCAGGAATCGAATCCGAGATCTCTAGCACAGCAGTCGCATACGTTACAACTGCGCCACCGAGGCATCAAGTTACCAAATCATATTCGCCCTAACTCAAAAGAGTTAACAATCACTTCAATAAATTCTAGTTTTCACTAATTACTTATGTATCAAATCAGATCCGAAGCTTATACCAATTATAGAAATGCCAATTAAATTTCAAAATAAATATTAGACGAAGTAACAAGTTGTTCTATGAAACTGTGCGATGAATTTCCTAATTAGTTAAAATAAATTCTATCCTCCAGTTAAGTTTCAAGACAAAGTTTATTTAGGTAAATTAATGATAGGCTAGAAAAAACTATCGATAAAGTATATTAGTTTTCTTAGTCGCCTTTTAGTTTTCTTTCATTGTTTTGTATGTTATAAATCCTTATGATATAGCTCGATCTCTATATTTTATGGAATATGGGCCAAACAAGCAGACGCAACAATTAATGGTAAGCGATTACCGCCGCCACTGGACACCTGCAATGTCAGAGGCGTCACAAGTACGTTACCGGCCTTTGGGGAAAGGCGAGAGCGATGGGAGAGGGGTTTGAGTATGGGCCTCTGGTATCCTCACTCACTTGGTGAAACACAGCGCTAGCGCTATTTCACACCGTTTTTCTGTGAGGCCGTGGTATTACTACGATCGAGCAGGCCCGTCCATGTTGAAGCGTGGCTCTCCCACGTTAAAAGGGCATGACAGATAGCTCTGAAACCGACGAAGTAAATTAGAACTAGCGATTTTATTCTGTATCAGCTATATTTTTTCTTTACATACATAAAAAAAATATACCTAGAATGTACATCGTAAGTGCTAACAGTTAACATCATAGAGATTAAGTTATACTTTAAGGACTATAAAGTACGTATTATAATATTCCCATAAACACACAAACCTATGAAAGCAGACTAATAGGCGTCATATTAATCCACAAAATACTATTATTTCAAAATTATATACATATTTATACATATACCAAAGTATAATTAGTGGAAGCAACTGTGGTAAATTATGGACATTAGCCATTAAAATGCTGAGCAATGCCCGAAGAGAGGCGAGGGCCCTTTACCGACAACGTAATATGCAAAGTAAGCCTCCTGAGGACATTAAATATTTACCATAGAGTGCTATGAGCCTTAAGAACACGTCTTAAGAATTTACACACTACACGAAGGAATATTTTAGATAAAAGAGAACTCCTGTTTCAGAGATATGGAAACGTCAGTTCTTTAAATTTGTTAACTTGTAAGAGAAGTCTGGCATATTCTCAGAATAAAAAGCGTGACATACTTAATAATACTGCCACCTAATATTATCGTGAAAATATTCCATTCTCAAAATATTTACACATACGTTCCGACACAATAAGGATTCATACGTCAAAAGGAAACAGATTTTAATCGATTTTTTGTTTGTTCAGACATGTTCACTGGAATTTAAATTATTCAAATATACATCTACCTGGGTTTTTGACCTCTTAGATCTGATACGGCCAATTCAATTTTTCTTCTTTTCTGCCTACTGCTAATAATAGGATCCTCCAATACAGTTGTAATGGAAATGATTGTTTATTTTATAACCTTGGCTATCGATTGTAAGGTGAATCTCTGTAAACGAATTAATTTCATATTTTGCTCCTGATTTTATTTTCCTTTTGTTTCGTGATACAAGGCGAGTTTGCGCAATTTAGATTTCTGTTTATATTTCCATGATAAATGCTTCATGATAACGAACTGATATACCTAAGTTCTTTATAAATAAAGTTTTAAAAATGTATCTAATTTCAAGTAACTATTGTAAGTGTAGTCTTTTATATGCTTATAAAGAGGGTATTTTCCCCTTAGACTTAGCGGTTTAACACCCGTCGTCAATTTAGAATTGTCGACAATTCTCAAGGATCTTGTTTGCACTTGGCGAAAGGGGATAGTCTGTTTCCAACCACATTAAATTGTTTAACCAAACTAGCAAACCCGCGCAAATTCGTCTGCGTCTCTTAAAATATGTTTTCCAGGTTTTTGGAACATTTTATATTGATGCTTGGCTCGTACTAGTCTTAGCATGATTTTATAGCTTAAAACCTACCTCGAGAAATGAGCTATCCAATACTAAACTAATGAGTGGAATGTTGAATTCATTTACATTGAAATAGATTTTAAAATTGTCCAGCAATAATATTTAATATATAATGATGGTGTCAAGTAATATATCACAACTCATATAAAATTATATTTATAGTTAAACATTTTTATAAAACTGGGCCTCAACAATTTGTTTTAGAAGACGTATATTTTATAATTTAAAATAATTATTTTGACAAGTGTTCTCAATTTAAACATTTACACGCAATGTTTTGTTGCCGCTTTGATTAAAAAATATTTCAATGTTACTGATAAGTTAAAATCATAATACACATTCACTCTCAAAAAATATATTCATTTAGCAAAAACCATTTTTCTTACTAAAATATCACTAGGCTTTTTAAGTTTAATATAATTATTTAAATTATTTTAACCCCTTTGAAAACTTGATTATATGTACATAACATGATTATATTTTAAAGTAAAATATACTTATCAAGATTAATAAAACAAAGTCATTGAACCTAAAAGTAGTACAAACAAGACAGCCCGCCGATATTATCTTTCAAGTCAGTAAATATCATAGTCATATATAGATAATGTAAAAAGGGCGTTGTTATTGCTGATAGCCATCTACCCCAAACGACTTTGTAGGCAGAATAAATGTGCCTTGATCTTTATATTTCTTAGATAAACATGAGACTTAATTGTTTACTAATTATATTCAGTATTATCTATGATACTTTTTGAACTTCCAGTAGGCTTGAAATATTGTAAATTTATTATAACTTTGAAAAAAATTTAAGTTGACAAACTATAACCCGAGATTTTATAGCCTATAACATCCGTGTTGGGTCAGTAGTTTAGGCGCTACGCTACTATTACCCTTCTTTTGTCAACGCCGTAGTTGATTAAAAAGTGCACGTTATCAAATTGAATAATGGATATTGCGCTTATGTTTTAATGAATAATAATTAACGATATTTATCGTTACTTAGTATACTAAAATTAGTAGATTCGCTTCTTCAAAATTGAACGATTTTTTTTTATTCGCATCTGTACAAGAATCTGTATTTCTTTAATACAATTAATATTTAGTAGTAAGAACTTGGTGGCAACTTGTTTCTTTTTTTAATGTGTGTTTAATGTTTTTAATGATTTATCATTAAGTTGCATTTGCAACTCTCTACTGGGCTGAGTGTCGTGCGTTCATATATATATACATATATATAAATTATTTTCTTTAACCAAAAAAGAATCAGGTTGCCACTAAATTGTTACTACTAAATATTAATAATTATCTTTTCCCGGTTCCAGAGTTAAATAGTATTAATTATCATCCTACCTAATCACAGTACGCAAATCTATTTAAGGTTTTCACTTCTTGGCACCAAATATATATAAATATAAATATCTCCAAATGAAAAATAACCAAACAAATATTGGCGGTTAAAATTTAATAAAACACAGAAACAACACGTAACTTCATGTTTTTAATATTTAATTTTGATTTGTTTGTTTAAAAAGTTGTGTGACTGGTCATAACTTTATTATTTATTTATACGTAGTACATTTTTAATTATCCTAAAAAAAGGCCGGGCGAGGCTGTAAAGTCTGGTTGAATATCGTCAACAGCTGTCAAGAATACTGTATATAATAAACGGCGTACGGGGCAGGGGTCGTCAACGTCCCTTAATTTTAATTAAGTTCTCAAGTAATGTAATATAATTAAGCCCGTAAACAAACAAGTATAGTTAACTAACTATATGTAAGTAGTTTGAATATAAATAAGACGGTTCTTCGTCCGTTAGAAAGTTTATTTTTAATAGTCTTGTACATTCTTAGTTTGATAATCTTTTTAATGAATTCTGCAGTTGAAATTAAATTATTTATAGTATTCATGTGTAAATAGTATTCATGTAATATAGTATTCATGTATTATATTAAGAAAAGAAAGACTAGGTACATACCTACATAGGGAGTGATATCACGGCCTCTCAGAAAATCGTTGCGAAACAGCGCTTGCGCTGTGTTTACCGAGTGAGTGAGGAAACCGGAGGTCCAAATTCAATCTTCAGTTTCTGGAGAACGCCATCATGGCGATGAAGATGCCAGGAGTACTTACTAAAAATATCCCGAAGGTCACTTTCAAACGCTCTACTTTGAGGAGAATCCGTATCAAGTAATTTCGATTTTTCCCGCCCATTTGGGCCCATTTGGCTTTGGACGGATTCAGTGAAAGGAACTAATAGCTATTCACAAATATGAACATACTAGCTGACCCGGCAAACTTCGTATAGAGACTTCTATAAATATGGATGTTACTATAGCAAGTCAAACTTTCAACATAATTTTGTTTGGTACAACCTCCGTTTTAAGAAAACTTCTATGTCCAGTAGTAAACGGTTGAAGATTCTTGATGTAAAGCGATGGTATTGATTAAATTAGTTTAGTTATAGTATTGTAGCCATAATTTTTACTACTATCTACAAATACGTAGTTGGTTTTTAACAAATTTGAATAGCCACGCATCGCCATGTTCAGCTCGACCTGAGTCACACCAGGGCCTCACAGAAAACCGGTGTGAAACTACGCTAGCGCTATGTTTTCGAGTGAGTGGGGATATCGGAAACCCATACCCCAATCACTCTCTCCACATGCAATTGAGACGACTCTGGTGTTGTGGGTGTCCATGGGTGGCGGTAATCGCTATCGTGAGCAATTAAAAATAAATGAGTATATCGTGAGAAGTCTGCCTCTTAGCCTGCAATTCAAAAAAAAAAAAATCAATAACAGCCTACTTGAATGCCTTGATGGCGCAGCCTTCTTGACTGCTGTTCTTGAGGTCTCTGATTTCCGGGACAGATCAAATATTTGTATGATCTACAATTTTTTTTCGGAGTTTGAGTGTTTTCTATATATGATATGTATGTATTTACACAAAAAAAACAGTCAAATATGTATTTATATCAGTTGTCTAGTACCCATAATACAAGCTCTGTTTAGTTTGGGACTAGATGGTGGTGTTGTTTTTGTATGTTAGATGTCCGAAATATTTATTATTTATGCTTCGAGTTTCCTTCTCCTTGCAATCTGTGTACGTTGTCCTTAGAAGTTCGTACCTTGGCGCCGATTACAGTACCCATGGAATGACTAACGGTGATGATAATCCGTATCACTAAATTTAAATAAAAATAAATGAGAAACCAGATTTAAATATTTCGGACATCTAATATTAAAATTACTTTCTTTGTTATAAGTTACAAAAAGTTGAAAATTGAAAAAAAATGAATTATTTTAGGGGTCTTCTGAGAATATTTTAATACAATAAATAATGTAAAATTTCTAAAAATTAAAAACATTTAGGGTAACTGTTGGTGTTGCGACGTGTCGTATGATAGATGCTTCGCTTGAAGCAAAAATCGAATATAACTATTGCAGAATTAAGATATCAAATATTACTATAAAACTAATGTAAATGTACCTCCTACTTCCACAAGAAACCTGTAGAACATTCAAGTCGTGCTACGTTTACATGTTTATTTTTTATAAGTTATCCTTTTACATTCTTTATTTCTGCAAAATATTTTTATAGTATATATAGCATTCTTGACGTCCAAGCACGTATTAATTTTTCTATTGATTGTACTATTTGAAATTTGTGTTGTATTTAAAAATCGCGTCACAAGAGCTCCTCGGGAATGAAATAAATGGCCGAGAACTGCCAATGACACATATGATATTACGTACATTGATAAGCACTGAGAACCGTTGTCACCTACATATTAATATTACTTATAAGTTGTCCACCTACATATTCTAAGACACAACTTTATTAATATTTCTATTTAGCACTGTTAAGATATAAATATAAAATTAATTATGTTCCGCAAACAGAGTCGAGAGTGACAATTAATTTTTAATTTTGCTTTTCTATTTAGTAATTAAACTGAAAGAATCGTGTTACACGGCCTCAGTAAATATCAAATTCGATTAATGTTTCATTCATTGTATTCTACGTCAACATAGAGACAGTTATTTATTCAATGGGAAATGAAAAACTAATTTATAATTAAAATACGTTATGTAATTGTCCTACCTCGTTGGTCTAGCGGTCAGCGTAAGCGACTGTAGATTAAAAGGCCTCGGGTTCGATTCTTGGGTCAGACCGCTGTTGTATTTTTCTTACAAGATATTCTTAATAGCAGCCCAGAGTAAGGTAGATGACGATGTATCCCACTCATACCTTAAGCTATCGACGAGAGCACACTAGGCCATCGGTCCCAGTTGTGACGAAAACCTATAACAATCCTTATTAGAAAGTCAATACCCTCAATTAAATGTTTTTCCAGATGCAAAAGCAACAGGCTGGTCTCTATTATTTTGTGGGAGGGGCCTATGTCCAGCTGTGGACTGCAACGGGCTAATGATGATGATGTTATAATTTATTTGAATGGAATTATTTCTAATATTGAGAGTGGCTCCGTTGAATGATATAATAAAATGTAATGTGCTCAAAGTTTACGATATAACGCAGAGAAGTTATGCCCTAAGTTTATAAAATACAAGCTGTTCAGGTCACCTTTTTCCATGGCTCTTTGTGGCTGCATTGCTGAAAAATATTGCTCAGATCTCATAGTGGTTAAAGCAGCTGCCACATCGCTTTCTACTGTGTTAAGTGTTGTGAGTCCAAAAACCACACGGGACGTCAGTTCGTGTGATTAATAAATTGTTGTTTCTAGTCTCGATATTCTTTATGACCGTTTCATATACATTTTAAAAGGCCTCCGCTACCAGGACATATTGTTGATGCGGGTAAAAGTAGATCAAACCACAGTTGAAGCGTATTTACATCGTGTCGAAATTTAAGTCTTACAGTGTAAAACTTTTTCAGCATTTGAAACCTACACATGCCACCATTACATTTATAATACAAATAAACGTACATATTTTATATCTAAATGGATTATATTTTATTATTTGACAATTGCCTTTATAAAATAAAAAAATGGCATGGAGTTATAAGCTGGAATTCGTATTAGGTAACTGTTGAGTTTAAAATAGAAACAGAGAAAATTTATTTCAATTGAACGTAACAACATATAATGTACCCGATATTTACTTAATCGTTAAATATTTTTG
Source organism: Hyphantria cunea (assembly GCA_003709505.1). Taxonomy (NCBI): domain Eukaryota; kingdom Metazoa; phylum Arthropoda; class Insecta; order Lepidoptera; family Erebidae; genus Hyphantria; species Hyphantria cunea. Next base: position 575,461 of record PKRV01002730.1, read on the forward strand.
GTTTTTGTATCCTCACTACCTCATACAAATCTACAATAAGTCCTGACGAGTATCTAAACTGGTCTATTCCTACACAAAGTTCTAGACAATTCTCTAAACTTTAAATTTCCCTGGAAATTTCTAGAATATCGTGGAACATTTCGAAAAGTATAAACTGTACCTAAAACATTAGGTATTAATACTAACACACCCTTATAGCTAATCCCAAATGCAACATACAGCTTATAAATAAACACGGCGTAAGCGTATACAATGAACATGGCGTAAGGAATATATTTAGGTTCTTGTACACGAGAATTGAAGACAATTGTGGACTTTGCCTTATAAATTATTCACCTTACGTATATCGTGAACTATGAATTATAGGTACCAAAATATATGTGGTTGTGGTTAGGTTAGGAATAGATTAACCCGTAACTTGCCGAGGGTGTCAAAGGCGCAACAAAGGGGTTATATCAGTGGAATAATGTGGATATGTGTTCTAATAACGCCTTGCGGGACGGCCTCTGAGATTGTTGTTATCACGAAACTTAGAACGGCGAACTCGTTATACATTAATATACATGACGCTTTATGAAAATTATCGTTTCCTTAGTATATAAATAATTACTTTTCAACTTAAGAATAAGTTCTCAAACTATTTGATAAATTAAAATCAAAACGAATGGCTATTAAGAATATGCATAGCTTTGTGAAAATGTATATAGTGTATCTAGTGTGCTTTTAATTTGCATTTTAGTTCATTCATTAAATAGCAGCGAATGTAATGTCTTGATAAGGTATCAATCGAAATATTATTACGCTTACAATATACACTTAGCGATTTTTTATATCGTTATTGCTTGCTGTTTTCAAGTGTATTGATGATGTGAAACAAACTTGTCCTAGTAACGTAAATTGTATATTATGGTATCTTAATAAACTATTTAATCACAGTTTTTTGTTAATATTTATAAAACGGAATAGAGCTTTTTAATATACCTACATAATAATCTTGTTTAATAAAATCAAAAAAATCAAATGAATTCTAAAAATATTAATAAAATTTCAAAAGATGAGTTGAGAAACGCCTGTAATGCGTCTGACCCTGCGTAGGCAGAATGTTAAAGACGCCTACAAACTCTCCAAGACCCTACCTTATTTATGTTTTTCTATAAATTTAAGACTGAAACTGTTGACTGTTTGTTTTACTACAAGTCTTAAAAGTTGGTCGAGAGGGAAAGGTTTAGAGCTCGTAAACAATAGCTGGGACCAGACAAAGTATAGCCCTGCATAAAATATGAAACACGAACATTTGATCTTGTAGGTTCGTAGAAACACCTATACAAGCAATGAAGGTTATATTACCAGTAAAAGCGTCCTTTAATATCTGCTATGTACGTATTTACATAATGGAAAACTAGTACAAACAGGCACGAGATGATAAAAGATAACACACAGAAGTTAGTCAAAATTGAGTTTTGTTTTCAATTAATGTCAGAGTGCCCGGTCTTTAACATGAGGTATAGCGTTTTTTTAGTATAATCGTGAATTCGCAATAGATTTTTGATTGAAGTTTAATTTAAACGTACCTATTGTGTAATGTAGTATACTTTATCGCATATCGTTTTTTATTTTGAGGTCTTTATTGTTTTGTTTCTTTTTGTTAGATGATAATGTGTATGTATGTACTTGTGAATACTATTTTATGAATACTAATTTCGGACATTTTAATACATAACGCCATCTAGTCCCAAACTAAGCAGAGCTTGTACTATGGATACTAGACAACTGATATTATTACATATATATACTTTTTTTTGTAAATACACACATATTAGACATAGGAAGCACCCAAACTCCGAAACATATATTTGCAGATCATACAAACATTTGGTCCGACCCAGGATTCGAACCCGAGACCTCATGGACAGCAGGCGCGTACGCTACCACTGCGCCACCGAGGCAGTCAACAATTAATGACAAAAATAATTTATCTAAATTAAATGGATATTATATATTTGCGAATGTATTTGGTACTAAATACCAAAAATAAAACAAAAAGAAGGGAGGTGTAGTTACGCACACGACACGCAATAATTTTGCTTCGTGAAACATTTAACATAGGAGTCAAAGACTAGTATAGTGTCAGCGTCGCAAACGAGTAACGCGTTTAACGGAACGTCGACGAAGTGAATAATGAATAACGGCCCACACCGAGAACAGATGTCCCTGGCCAGTGCAAGTTTTAAGCGAAAAGGTAAAAAAATAGTTTTATTATAATTTTGATGTTAATTTTTATGGAGTAGGGGAGCTAAATAGTAGGCGTGATTAAAAAGGATTTGATAAGTGACGCTTATAAGTACGTTGTCGTCGTATCCCACAGCAGAATAAGAAGAAGTGGATGAACGAGTAACATGCCCCTTATACACAAAGGAAGAAACTGGCTGGCCATGGCCCAACTGTTGTTGTTTGGAAGTTGTATACAGGCTAATCGACGCGAGAATTTCTATGTGGTATGTGGTTCCGTTCCGTCAAGTTGGACTAGTTATCTCACCGTAATGCAGTAGTACTTACGTTCAAGTGTAGCCAACTATTTAAATCTCTAACAATTCAATTTTAATATGTACTTTTTGTAGTACACACAGTTTCTCTGTTTACTAATCATTTTTTTATACTCCAGATAATAAAGTCCAGGCTATTCAAACTGATAACCGGGAAACAGAAAAAAATGATGTAATTTAAGTAGGTACTCACATTAAGTTTAACTAGCTTTTGCCCGCGGCTCTACGCAAGGTACTCGTGTATATCGGTTATCGATGTAAAGACATAGGCTACCTATGTCATTTAACTTAAGAATCAAAGTATCTGAACCTATCGTTATGTAAATTTATAAACAAACAAGTCTCATGTCATTTATTTCGTAAAATACAAATGCGACTTTAGCGCAACATATTGGTATTGTAAAGAAGAATAAGCCCCTATTGCAAATGAGCTACGATGTGCTGTACAATCATCTTCAAAAGCTTCAAAAACACCATTTATATAATCATTTATTAGACACACTATCCGCCTATCGCTTATACCATAGAGCATTACATTTCTGCAACGTGTACCTACGGCATCTGCTGAGTGCCAGTCTCCCGAGATAAAGCGTTAAATGGCCAAGCCGCCGAGCCCTCTGACCAACGTTATTAGCTACTACGTATCTCCGATATAACTTATCGTGCTATTTTATTTACTCTATAGGGATTTTCGGCTTATCTCCAATGACTCGGGTTTTAGATGAATTAAAGGGTATTAGATTCTCTTCACTTTTTTGCTAGGTGGATTACGGAGATTATGTTTTACGAATCCACTTTATACAAAGCTGGGTGAAAGTTTCAATATTTAGACTCATTTTTATCCGACAGCGAAAGAAGGAGGGTTATGTTTTTCGAGTTATGTATGTATATTCAAAAAGTAAACACAAAAATTTTTTTTCAAAATATTTTGAGTGTGTTATCAAAATAAAGAATTTTTAACGGTGATTACGAATATATATAAAACTTATATGTTTTGTAAATTATATTGACGCAGCCGTTTTATTTTCTTAATAATTCATTACTGTGGATTTATAATATTAATATTTAAAAATTGAGCCTCATTAATAAATATTTAAACTACCTTACATTAAATTATAGTACATATTTTAATATTTTAGCTAACAAATTAGTAGAAAATAATTATTTGCATGGGAATCAACAAGATCCCTTAATTAAAGATATTACATACCTCTGATTTGCCTGACGTTTTTGATAGAAAAAAATACTTACTAGATGTCGGAAGAACTCATATTGATATTATTATGTTTCGATTGTAAATACTCAGTGTACTTTATTTATTAATATATCTCCTTGTGATAACTATATTTATANTATATATATATAGTTTGTGGTTTATTTGACATTGTTTGTACTAAGAAGTTGCTGTAAGCCACTTGACATCTATTGAAGAGAAGAGTTTCTATATTATCTGCTTATCTTCATACTATCTTCCACATTAATAGTCAATGATTAGTGTTATAGATTGCCTGAATGTTCAGAGAAGCAATTCGTTTGACTTTTGAAATATACATAATATCAAAACTGAATTTTTATAATGTACAAGCTGTACACTAACAAATTTCGCTGTGCTACAATGTCGTCCAAAAATAAATGAAGATCATCTTTCAGGATTGTACCATCATCATCATCTTCAGCCTACTGCAGATCACTGCTGGACATACGCCTCTCCAATTTCATGCCATTTGGTTCGATCCTCGGCATCAAAAGATTGTACAACATGTCGAAATTGGAACTCAATCGATGCAGAACAATGAAATACAAACTAAATGAAATAAATTATTCTTTATTTTCAAAAGAAAACCTGTCAAACAAGTTCACGGTAAGCAGAAGTCTGTAAACAAATGCAAAACAATAAGATAGTCCCAAGAAAAGGGATTAAATCGTGTATCTACAGACCTATTTCTGTCTGTTTGCCAACTAACAACTACTTGTGATCAGTCTGGCTGCAAAGCTTCGTTGTAATTGCAAATTCCTTCACCGTTTGTGCTATGTAAGTCTATGAGAGGCAAGCTTTGTACTTGACAGCAATGCACCAGTTTGTAAACGGATTTTCTCACAGCATTTACAGTACCATGTTTGAGACATATTTTGTTATAAAGTCATCATTTGTTATAAAGTTTCTATACATTACTATTCATAAACTTAATTGCTGATTTAAGGGGTCACTGCATCATTTATTACTACGCTAAATATTATGGTTCGATCCCCACACGATTTAGAAAATTATTGTTCTGAAACTGGGTGCTTTTTGTATTCGTATTATGTACATTTTTAAAGTCTGCCGTGATACAATATAAAGTTCTACTGTGAAAGTTTTTTGTTAAAAAATAAACAATATACTGAGATAAAACTGGTATTATTTTGAATTAAGAAAATAGTACTTTTATTTCCGTTTATTTGTAGTGCGTCAGCTATGTTCACTGAACGAACAAATAACTACTACGCAATTGAGCACAACAAAACCGACTAGCAGCTAACAAGAATGCGGTCTAGTTTAGGTATTACATAATAGATAGGATGCACCAAGCTATGTCAAATAACAAGCATTCGTGATTGACCAAGATATAAATAAACATTTTGTACGTCTAAGATTTAATAAAAGTGATTACTCCTAGATACCATCAAATAAATCACTATTGACACTTTGGTTTCTTGAGGAAGGACATAGGGTACTCTATACTGCGATAACCGTATCACACGTTGATGAGGCCTAAAGCTAGTTTTTAATATAAACATGATCCGAATGGTCAAACGGCATTTGTATACAATATTCATATATGTAATTATTTTACTACGGCCCATAGACTTCAATACGAACAGAGGAAAACTGCTTTTAAAAGGAATTTCCCAACATTACTGTAGGCATGAAACAAACAATACATTACATGAACATATTGAAAAATGAATCGCAATTTCTCGAATTCAATTCATTTTGCAGTTCTTTTGAGTCCAGTGAACAAAAGCCAACTCTACGAGTATTGTTTTTCATTAAATGAATAAAAATAAATGGTAAATAAATATTTCAGAACACACTTCGCCATTAGTACTAGACAACTGATATAAATACATATATACTTTTTTTTGTAAATGAATACAGATATATAAACTACGAAACAAATTGCAGATCACACAAAAATTTGATCCGACCCGGTCATCGAATCAAATTACACTCCATATTCCTCTTACACAAATTAATATCAGCATACAATAGAAGCAGTTTGGTTAAGACGTCACATGTTATTAACTAACCAGGTTTGGTATGAAACCAAAGACAACCATAGTACCCTAAGGCGAAGTAACTTATCGACAACTCTAGCGAGGTTTCGCTCATATAAATATTATCGATACATTATGAATAAACGCAAAATGAAAGTTTGGAGCATTCATTTATAAATATTTGATGACTGTTCTAATTAATTTTACGGTTTCTGTATTTTGTGAAGGAACAGTAAAGTTTATTAAAATAATGATTAGATTTTAATATTAATGTTCTGTAATTGAATTTTTGGAACTATTTGAACAAAACGTACTTCAAACATTGTAGTCATGTTGATTTTAGAACGTTAAAATATGGCTGTATTAGTAATACTATGCATATATATAATTTTAAAATTAAAATTTAATGATATATTAATTAACTTATTTCCCTTAGACCTCACTTTACTGAAATATGAAAAGCTCTGATCACTTTGCAGAATATGTAATTGACTTTAAACTATATTGTAGACGGTGCTTAAGATTATACTGATCTGTTTATGCTTATTGTGAAGTTGAAAAAAAAGCACACGCACTTGTAAGAAATAGGCAGGACAATTTAATATAACGTACATATACTCTGAATGCTATCAAAGTTAAGTTTGATACCAACGAAAAAGAATTTTTCATGGGTTACACTGGTGCATTGTTGCAGTATCTGCTTTTGCAGTAAAGGCCGGAAATGCACTTGTAACGCCTCTGGCATATGCAGGTGATACGTCATTTGCCCCCTATTCCATAAAAAAAAGTAAGTTGTCTACCCATCGTACAAGCTCTGTTTAGTTTGGGACGAGACGACGTTGTTTGTCAGATATCCAAAATATATATTTAAAATCTAATCAAAAATTGAGAACGCCTCTATCGACAACATTATGTTTAACATCGTTTCCAACTATCGACATGAAGTCTCGCTGGTTCGCTTCGCCGTCAGTTTCAAGTATATTGGCAAATTGGTCACGTCCACAATATAGTCGCTTTTAATGCATGACAACGAGTAATGAAGCTTCCACGGAATCTCTGCTTCCTTTGCAAAATATAAATTTTTGTCTTAGGTCTTCGTATATTTATTTTTCTTCAACAAAATTACTTTATAGATGTATTTTATGTAGTTTTATGGAATTATTTTCAATGGTGTATACATCATTACTACCATCATAATCATCTCAACCAAAAGACGGGGCCCCACGGAACGAAATCGGAACGATTAAAACCACACGGTGTGACACTCTGCGCCTGAGACGGGAGGGATCCGGGAACTGCTATTATTAACACATCCGGACCCCTCCCAGACCAATCTCAACGTTCTACGACCCCTAAGGCTATGCTATTTTTATAAGAAGTGCATGAGTTAGAAAAAACGAAAAACATAATGCCTAGCAAGTAATGCCATCTATTAAGACAATTTTGTGGAGGACCTGGTGCCTGTCTGTTTTAAAATAATTGACTGATAGTTACGTATTGTAGGTACTAAAGCAAAATGATTTCAATATTCAAAAGTTAAATTTCGTGGTGGGTGGAGTATACAATATGACAAGTAAGTTGCGGTGTACATTTGTGTGTGTGTGTGTGTGCATGTGCGTGTGTGCATGTGCGTGTGTGCATGTGTGTGTGTGTGCATGTGTGAGTGTGTGTGCATGTGTGTGTGTTTGTACGAGTGTGTGTATGTGTGTGTGTGTGAGTGTGTGGGTGCGTGTGCGTGTGTGTGTGTGTGTGTGTGTGTTTTTGGAACATTTGTATAATATTTTATTTATTTAATGAGTCTATGAATTAATGATAAGAGACATTTCGGGATTGTCATCGTCTTGCAAAAGAAGTATTTACGGGTTTAATTTATTTAACTAAGACTAAAACTTTGCTTAAACTCTAACTAAATATATAAAATCTTCGAATAATCACTCTTTACTAGTTAGATTAACTCGAATATGCTAATGTTGGTAAATAATTGTTGCTTAGAAAACGATTAAAGCTTTTGAATAGTCACTAACTTTATTCCAATAAATCGAATCCGATTATTCGATGAAGTAAACGGATGGAATAAATAAATTATGCTCCAATGATAATCGTATTGCTCAGGCTAATGTAGTTTACATTTAATTAAATCTGTCGATTAATTTTATAGGCATTTGGAAAATGTAAATATATTTACCAAGCTTTTGTCCGCGGTTTCACTCGCGCAGAACTAGTTACTTTCATCCCCTATTTTAAGAAAGGAATTTTGGAAATACCTCTCCTAAGGGGGCTACGAATGGTATTACCAAAATTCCTTTTTTAGTGCTCACTTATATAATTGCATGCAATCTACATGCAAAATTTCAGGATTATAGATTTAGCGGTTTTGGTTGTGCGTTGGTCTCTGGGTATCTTAGTCAGTCAGTCCTTCCTCTTTTATACACGAACATGAAATTCAGGTTGTCAAGATTTATTCAAATCATAGCTACGAATTTTAAATATGAAATATAGATTTTTTCTTAATATCATTTGAAGTTGAAACATGTCATGATCTCTACAAAAGAAGCAGCATATGTACCTTTATTTCCGTCTCAATTTTTAAGAGTTATTACGTGCATTATAATCGAAGCCACACAATTACACCTCAATATTTGTCCGAAAGCAGCTTACAATGTTTTTATTGCGAACTTGTATACTGCTGGGCTCGGGTCTCCTCTCAGGAGAGGGTTAAGGCCATTCGTCCCCACGCTGGCCAAGTGCGGGTTGGGGACTGGCAAGAATACGTTGTGGCTACGTAAATCTTGCCGTTGGATGTTTTTTTTTTTTTTAAGCCGCCCGAAGGCCTCCAACTAAGCTTCACGACTGTTATCGTATGATAACAACCGGGACCGACTGCTTAACGTGACCTCCGAATCACGGAGACGCTCATGGTAACATGCCACCAGCGGTCACCCATCCAGGTACTGACCACGCCATCGTTGCTTACCGTCGATGATTGTTTCTAATCACCGAGTGCAACTGGGCTATGAGCGCCACGAACTTGCTCGCTATGAACTTGTATATCAATGTTGTAGAATATTTTCAGCCAATGTTTGTTTGCCACAAAACGCCAAATGAAATTTTCTAACATACGTACATGTCGCAGGTATAATGTCAAAGATTGGCTTTCTACCGTTTTATTATAATATCACTAGTATAATTGTAAATGTGGCTATGACAATATACCTACTACATATATAAAGGTTACCATTTATATTCAGTAAAGTACTGTCTTTAAATTTATGAAATATTTTTAATCAAACTAAAGAACTACCTACGCAATGTATATAGATTATTATTAATATTTAATTATTTTGCCCTCTTAGTTAAGTTACAAGCGTCGAATCTCTTTCTACAATAATTGAAGCCCCTATTGCCTTCTATTATTGGCAAATATTTTGTTTTGGGATGTAAATTATTTTTAATATGAGATCATTTCCACACATTTGTTAGCATTTTATTAAAATTTACGTTTGTAAAATGTCAACTTGTCTTTAAGCTTGGCTATTATTGTCAAAAATTGTTTGATAATATCACTAAGCAATGAATACACCATCCATTATTTTATTAATTATATTATTATTAGTTCATTCACATTATACAAACGCTTAGTAAAGAGAGACAATAAAAATATTAGGTTAAATCATAAATGTCTATATGGATTATACAGATTATTACTATTAAATAATTATATGGTATAGCGCTCAGCAATTAGTTTTCAATATAGTCGTGTTCATTAATGATGAAATATAATAATTAAACTTATACCAAATGAGTATTGGTAAAGGGAATTTAATTATTAACCGAGATATGATAATATTTGTTGATATTCGCTTCATATATTTTGTGTCGTCAAATTTTCCTAGTCAATACTCAATACTTTTCAACACTCCCAGAATAGAAGTTTTATTCTTGTTTTATAGACAGCAGATATACTTCCTACTGTGTGTTAACTAAAAGGTTTAGTATATTTATTGACCCATAATTATATAAAAAATCTGTAGGTACAGAAACAGTTTCATAATACTATTGGTCGCTCGACCGTAAATATTTTTTTTTTTATTTATTTTCAGCTTTATTTATTCGTCTTTACTATGAACTTCAACTGTACCAAATTACATAATTCACCATTCAAATAATTTTAATAAAAAGGGGTTTAAAGTTTAGTAAAGAAAATTGAATTATGTAAATTCGTTGAATGCAACAAAACACAACAACTCAACTTTATCGAATTATGGTTGATTTTTGACAGTAAGTAAATCTCTCGAGACTTGGGTAATTGACAAATCTCAATCGCATCAACAATATACTCTAATTCGTAGAGCAATAATTGTAACTTCGTACGCCAAGAATTCAAATTCAGTATAGTCAATGAGGAGGAACGAGTGTCATGTCTCTCCAACACAAAGGGAGGGTCCTCGGGCTACTGCCACTGTCCAACGGTTCATGTTGGGAAGTGTATATATGTTAATTGGCGCGAGAACTTCTACTGCGCGATGCAGGATTGGTAGTTTCTTCGTTCCTTTCGTTACTCCGTGGTTCGACGTATCTTCGGTAGATGGTGTTATTATATATTTTTGTGGCCGCTGTATGTGGAAGTCGCCACAGTCAATATCTACTATTATTTATAATATATAGGTACTTATAATTGCTAGATCATTACATTTAGATCACGTATTATTTTTTAGTACATTTAAGTACATATTACTTGTATTAAAAAAACTAGTATATATTCAAACATAAATACGCCAACTACACTATTAGTTAATATAATTTTATTTGAAATGTTCGTTTGTGGCAGCTAGACAGGCTTTTAATCTCGCTAGCTATTAATCTATGGATTCTCGCTGTCCCCGTCGAGAATTAATTAAGGAATTGCTCTCTCCAAAGGTCCTGGAGATTCAATGTCAAAGTAACGTTTTGGCTAGACCATAACCTTTTATCTGACCTTGTTTTTAAAGTTTAGACCTTACTGTATAAAGGTCAATTTTCAGCTTCTTTTAGGTTTGTGATGTACACAAATTCAGCATTTTATTTTCGAGCCCATCGAGACAAAGGCAATATTATTCTATACTATAATAATACCGTAATATTATCTAGTAAAAATCAAACGATTAACTACTTTAAAAAACTTGTCTGAAATCTTGTATTTATTTAATTTAGTTAGCTGCTATTCTTTTTAAATGGCGTATGTGTAATAGGGAATATGCATTAAAAATATTGGTCTCATTTTTTTTTTTTTAGATTATTTATTGTATTTTCCATATACTTGAAGGGTATTTTTTTTAGTGGTTATTTAAACTCAAAGAACATTAAATAAAAAGTTAAAATTAAGGGAGGGAAATTCAAACTTACAAAACACTTACTATTGGTCGAAACGAATTGTGTCTACAATGGTCACGTCATCAAAATTATCGGAGTCGAAATTCAAACTTTGTTAGTAGTGTTTGTGAGAAAAACTACTTTCTTCCATTATTTTTATAAAAATTATAACTGTTAATAAGCATTAAGTTACTGGAAAACTAAATAGTAAACAAACATAAGATGATAATGACGTCATTGGTCTTGTCATAAGCGCGCACTGCGTTTGAATAGCTCAAATTTAGTCAGTGTTTTAAATTTCACTTTGAAAATTAGTTTAACTGTGGTCAAGCCCATTTATATTTTTTTCTTTGATATAGAAACGTAAATGATCCGATTAAGAAATAAAAAAAAACGTGTATATTCCCTATTGTATGCATGTGGTATGGACCGGCGTCTGTATGTACATATTTTATTTATTTTCAGTCTAAAAGAACCTCGTCTTAAAATTACTAAGTACTGTTTGAGTTATAAACTCATTATTTAACCTAATGCACCGGGGGACTTGCACTGTGGGAAAAGGTTTATGGCTATGAATCGCAATTTCCTTGATTTTGTTTGTATAAGCTTGGAAAATTGACTCTACTCTGCCTGACGGAAAACATGAGCATAATCCAAGAGTCAAGCCACCATATTTATTGCGAATGCAGACAATGGAACAATGAAGCATTATGGAGCCTTATTGATATGCTTCTGTATTATTAGGCCTGAGGTACCACAATCTACAATGAAACACGACTTCTGTCTGAGGCTTGGCACAAAATTTGAGCACGTATAGGCCAGTATTCGTGCTCAAATGTTGTGCTGAAATCAACGTGCTCGTACCTTGTATTTTTAAAATTTATTGATCGTTGCGAAAAAATGACGCTCATCACTGGCAGAACCATTGCAAAATATACGCAAAACTTAGATTATTTTAGAAAGTTATAGACTTATTTACCCTATAAAAAGCATATATAATAAAGTAAACTTAGACAGAAAATAAAATAGTGTGAACTAAATGAATCCTAAACTATACTGAAGCAAACAGTCTGTCCTATTAAACCAAAAAGCTTTATAAATACTACTACTGTTTCCAGTCATGAACTATATTAACAGCACTTTTTCAGTTCAACTGTAGAGCATATTTATAAATATGCCGGTGGCCGTTGACCTTCTCTTAAATAAATTAGCAAGGACGTACTCGTAACTCATATAGGTCTCATGGGTACTATGTTTAGTGTATAAACCCCGATTATATACCAGATCTGAGGATAGGGCGGCGTAATTGAAAGCTTAATATTATGGATTAATATGTCTAGTTGTTAATGTTAAATAACTAATTAAGGAATCAAGTATACAATAAGCTTTCTATTTTCAACTTTTCAAAAAAATTGCTTTTACACAGACAAACATATTTTTCAGTATAAACTTACTAGTGTAGACTACGTAATTCCAATTACGAGGCAATTATAAAATAGAGCTATGGAATATGCAGGTTCATGTTGATATTTCCTTTCTTATTAATAGTAACATTACACATTTAATAAAAAAATAACCTATCTATATATTTTTTTAACAACGCCATCTAATCCCAAGCTAAGTAGAGCTTATGTTATGGGTACTAGACAACTGATATAAATACATATTATAAAATACTTTTTTTTGTAAATACATTCTAATTATACATAGAAAACACCCAGACTCCAAAACAAATATTTGTAGATCATACAAACATTTGGTCTGACCCGGGAATCGAACCCGAGACTTCAAGCACAGCAGTCGCATACGCTACCACTGCGCGACCAAGTATTATTTTCAATATGATTGATGCAATACTTTCATTTATATCAGGATTAATTTCTTAAATGTTTTTTAACCTGCTTAAGTTGTCATTAAAAATATATGTATATATTCTTTTAAGGTAAATTCAGATCGTTTTTAATAACCGGACTATCGTAAAAATTGGATATAAGTTATTAAAACCAGCCATTAATGTATAAAAAGTATTTATAAAAATATCTGTTGACTCTGACAATGCATGTGTGGCAAACGAGCAGACGTATCGCCTGATGGTAAGTGATCACCGCTGCCTATGGACACCCGCAATACCAGAAGTATCACAAGTGCGTTACCGGCCTTAAGAGATGGGGAGGGGGTTAAGGGGAAAGGTTGGATTATAGGCCTCCGGTATCATCACTCACTCGGTGAAACACAGCGCAGGCGCTGTTTCACACCAGTTTTCTGTGAGGCCGTGGTATCACTCCGGTCGAGCCGGCCCATGCATGGCTCTCCCGCGGTAATAAGATACATAAGATCATCATACTTGTGTATTACAATTATCACTATCAAGAATTATAGTGTTGTCACACAAATACACATTTTTACTAAAATAAAATAATGTACTAAAATGAAAGGTATGTTAAAATAACCATCAATGATTTGTTTACACAGTTAAACCTGAGTTAAACTAAACTAAATCTTCAGCACTAATAATTATAGTATGTTTTTAATCCGTGGCCACATTTGATGCAAAGCTCTGGCTCTCTCTAACTCGTTGCATCTAAACACTGTTGTTTAGATGCAACGAGTTTACAGAATTGCACGGATCGTTATTTACTTGTATTTATTGCTGGAGTGCTTAGCCATATTCAGCTTGTTAAACAGTACAAATTGATGTTCACGGAGTGGACAAATGCGCCATTGGACTTAGATTACTATATGTGCTATTTTATTGTGTCTACACCACGCTTGGATTTTACTAATGCCCTCTGTCAAACAGACTAGAGTCTCTTTAACAGCTAAAAATAATAATAATAGAATCCAATCGAATGTTAAGAAAACATTTATACAATCTACAGATATAATTCTTAACATATCTTCATCAAGTTTGTTTCTGATAACACAAATTTTTTGAATTAAAAAAATATAAAATAATCAATTTATTGATTCATGAGCTGTTTAAAACTAGAATAGAAAACAGAAACAATACACCTCAAAAACAAATTGATAGTTTTAGTCCAGTGCTACGTTTTATTTACTGCCAAGCATTGATAAAAAATTACTTCAGTAACTATATGTTCCAACCGACTGTTGTATTGAAAAACAGTGCACATTACTTTTCATTACTGTTATCAATTGATATTGCATTATTACACTTCAATATTTTAAACTAGAACAAGAAACTAAAAAATTATAAACAAAGTGAATAATTTTCACAAGTTTTTATTTAACTTGCAATTAATGCACTATGAATGAATTTTGCAATTTAACTTAACCGATTGAGCTGAAATTCGGTCATCATCATCATCGTCAACAACCCATAATGTCCTACTGCTGGGCTCGGGTCTCCTCTCAGGAGAGGATTAAGACCATACGTCCCCACGCTGGGGTTAGGGTTGAAATTCGGTAGGCATAGACATATAAATAAATAAGCTGATGAAAAATAAGACCAGATTCAGAGAAGCGCTCATTGCCCAGTTGCACTCGGTTATTAGAAACAATCACCGAGGGTAAGCAACGACGGCGCGGTCACTTGGACGGTTGACCGCTGGTGGCGTGTTACCATGAGAGTCTCCATGATACGGAGGTCACGTTAAGCAGTCGGTCCAGGTTGTTATTATACGATAACAGTCGTGAAGCTTAGTTGGAGGCCTTCGGGCGGCTTGAAAACATCCAACGGCAAGATTACATAGCCACAATGTATTCTTGTCAGTCCTACACCCGCACTTGGCCAGCGAGGGGACGTATGGCTCTCCTGAGAGGAGACCCAAGCCAGCGGGGGACATTATGGGTATTTGATGAAGATCAGATTCAATAAATGGTAAAGAATCCCTTTACTCCGGTACAATTTTAAATGCCATCTAAGTTCATCTTAAACAATTATTATAATATCACAATTGTACCGATTGCACTACGTTAGTCGCTACGCTTGCTTAACATCTGTAGCACTAAGCTACGTCGTAGCACCTTCGAGGTTATTTATGATTACAGCTACAATTTGTTGTACTCTACTTGTTGTTTTAGAACAAGAGCGAACTAAAATGAATCACCTTTGTTAGAATTATGAGAATTATGATATTTAAAATATCAAAAGAAAATTTAGTGTCTCAAAATAAGAGTTCTTAATCAATTGACATATTATGTTATTTTGTGATAAAAGAACTGTTTTAGTAGGGTTTTTTTCTTTAAAATAAGTCATTGAGGTGATGAAAATAAATAATAGCTCACTATTATTAAAAATTATAAACTAATCCATCCCATGTCTGTATTGTATGTAATTTATTGCATCGCTGTTTTGTTGTAAATGTCAATCGCTCATTAAATCTTGTGAAAAATAAGCATTTGTTTCGTGAGGGTAGAACACCAGACTTTACCTTTTTGTAAAAATTGCGGCTGTATCACGCTACAATCAAAATTACACTTTAATGGTGCCATAATTATGACATAAAATTGCCCAAATACACATACGATCGTAGTAAGTGGATATAATTATGACAACAATATTAATTGATGTAACCTTAGAAATGTAATTTACCTAGTTTGTGAGTTTATTTATGTGTCCCAGGCATGAGCTCATAGAGTCTTTACATGCGAACTATGTCGCATGATATTTATTAAATACAACAAACGCAATCATAAGTATATGCTCTGTTGTTTGAAATTGAACTTTATTTTCATTTCATTATTGTAAATATTGAAAATACGTACATACAACCTGTACTATAGAGGTCTAAGTACAGCCTAACTTTTTTATTAAATTCTTCTTCTATTTTGAAATATGTGGTTATTGATTTCAAATCATGTTTCCTTTTTAATATAAAATAAGAGCATTACGCTTTGACCTGATTAGTAGGAGAGAGCCATTATGGTTGCAGAACTAAGAACAATGTGCATTTTTAAACATTTAAGTATAGTAGTAAAGTAAATTAACTCGACTGCCTTTGTGACGCAGTGTTAGCGAATGCGACTGCTGTGTCCGAGACTGCTGTGTTCGATTCCTGAGACGAACCAAATGTCTGTATGATTTGCAAATATTTGTTTCGGAGTTTGGGTGTTTTCTGTGTATAATATGTATGTATATACAAAAAAAGTATATAAGTAATAATATCAGTTGCCTAGTACCCATAGTTCAAAAATATGTATACCTCGGGCAGGCTTTGCAGTTAGGTAGAAACAGCTTTGAGGACGAGGTGAACAGAAGAGTCCAGCTGGGTTGGGCAGCGTTTGGGAAACTTCGTCGGGTCTTCTCATCATCGATCCCACAGTGCCTAAAGACGAAAGTCTTCAATGCGTGCGTCCTACCCGTAATGACTTACGGAGCCGAAACGTGGACACTTACGGTTCGACTGGTCCATAAGTTTAAAGTCGCTCAGCGTGCAATGGAGAGGTATATGCTCGGCGTTTCTCTAAGGGATCGCATTAGAAACGAGGTGATCCGACAAAGAACCAGGGTCATCGACGTAGCCCACAGGATTAGCAAGCTGAAGTGGCAGTGGGCTGGCCACATTTGCCGAAGAACCGATAACCGTTGGGGTAAACGAGTTCTTGAGTGGAGACCGCGTCTCGGCAAACGTAGTGTAGGACGTCCACAAGCCAGGTGGAGCGATGATTTGCGCAAGACGGCTGGCAGGAGCTGGATGCGAGAAGCCATAGATCGAACTAAGTGGCGTGAAATTGGAGAGGCCTATGTCCAGCAGTGGACTGCGATAGGCTGATGATGATGAGTACCCATAGTACAAGCTCTGCATAGCTTGGGACTAGATGGCGTTGTGTGTTAAAATGTCTGAAAATATTTATTATTTATTTATTTATAATTGTATTTTTGCAAAAGTGTGCTTGACTGTTGCTACAAAGTTTTACGCTTTAATTAAAAATATCCAAACAATATTTTTACTGTGTAAAATCATTGAATTAAACGCTTAAAATAAATCTTATATATATAAAATTCTAGAGTCACGATGTTTGTTACCAAATGCCTCCGAAACGGCTGGACTGATTTTTATGAAATTTTATGTACACGTCGGGTAGATCTGAAAATCGGCCAATATCTATTTACTTCTAAATGTCAAGGGTGATCTACCTCTAAAAATATCATTTTTTATGAAAAAATGTATGCCCGGTCAGCTAGTTATCCTTTGAAAACATCATGGGAGACTAAAAAGGGCCCTCATTATCGAATGAACACCAAAATAATGATTTAAGGTTTCTTTATTCAGTTTACGCGGGAAAACCCTCATATTATATAAGGGGTTTCTGCTTAATATATAACTTAAGATAGGAAATAATAATCATTTTTTGGATTATAAACCACTGACTGCAATCGTCGCTTCGTAATGTGATTTATGAATCTTGAAGGGGCATACCCGTTTACCAGTATATTTCTCTATAATTAGCGTATTTTTTTATTTTGAGCGGAATTTCCCCCGAATTTTCAACCGAGTAGTGACTATGTCGGACTCGAACCGACTAAAAATCTCCGTCTCGGGTACAAGGAGCTGGGGAATTAGTTAATTTGGGTCTGACAACATTTCAGAAAATATAACTTATTTATTAATTTATAAGCAACAGGAAAAAACACAAAACAATAATTACATGTCTATTTAATAGTAGTATAAGACTGTATTACTTATAATTTTACGTTGATGCGTGAAGATGCTGACGGTTATTCTAAAAACATCTCTCCTCTGCATCACCTCAGAGTTGAGCTAATTTCGTTACAAAATCCTCTCTGGTAAGCTCCCCTTTGATATTAATTCTCAACTTGCTTATATCACCTGATGCCTTACAACTTCGTCTCCCTTTCGTGTACAATATTACCCAAGTTGGGTGTTGTCACTTTGGGTATATTGACTTTGTGAATTACCCGCGTATAAGGCTAATCTGCATATGTTATCTAAAATGACAAATCTTTACGTTTTTATACGTGTTGTTTCATTTAATTCGAATAAGAGGCTTTGTAGTAATGTCAGGTCTATGGTAAATCGTTTTTTTTATTGTGTAAATGTTCTCATGTTATATTTGTTTTTTAATGTTTATGTAGTTAAATTTAGATTTTTTGTGTTTATATACAATACGTTATGAAATTCTATAACACAGGCATTAATTCGTAATTGAAAATAATGATAATACTGCTCCGTATTTCCGATACCTATGCTCTAATCACGAAAGGAATCTTCGTTCAGTTAATAATCTGCTTCTCTCATGTCCCTATCACAACCCTGTCTTCGTAAGCTGTTTGTTATTTGTTCAAGCAGTACTACTCTAGAATGCGCTCCCATTTGAAGTCAGGATGTGCACCAAACGATTTACGATCAAAAAGAAAGTACATGAACTCCTTCTATTCGAGCTATTTAACATGTCATCATACCATGCTTTACGTTACATCGTCATTATGTATAAACAAATTTAATTTGTATGTATATGTTAATCTATATATGTATATATGTATGTTATATTTAGGATAAAGCTTGTAAATATAAACATTTGTAAATATAAATAGAGACGTTCAAAATTGTTTACTGACAGCTTATGTGTGGCACTATGTCACTCACTGAACATTTAAATTAAATTTAAACATTAATTTATTCTTAGTGTTGTTTATGATAAAAATACCAACATCATCACTTATCGTCAATTACTATTCGATAACAAACATCATTTTCCTAGCCTTTATTATTCCTAACATTAATTGGAGTCGGCTACTAGTTTATTTTTCTACTAAACAATTGACAGCGGTCCTCCGCAATCCTGATTGCGAACTGAATTCGAAGGTTGAACTAGTTGTCAGTATATTTGAGGACACAGACTTCCCAATTACATACCAAATAGTTGGATTAATTAAACGAGTGCACACCATGCCTATAGGTAGTTTAATGAATTTAACATTCAAAATAAAATATCAAGCCAAGCCATGCCACATCTCCTCTCATATTGCTTTATTTACACATAAACTATAACCAATAATTAAGTAAATACTCACAATCAATTTCACCGATTCTTGTTTCTCAACTTACAAATTATCTGTTAGACCTATTTTTGATAATAGAGTCACCAACCTTATAGCATTAAATTCCGGACTCAACCTCGCACACCACACTAATGAATTGCCGAGTACCTATCGATTTTCTAATCGTAGAAAGATAAGTTACTTCAGTCTATGGTCTATTTAAATTCCAAACTTTTGTTACCAACTTTGTAAACCTCGCTATATTCCCCAAACAATAAACTGAAGCAATTTGGTGCGATCTGGTGAATATTATATCTCTCTCATCGATTTATAATTATGAAAGTCGATAATCGTTGGAGGTAGTCACGATAAAATTGTTAAGTGTAATATTATACCCGAGTCAACACGGTTACGAGATTACTTAGATGATATTCATTAGGGTGTGGTACGAAATTGCGGCTTTTGTTTACCTGTAAAGGAACAATGTGTGCAAAAATTCCTTGACTGATTTTTGGAATGTGTCAATTTTATAATATTCGACTAAAACAGAACCTAGAAGGTAAATTTAAACTATAGGGGATTTTTACGCATAGTTATTGTTGCATTGCAGGACTTTTTGCGATATAATAGTAGATACCGTAAACTTTTAAATAATTTTATCAATACATATAACAAATCCCTAACTAATCGCTGTCTGTACATGGAAGATATATAAGGAAAACTATTAAAGGGGCTTTATGAATGCAATGGAACTCAAAACAATGATTTTTAGAGGTTTTATCTATTTGTCTGTACGTTCGTGCACGCTGATCTTAGGGATGGCTTAGCCGATTTGAATACGATTATAAATAAATAAATAAATAAATAAATAAATAAAAAAAAAAAATAAAAAAAAAAGATTTTCACAATTATATTGTGGTTTGCTCCACCAAACGTTAAGTGTTTGTTTCATTTCAATAGGTTCATAAATAAGAAAGCGATATCAGTTTGAAGATACCTGCGATTACCGGCATTTACGTAGGCAGAGCTAAAAAGTCCCGCTATTCATAAAAACTAGAGAAATATAATTAATCTTCATCATCTGCATCGCTTGTCTTCTTACATGACTGGCCCTTTAATTGTAGTTTCTAGGCTAAACTAAGGAAGAAAGAATGGAGAATGTATATATAAGTCATGTACTCGTAAATCTGTGATGTAGTAAACATGCTGAAAAATATAATTTTTGGCAAACAAACCACCATATGAACCACGAACCACATTTAATCACGAACATTCGTAGTCCAAGTGGTAACATTTTTGCTCTGCCTACCATAATTTACCACACACTAGTCTACGCATATAGGTCTACAATTACCAAAAGTAGTTACAGAAAATTAAAAACACCGTTTTGAAACTGTGTTAAAGTAAATTAAAATTCCACTTCTCATTATGAAAATACTTTAAATATTTCAGAAATATTTCATGGAGATTTAGTTTTAATTTTCATAGAAGAGATTTTGTCCGTTCCGGCCTTGGCCCATAACTGAATGATATGACAATAAAACTTCACATAAATATAACTGTGGTGGCTTCATAGATAAATAAAATGAATAAGAAAATTAAATATTTCAGATATCTAACCCACAACGCCATCTAGTCCAAAACCAAGCACAGCTTGTATTATAGGTACTAGAGTACTAATATAAATACATACATACTTTTTTTGTAAATATATATACGTACTAAACATACAAAAACCCAAACTCGGAAACTAACATTTGCAGAAGCAAAGCAGTCGCATACGGTACCACTGCGACACCAAGGTACTTGTAATGTAAGCAACGATTCCAGTAAAATGTATAAAATAAGTTAAAACATAAATTTCTTTTTATAACAAGCCTCACACAAGTTACAAAGAACAAACACACCCGTAAATTAATTAAACGTATACCAACCATTTACAGATGACATTCATTGCTGCTTAATGTTATTTTTTGTTTATCCATATTCTTTTAAAATGAAATTTTAAATTGTGATTTTAATAAAGGTTTATTTGAAAAGTTTTTTATGACAAGTATTTGTTTTAATAAAGTTACAAGTTGTGTACAGCCTTTGTTCAACAGCTCAGTGATAAGTCAAATAAACTTAGATTGTATATACGCCCCTAATCCTTGACAATAGAGGACATCTGGCGTCTGTTTCTGTCGATCTATGATTTTTATCTGTAGCTTCAATTTAACGTTCATAAATGTCTCTGATTTTGAATTTGAATTAAGCATCACACTAGGGTGGGTGGGTGATCACCAATCTTGTATTCTGCTCATGCTTTCAGTCAAGCAGAATAGAGCCATTTACGCAGTTATTACACAAAGAATAAAAATATTCCGAATGTCTACAATTTAAGTGCGTATTTGGATTATTCAAAAAGGCGGATCAAATTCATTAGACCCGCAACTAGTTTAAACATTTTGTGGGTTTCGTTTTGTAATATTATTATGCCTCTGTGGCGCAGTAGTAACGCATACGACTGTTGTGCTTGAGGTCTCGGGTTCGATCCCGGTTCGGACCAAATGTTTATATAATTTGCATAAGTTTGTTTCAGAGTTTGGGTGCTTTCTATGTATAATGTGATACATTTACATTTACAAAAAAAAGTATACATGTATTTATATCAGTTGTCTAGAACCCATAACACAAGCTATGCTTAGCTTGGGACTAGATGGCATTGTGTGTAGCATATACGAAATATTTATTTTATCTAGAAAGTATTGCTAAAGAAGAAAATAAATTAATAAATAAATATTTCGGACATCTAACACACAACGCTATCTAGTCCCAAACTAAACAGAGCTTGGATTATAGGTACTAGACACCTGATATAAATACATGTATACTTTATATATATATATATATATATGTATATATATATATATACTTTTTTTGTAAATACATTCATATCATACTTAGAAAACACTCAAACTCCGAAACACACACTTGTAGATTATACAAACATTTGATCCGACCCAGGAATCGAACCCGAGACCTCAAGAACAGCAGTCGCATACATAAGGACAAAGTTACGTAGATAGAGTAATGATAAATTTAATATTTCATTTAAAGTATAAAACCTGAAAGAGCAAAACAGTATAAGTAAAACTGTGTAACCAATTTTTAAATTGTGTATGGAATCCAGCTACTTTATATTTCATAACATGGTTGTGTAATAGATGGAAATAAAGATAAAAAGAAGAAATCCCCACAAATTAGGCGGGTTGAAGCGAAAAATTGGCACTCAATTGATCCAACATAAAAATGTTTTCTTATGTAATAAATATGTATGAACATTATTATATCGTTTTGTTACACGCACAAAATACCAATACTTATTAAATTTATTTTTAGTTGTACAAGGTCCACTGCTTGTTTTTATTGTTGAGAATAGGTCTGAAAAAAAATGCCTTGGAAGATATACTCAAGATACATATTGAGATATGGTAATAATGAAATCAGGACACTGCATTAAAGGAAAAGAAAAAACCAGGCACTTAACTGAACTTGTTAGTCTTTTAAATGTAGGCTTAATTCTCATACTAAGTTATATACGGAAAAACCAAAGTACTTTGTAACTTTTGACTGCCTCGGTGGCGGAATGGTAGTGTATGCGACCGCTATACTAGAGGTCTCGACCCTCTAGATGGTTCGATGCCGGAGTCTGACCAAATGTTTGTATGATTTGCAAATATTTGTTTCAGAGTTTGGGTGTTTTCTATGTATATTATGTATGTTTTTACAAAAAAAAAAGTATACATGTATTAATATCAGTTGTCTAGTACTCATAATACAATCGTTGCTTAATTTGGGACTAGATGGCGTTGTGTGTTAAAATGTCCAAAAATATTTATTTATTTATAATTTATTTGACCTACGGCTGTCGAGTCACAAATCAAAGGGTCTTATCGCAAACTATAAAAAGAAATAACTTAGGTAGATCAAATATCAAAAATATTTTATTAAAAATAAGAATAATAATCTGTATATATATTCACACTGATGAGAACGTTTCCAAACCTAAGTATTGATATATCTAATATCTTTAAACGAGCAATTCTTGTATATATATATATATATCATCTGAATCTAGAATTTCCAACGTTTTAGGGGCAATAAATCTATCTAGTAAAATTCATTTTTATAAAATTGAACATAAAAAAATACCGATCTAAGCTCAACCATCCAGGTACTTGAAATAAAAGGTGCCTTAACCTACATTTACTGTCCACATTAATAAAATTTCAAAGGCTATGAATATGATTGTTATAGGCGTTCCTCTTTCGTATGTATTTCGAACAATAAACTTAAAAGCTTTAGATTGCCGATTACAGTGTTTATACAATGTCGGTGTTAATGGCACACCCACTAATTTGTCGACTATCGGTTACCTATTAGTTTGCTGTTATGCAAATTATACATATACATTCACATTTAAAAAGGGTTTAAAAGTTGCACTAGAACTTATTTATTAATATATATTTTCGCCATGTCATTCAGCAGGTCTTAAAGAAAGATGGCCTAATTAAAAGTGTTCCAACTTCAAAATGTCATTCGATTTATTGCTGAATAGTAAAGCTACATTAAAATTATTTAGTATAATATGTAAAATACACATTTCAATCAATCACACTTGATTGCGTCCTTCAACATTCCTTATTGATTCTCGGCTTCTACTGGATGTTACCGTGGGAGAGCCACGCTTCGGCATGCATGGCCGCCCCATTCGACCGAAGCGATACCACGGCTTCACAGAAAACCGGTGTGAAACAGTGCCTGCGCTGTTTGAGGATACCGGAGGCCCATAATCCAACCCTTCCTCTCATCCCCCTCCCCATCTTCCAAGGCCAGCAACGCACTTTTGACGCCTTTGGTGTTACGGGTGCCCATGGGCGGTGGTAATCGCTTACCATAAGGCGATACGTCTGCTGGTTTGCACCTTATCCCATAAAAAAAAGTTTATAATAATAAATATTTCAGACATCTAACACACAACGCCATCCAGAAATAATCAGAGCTTGTGTGTGTGATATAAATTCTTGTAATTTGTAAATATATACATATTATATTAATATTTTCAGCCTATACAAACATTTGGTCTGACCCGAGAACCGAACGCGAGACCTAAAGCACAGCATTCGCATACTCTACACCTTCACTACCGAAGTAATCAATACAGCACACCGAGCAGTTAATAGCAGTAGCATTGTCAGCATAGCCTCAATATACATATAGCCTTTCTCAGTTAATAAGCTACTAAACACAAAAATCACTTTCCATTTCGAACCAGTGGTTTCTAAGATCATCACGTTTAACCAAAGAAACAAACTCTTGTGCTTGATGATAATAAAAACCTACTCTTCAAAAGTTATAAATACTTTTACGATATTAACTGCTCCTTCCTAAAACAATATATCTAACGTTGTTATAAAAGTTCAAGAAGCTATGTTATACGCCATCGTTTCTAAAAGGAGTTCACGTGAACTAGAAACGAGGTCACTCTAATCGGATTTCAGTCAAACAAAACTAGTTTAAAAACTGTTTATTTAAAATGCTTTTTGAAATTCGGTACACTACTTTGAATTCGCCTAAAAAGTTTACCCTAAAGTGACTTCAACTCTGGTTTTAACGAAATTTGGCGACACACCAAGGATTTGAAATGTTTCATACGTTTGTAATGTATGTGACAGTAATTTTATGTAGGAAATATAAAATACACTTAAAATATATACATCATGCTATCTGTTAGTGAGTTACTTCAACAAGAATTAATAATGTTATAAATAAATGAAGTGTTTGTTTATAATTACAAATTAACATGTTTTCACTAAATGTATACGAATGTTTACACGGTACTTCCATAAATAACTCTCGTCGCTCTGCCTGCTTGTCTGTTTGCCTGTCCTTTCTGTTTGTTCCGGCTAATGTCTGAAACGGTTGAACAGATTTTGACGAAACTTTCACTGGCAGATAGCTGATGATATAAGAAGTAACTTACTTTTTTCATACCAGCTTCGCCTCGCGCCTTACCCGTTCTTGTTGGTGTTAGGGTACAACGACAACTGCGGGTAACACTGAGGGGCTCAGAGCTAGTCTATTCTCCAGACTAATATAATGTCTGTTTGTCTCTTTGTTACGCTTTCACAGCTAAACTGCTGCACCAATTTCAATGAAATTTAGCATGGATATATTTTGATTCATTAAGAAGGACATAAGGTACTCTTTTCTGCGATAACCGACACGTGCGCGGGCATTGCCACGGGTAAGAGTTAGTAACTAAATAAAAACACAAACCAGCTCCCAACTTGACTGCAAGAAAGAAATACTACTAGTGTTTTTTTTAATGTCTGCCAAAGTTAGTCTACTCCGCGTGATGGAAATTATTAGCAGAATCCAAAAGTAATTGCGAATGTGGACAGTGGAACAATTCAGTATGGTGACCCACACAATGGTGGGCTAGTGATGTTACCGCATAATTGGATCTCCGGTCTTGCACTCACCAAAGAAACATGACAGCACGAATGCTATCATTTTAGGTTGATCTTCTGTGCGAGGGTAGTACTGTCCCGATCGAGCCGGCCCGTTCGTGCTGAAATCAGCGTGGCTCTAATACCTTCTGTTTATTTTATTAAAGACATATACATGTTTAAGTATACATCTTTAACTAAATAAATTTGTTTATTTAAAGAGGTAGAATAGAACTTTATAAATTTTATTGAAGAACGAACATTTTATTGTTATCGAGTTTTTATCGAGTTCTCGGTTCAACCCGCGTATATATCAGCTATTGTGACGATTCTTTAAGCTGATATAACTTCTTTATTTGTAAACTGATTGTAATATAATCAACCGAAAGCTAAGTAATAAAAATAAGCTGAATTGGCAGTGGGCCGGCCATATTAGCCGCAGAACTGATTATCGTTAGGGTAAACGAATTCTTGAGAGGAGACCGCATCGGCAAATATAGTGTGGGACGTCCACAGGCTAAGTGAAGTGATGATCTGCGCAAAACGGCAAGCAGAAGCTGGATGCGTGAAGTTGAAAACTGTCCAGCTGTGCACTACGATAGACTAATGATGATGATGAAAACCAACATGTTAAGTCAAGTATACATAAGTGAAAACCGCGTCCAAATCGCTCAAGCGAATTCTGAAACTTTATTAGCGCACAGAAAATTTAAGCAAACTGACCAACAGATCAACATACAAAAATTGAAATCACTGTTACTATGAATCCTGTTTGTTTAAAAGTAACCTCTTTCATTTGTTTTTCTTTAATATCTTAAATGCACGGACCTCTATTGCATGGATCTCTTACGCATTTATTACATGTATAGATTATTCTGGTATCAAAAGATTATAACACATACATTAGCTATTTCAACATTATTATTAGTTCGACAATAAGACCTTGAAGTATTAGTAATTAGGTAACAGTGAAGTACTTTGTATAATAATTAGGTGAGGGAGTATTTTAGATTCCAAGGGCAGACGACATCAGATAAAGCTGTTTGCTAATTAATAAATACATTTAATTAACTTGTAGCTGACCATACCATAGACAATTGATAATCTTCTTTTTCTATATACATTAAGGTACATTTTTTGTGATGTTGTTCACATGAATGAAGAAATAATCTGTATTAGAGTTTCGTGTCTTTGTTGATGGTCTGGGTAAAATATAATTAGCATTTTTAATCAAAACTCTTTAATTAGCTTGATATATGGCCTTAACCCTCTCCTGAAAGGAGACCCGGGCCCAGCAGTGGGAGCTTTATCTTGATATTCTTTAATTTGTAATCGATTTTTGTAATCGTGTTTATTGTTTTTAAAACATATTTTTTTAGTGAAGGTATCTTTCAAGATTACTGATAATAACATTAGTTATCTTCGTATGATCAAAATATTTTCAACTGGAACACCATGATAAATGTTTACATTAAAAGGGAGAACCTTTGAAAATAAAATAAAAAAAAACATGTTTGTTAGTCACACAAAACAAAAACAAAAGTTATGGTTGTAGGAACATAAAAAAAGAGAAAAAATAAAAACACTTAACCAGATTAAACAGCAAAACAAGTATAAAACTGAACAAACAATGTTTCAAAACAATAAAATAATTAATTTGTGTAAGGGGCCACAGTTCACACGACTACAGTCCTAAAGGTGATACAGTGCACATTTCCAGCTAAAGCACAAAAGAGTTCATTAAGCTGATCTTTACATTTACAAGTTTTTACAAATGCTTAAACCAGGTGCGTTAATAAACAATAAACAAAGGAAATTGAAAAACAATCAGTGAATTACCCCTTATCACTATTTTGGAGTCGCAAATTTGAATCATATGGTATCTAAACTAGTCTTAAGCAAAGAAATACCAAAACTATGCCGAAGTCTACTCTATAACTAAAAATGTACCTAGTCTAAAAAAACCCAATTTAATTAGGTTAATATATCGTTAATGGTATATTTTTTTGCTGTGTCGTGACCTGCTATGAGAAACCCAATATTAGGAATATTTATTAGGCTCATATTTCAAAGGGGTGACCTGTGCCACGTCCTTCGTGGGATGCTTGGAAAAAATAATATAAATTTGCTTTATCTGGAATTTACAGTAGGTATAATGTAATTTTCGTATTGCAAAATATCCTATTTGGAATTTACAAAACGAATATCAAATTGACTACGAATGTATATTTTATGCTTACACGTAACTGTCAACGACACGTATTTACCAATAAAAGGAAATATAAATTTGAATTCATATATTTCTTTGAAACGGATTGTGGGTTGTTTTCTATCGTTATAGTAAATTATTTTTTATTACTAGTAAGTGAAGATTCAGAAGTTTTTAAATAAATAAATAAATATTTTCGGACATCTGCCATATAACGCTATCAAGTCCAAGCTAACGGGAACGTGTATATGGGTACTAAACAACTGATATAAATAGATAAATACTTTTTGTAAATATGGAATCAAACCCAATATCTCAAGCATACGCAACCACCGCGACACCGAGGCAGTCAATCACATATTTTTCATTATCCAACTCAGATTATCGCCAAGATGACATGTTGGATTGTGTCGAAACCTCTCTATATTGCAGCAGTGTAAATAGTTGTATCCCGGTTTGAGCATACTTTAGAAAGGCCATTCTTGTAAATTTTGACAGTCTTGGCTGCCTAACACGACAAACCTCACTCACCATCATTTTAAGAAGTGTAGCTTGTAAAGACATATTTATTTAGTGTCTTGCCAAGAAATATTTTAAGCATGGTAAATATTTTTTTTTAAAAATATTATGAATTCCGAATGAAATGAAAAGAATGAAAAATGGATACTTGAAGTCTCGTGGGATGCAAATAAAACTGACACTGATTGTACTAAGGTAAAAGTTTGTCATAAAATGGCAAAGTTATGAATGCTCTATGATTGTATGGAAGAATAACCGCACATCGTTAAGAACCTTTATTAAATAATTCTTTATTCTACTTACGCGGGAATATTATACTAAAGGACAAGGGTATTTTTATTGCTGTATAAATTCTTGGCTTATTACTTTACCAGTAGCAGTAACTATAGGCATTGAAATCTGAGATTCCTTTTCTAAACCAAAATGATAATATTTCTTTTGTAGTCATGACCCTTTTTTAAATATATATTATAGCTTTTGATTGTTTAGACTTCATTCCTTCATTATCATTCCATCCGTTGTAATACAGTGCTAGAGGTCTCTCCCAAGGAACACCACAAAGTCTGGTCTATTGCTTCTTACATGCAGTCATCGCTTAGACGTCATCGGAAAAATATTGCGTGCCTAAATAAAAAACTAACTCAACAGATACGTAAGATCGTAGCTAGTAGTCAAGTACATGAAATGATCTTTGCAAAAACAGGATTAGATTCACATTGTAAAACTTTTTAAGTCATGTTCAAGTACACCGGAACAGCATTATATAATAAGTCAGCTTTCAGCCAAAGCACATAAATCTTTTCCATTATATATAGTTTTATTATAATTTTAGCCTTGCTCCCCCAACTTGTGAAATTTATGTTCGTAGATAAACTACTGATATATCCAACTACTGGTGCTATTCATTTTCATTCATTATAAAAGTACCTTTATCGTCTATTAGATCAGAAACTTCTATTCGATGCCATAAAAGTATGGCACTTCGGAAACTTTTAAAATGCCACTATTATCGTCGTATTATCATATCTTTGCAATATATATCCAACTACGACTTCCAATGAAAAAATTCTACGTAAGAAATAACTTTTGTAATAATCGTTGCAAACTTGTGGATAAGATAACAAAATGACCAATTCAAAGCTTCTTTAATTTGTTTCAGATACTTATTTTGGAAATAGAATGGAGCAGTTAACTAAATACTTGATCATCATTGCGTCATTGATGACAGTGAAACTGACAGTGACTGAGAGTAAGAATGACACTAAGCCAAAAGCTGAGAGGCTGTACTATTCACCAGTCTTTATTAACGTGTGTGACATAAAAGATCGGCGATCTAAAGTTCACTGTTACTGTGACAGTAATAAACCTAAAATGGCGACAAAAGCGGATTGCTGGGTATTTGGAGGCGGAATTACTGAAGAAGATCTTGTATGGCCGAGTTTCTCATCTCAATCTGAAATAGAGCATTTAATGTTCAATGTCAGATCGGACGACGCGTTAACATTCATACCGGCGAAGGCAATCATAAGACTGGACAAACTAAAACATATCTCTATACAATTTGGAACAATCAAAAGGATTCCGCCATACGCCTTCACAAATTCGTCTACAATCAGACAGATTGTGTTGAAATCAAACAAGATTAATATTTTGGAGAAACATTCATTTTCACAAATGATGATGTTATCAAACTTAAGTTTAGATGAAAATCAAATATCAGAATTGAAGAGGGATGTGTTTTTTGGACTACCAAATCTCCACGTCTTACACTTATCGAATAACAACCTAAGCCTTATACACGAAGGCTGCTTCAAGCATTTAAACAATTTAATTGAACTCAATTTAGAGTCTAATTACATATCAGTAGTTACCAGAGAAATGTTGGAAGGGCTCGAAAATCTTTCTCGATTAAATTTGAGAAGTAATAAACTGACTATGATAGGCAACTTAGCTTTCACTGAACTGTGGGGCTTAAAAGAACTAATGCTTGATAATAACGCAATAGAATACATATCAGAGCGAGCGTTTGGTGGTCTCACACAACTGAGGAAGTTGACATTATCCGGTAATAAACTAACAACATTTTATGAAGATATTTTGGAAGACATAAGGAGTCTAATCGTTCTAGACTTGCGATTCAATCTGTTGGAAGTAATTTCATACGAAACAGTTCGATCTGTGGTGGAAAACGATAAAGCCGCTTCGACAGCAGTTTATTTGGAAGGTGATTTCATGCATTTTTATTTATGGGTTTAATACTTACTATTAAAGTGAATATACGGCCGGTTACATCACACGCCTTTCGATCTCGAAACCGCCGACTCGCAGGGGGTTCTGAATATTTTATTTTTTGTATTTCTTTGAAAGGGGAAGCCTATTATAGTCGTCGACTGCCATTTGTTCTGACCGTTTTAGGGAGTAGGCGAAATGTAAAATATTGAGTTTTATATGGTGGGAATAATAATAAGGGTTTCTTTAAATTCTTACACAGAAATCCAAACTCTGTTTTTACGAGAATATTATGTAGAAATTATTATTTCTTGTTTATATTACTTATTTTATTTAGCATTAAGAAGATGAAATTCCAATAGTTACACAAGAAACTATGAATTGTCAAAGTGGTTGTTTTTTTAAAATAAAATGAGTAATTTTTTTAAAACATGTAATAATACAAAAGCTTAATCCAATTTAAACACTTCTTAAGATTTGATCGATAATATGATAAAACCAAGACGTGCAATCCAGCAAACATTTTTCTCATATTTAGGATATATGGGTGCAAAAATGGAGGATCATTGTAGCTTTAATATAAATGTTTTACTGTCATGAAGCAAAAAATCAATACGGATTCTTTTATTCTTTCGCCATTTATACAAAAGCTATGTTATACATTGTGCCGTTGAAAGATATAAATAAACATGATATCAACTAACCAACGTATTAGTTTGGCGTTATAGCTTGAATGGGTATAATTAATTCTGAATGAAATTTCATCATTTTATATACTAATTTACTTTTCTGTACTATCCTGAGAAATTGAAGTTTCCTTAAAAATTTAATTAGCGTTAAAGTTACTTAGACGTAATTGGTGTTTGACTTACCTTTAAATCTAATTTTGTTAGCCTGTAGAAGTAGTGAACTGGGTTGGATAAAACTTAATTATAATAATATTAAAGTAGACTTTTGCTTCATCGTTAATATGAATATAATTAATTTTGGCGTGTTTAAGAAAAAAATAGCTAGTAACAAAATACTTTTACAAATATTTATCTATCAATCAATTAACAACCCATAATGTCCCACGGCTAGGCTCGGGTCTCCTCTCAGGAGAGGGTTAAGGTCATACGTCCCCGTTCAAAAGTAACTGTCTGTCTCCTACGGTTATATGATGAAGGCTGCGCCAATTTTAATGAGATTTGGCAAGTAGATACTTTGATTTTTGAGCAAGGACATAGGATACTCTTAAGCCGCGGGCAAAGCTAGTGCTAAAATAATTTTATAATGGCTAGATTGCTCATTGATTCAACCAGTGGATTCAATAAAGGCGCTTGATGTTATATACATATTGTGTACATTTGTTCTATAAAACATACTTATGTCTGTTTAGTAAATATATGTATGTGTACCCACGGCAAGTTTTAACTACCAATTCAATTTCGTAAGGGTCGGCCTCCAATCTGCGTGGTCGTCGAAAATGTGTGAGCTCTAAATGCCTTGTCGGCACCGCAAACGATCAATCGATTAAACTGATTCAATTCTATGGTGCCCTATTTGAAACTTAATTCGTATCTATATTTTATACGTAACGTGAAATAACGAAAAAATTAGGTATAAACATTAAATGTTATTTTAGATTCATGCGATCCTAATATTTCCTTACAAATAATTTACTTCTGTTACAAAGCGTATTCAGTTTTAATTAAATATTTTTGTAAGGTATATTCTTAATTGATAATCTCTCCCATATTTTATATCAAGTCAAGAGTATACGAAGAAGAAAGTAATGTTTCGGTCTTAATGGGTAAGCCATGTGGACGTAGTCCCCGTAAATTAAGTCCTATAAGTTCCTCGTGCAATGTTTAGTACTTTTCCAAGTTTTATCAAATTCAGGGAGGTTTAACTCGCTTGTACGTTAACCCGACTGCAAATAAGCCTAACAAGAGTGGTGCGGCTCAAAATTAACTCGTTACTTTTAACAGAATTGTCTCAAAAAAGACGGTTCCCTCTGTCAAAGTTTCGCAGGGGAACGTTCGTGTATACTTCGCTGTATATTTCGACAGAGCTAAATATATTGAACAATGACATTTCTAAATTATACTTATATCTCAATCGCGTCTGATACGCAATCCCAAAGTTCAGACAGATACACAAATCCTTTTATTTCTTACGTTTCATAGACATCGCGTACGTAAATCACCTTCCAACCGTTGGCAGGATTGCACCTATATTTCGCGGAGCGATCCGATAAATTTGGCCCGTTCTACCATCGGGAAATAGCTTTTTATTCGCAAACCCGTTTGTTTATTACGTGTTTTGTGTGTTGTATCGGATACAGGTCGCTTATTTTATTATTCAAGAATGGATTTTGTGACTCAGTTTTATACTCCTTTTACTTTGAGTATTAAGTTCTGCAAAATAATAAACATGAATTTTCAAGGTCAAAATGTCCAAAGATTTGTATTTTCTGTTAAAAATATAAATAAATTTAGTATAAGAAATTTTATCAAATGGAATAATGTTGACGAGGCTTGCTGTGGTTTCAATTTTAATCAACTTTAATTTTCTTTTGCATCTGAAGCAAGATATTATATAATTTAATCTCTAAATCTTGAATTAAGTCAAATAATATATAAATTTATCTTCTATCAGTGTGCCTCTCAACATTATTAATTAAATTACATTTTATCATTAAACATTTTAATACATTTATTTTATTATCTGGATCAAAGAAGTTTCTCGGACTTTAATACTCGGAACGACACCGTGAACCGTTCACGTAATTTCATTTTCTCAAGTAATATTTTTAGCTAGTGGTTTCAGTGGTCGCCACACCGCTTCCTACAGCGCCAAGTGTTGTGGGTTCAAATCCTACACGGGACAACACTTTGTGTCATCCATAAATTGTTGTTCTAAGTCTGGGTGTACTTTGTGTCCGCTTCATGTATGTTTGTAAAGATCTCCGCGACACAGGAATTTATATTCCTAATGCGGGAGTTGAATTTAAAAAAAAATATCTAACTGAAAAAAATCTTAAAAGAAATCGATTAAACTGACTGTATTATATCAGTAACAAGATCTAAGCAATTTTTTTTATTTGAAATCAGTATAATTATAATCTCAGTCCAGTAAGTGAAACAGTCGTCTAGACGCAGATCCATCCAGTTTAGATATAGATGATCCCTGATTTGTGGATTTGTTAATATGTATTATGTATGTTTCTGAAAATGGTGTATTCTCGATTTAAGAATTTATTGGTTGAATAAAAAAATGTTATTATTATAATTATTAAATGCGTATCAAAATGAATATCTCTTGAATAAATGTTAAGCAATTCATCTGAATATCTTGTTTTCTCATATAATAATCTTAACGGGTGTCCAACATCTCGTATTGTGAGAATATCTGTGAGCTTTAAACAAGTTCATCAATTTACTGAACATGCTGCATTATACTTGCTTTATATTTGTCTTTGTAATGTTACTAAATTTTTTAATTAAGAACTTCAGGAGTGGAGCGTCTTGAAAGATGTTTAGGATCATTACAAAATGTAAAAGCTGAAGATTTTGATTTGTATACAGTTATAACTGATTATTACATTTTAGGCACCTTAAATAGTAGCTACATGGTAGCCTTAGTTCATATTAAGGCATAAAAAAATGTGTTCAAAGTAATAAGATTGTTATTAAGGTAATTACTTTCTACGCTTAAAATTGATTGAAAATTGAGATTATTCGAATGAGCTTATTCGAGAATTACATTTGTGCTTTAACAATTTCATTTAAAAAACTGTTATTGGCACGATTTAAATAACGTAAACAATTTTATTTATTGTTTAGACGGTTAGTTCGTGTTGAATATATAAGCAAAAGCCGCCTGCCGTTTATCTTTGTATCCTTATTTGGTATCATCAGCTTTCTTTTTCCTTGGAAATAAATTTGACATTTAATTTTTTACGTGTAGTCTGTATAACTTATATTTAGATCGGTTAAGAGTAGATAAATGTATTGATTAAATCACGTCTTATACTCAGCTTTTACATGGCTGAAATCCCATCATCATCATCCCATGTGAACGGTTTTTTTAATACAAAAACAAAATGAATACCTTTTATAGTAATTGGTATTTTAAGAAAATATTTTTTAATTTATTTTCTGTCTTAAAACGAAAAAAGAATATTGAGTTCCTAAAATGTGCTGTTGCTACTCGATCGCCATTTTTCTTGCGCCAGCTATCTGGCACGAGCAGGTTGCAGCGTCGGCTATTCAGATAAATCCACCGCTACGAATGCAAATAAAACAGATAAACATTTATAAATGTTCGCATTTATTATATTACTCTATGGACACAATTACTTTTAGATTTGGACTAATGTGTCTGATAATATCAACGGTATTTAAACCATGATGCCCTCGACATACATTGTTTTTGTTTATTATTCAATCTTTATGGATTAATCGCTGCCATACTAATTTTCATTGTAACAATAGATGCTGAAGCCATAGATCAAACTAAGTGGCGTGAAATTGGAGAGGCCTATGTCCAACAGTGGACCTCCATAGGTTGATGACGATGATGATGATGAATAGATATGTCCATCACCTAAAGAATATATAAATATATATATAATTTTATACTGGCTTGGTGGTTTCTGTCGTAGTAGTGAAATAGGATTAGAAGATAATGAATTTAAGAACCATCTAACCGTGGGAGAGCCACGCTTCGGCACGCATGGGCCGGCTCGACCGGAGTGATACCACGGCCTCACAGAAAACCGATGTAAAACAGCGCTTGAGCTGTGTTTCACCGAGTGAGTGAGGATACTGGAGACCCATACCCCAACACCTCCCCCAATC
>PKRV01002730.1:610957-701676 GCA_003709505.1 Hyphantria cunea
TACCTCTCCCCACCCCCATACCTCTCCCCATCTCCCTCCCCGTCCACCTCCACGACCCCTAAAGGCCGCACTTGTGACGCCTCTTGTGTTGCGGGTGTCCACGGGCGGCGATAATCGGCTACCATCAGGTGAAACGTCTGTTCTTTTGCCCTCTATTATATAAAAAAAACATTCAAAACTTTCGGTAATTCCAATCCTTCGGTAAACACACAATCAAAAGGTTTGAAAGATTGAAAGGTATGAAAAGGTTGTCGAATACCAGTAACCGCATTAATACTTAGTAGGAAGCTGGGGACGAGTAAGGGCGCTTCAAAATCGGTAGCAAACTTCAAAATCACTCTTCATTTTCAATTTATTTTAAGTCGCCTTTCTTTGGTCCATTATATTAACAACAAACGTAGATTACGACCACTACCACTGAACATCACCGTTAATAGAAATATTTTACTGACACGGTGGCGCAGTGATAGCGTAAGCGATTGCTGTGTGTGAGGTCTCGGGTTCGATTCCCGGGTCGGACCAAATGTTTGTACGATCTGCAAATATTTGTTTCGGAGTTTGGGTGTTTTTTGTATAATATGTATGTATTTACAAAAAAAAGTATGTATGTATTTATATCGGTTGTCTAGTACTTATACAAGCTTTGCTTAGTTTGGGACTACATGGCGTTGTGTGTTAAATGTACAAAATATTTATTTATTTATTTGATAACTGACTATAAGCAATATATTTTCTTATCTAATGATTGAAGATACCTTTAAATCCTTCCAAGTCTATTACGAAACACGATACAAAAGCACTTTGTATCCTGACGTCTTATTTTTATAAATAGAAATACGTATTTATTCAATTACAAAGTATACACACAATGAAAATATTACACAATAAGCTTAAAAGATTTGTTCTCAATATGTTTATTTTAGGTGTTCTTCTGGTAAATGTTAAAGGCCAAGTTGAATAAAAAAAAACTTCTTAAAGCTTACAAAGGAAATGTTAGGGTAAACAATTTCTTTTATATTTGTTAGATATTAAGATTTTTTAACATTTGCCAGGTGGAAAGCATGAGCCCAAGAGTAGTGCTCACCATACTCATTGCGTATGTAGACAATGCATGCAATGCATGAATATTGAGATGGCATCTACATCATTAAGCAAATGCCAATGTGCTGTCTCGCACGCACCAATAAAACACAGCAACACGAATGCTGTCATTATAAGTTGGTCGTCTGTCTGAGGGTAATACTGCCTCGATCAAACCGGCCCGTTCATGCTGAAATTACCGTGGCTACCATCGACCCTAAAAAATTATGTTACATAAACTAAAATTAATTCGGCCTGATTTTATAAGAGAATAAGGTGTTACATTGAAGGGTGTGGCGACTTCCACATACAGAGGCAGCATAAACATATGATAACGCCATCTACCCAACATCACGCCAGGCGAGGTATGTTCACATCGCCTGGTCGGAGGATCCTCCCTTTGTGGAGGGACATGTGACACCCGTTCCTCCACAAAGGGTATTATAATAATTTAAAGCAATTATAGAAAATTAATCATGCTTGTACAGTTGAATCTTATTAATATAGAATATAATATTGAACGTTAGGGCTTCCTCATATAAACTTGAGCGGTAAGCTCGGAAAGTTTCTTAAGATTGTCGATTTTTTAAAAAAAACCTTATCCTTAAAGTTTAATTATGCATTAGGATCACCAGTTTTTATAAGAACCTTGCCAAGTTAAATTGTGGGTTTAAATTCTGATCAGTTATGTTTTATACTTACTCTTGCAGTTTCACTCACGTACTTATTTAATTTTTACCTGCCTACGAAAAAAAAGGGTAATATTTTCGGTATTTTTATATGTTCCACTGTAGTGTTTGAACTACTTAACCTATTTTAATGAATACGGTGTCAATAGATTCGTAGTAATGACCGCAGTGAAATAGGCTATTTAAATATATGAAATTTTCATGTCGTCGGATTACTGTGTTTTTTATTTTTTCTTGTTATATATGCAGGACGATGTCAAATCTCGACTTAAGTAGAGTAGTAGAGTAAGACAATCAACTTATTTTAGGCCTTGTCCCTTTACACAATAGTTAAAAATTAAACAAGCGTTAGTTTATTTACAGCTTTTACTAGCTTTACCCCGCTATATGTTAAAAACTTTTCACTAAAATCCAATATTTAACATTCTTCTTTGAGTAAATTAATCATGCAACCTTTATTCTGAAAAGTGATATGCACATTTAAGATACATTCTTAAGTTTTAGAGCTGTAATAATGGATTTGTTATTCACTGACAGCTTGTAAATAAATTGCGCGTGGGGAATGACGCCTATGAATATTATGGGATTGAAAAAAGATCTGAACTGATTTAACTCCACACATAGTGTGTGTGTGTTAGTGGTTTAAACATTTACACATATACACATGGTTTCTACACCCTCAAATGTTGTAGGTTTAAACTCCACATAGGTCAACTCTTTGTGTAATCCACAAACTCATGTTCTGAATATGGGTATTATTTGTGTATTATAAGGAAGAATATGGGTAATAATTGTGTATTATAAGGAAGAATATGGGTATTATTTGTATATTGTAAGGACCAGCAGCACAGGATATAGGTATTCGTAGTGCGACAGTTGTCGTTTTTTATGAAAGAATAAAATGAATTTAAAAACTTATGATGACAATTGACCTTCTGAACCTCCTTCCGTATTATCATTCTTATTGCGATTCAATTTAGGTATTTGTTGTCAGCATGTTTCAGTAGGTGGCTCAGGTGATTCGGAGGTCAATTATCAAACGATAACAGTCGTAAAGCTTAGTTGGAGGCCTTTGAGCGGCTTAAAAACATTTGACTGCCTCGGTGGCGCAGCGGTAGCGTATGCGACTGCTGCTCTTGAGGTCTCGGGTTCGATTCCCGGGTCGGGTCAAATGTTTGTATGATCTACAAATGTTTGTTTCGGAGTTTGGTTGTTTTCTATATATGACATGTATGTATTTACAAAAAAAAAGTATATATATATTTGTATCAGTTTTTTAGTACCCATAATACAAGCTCTGCTTAGTTTGGGACTATATGGCGTTGTGTGTTAGATGTCCGAAATATTTATTTATTTATTTATCCAACGGCAAGATACGTAGTCACAACGTATTCTTGCTAGTCCCCAACCCGCACTTGGCCAGTGTGGGGACTTGTGGCCTTAACCCTCTTTTGAGAGGAGACCCGAGCCCAGCAGTGGGTCATTATGGATTGTTGATGTCAGCGTGTTTCGTGAAATTAACGTATTAAAGCTAATACTAAAAGCAAACAAACTGTTAAAGTTTCACGTTTCTGTAGATAAGCTATTAGGTTAAATAAATAGCGTGTAATTATTTCTCGGTACATGTACACTGAAAATATAACGCACACGGACTATTTACGGAAAGGGCGTTTCTAAATTCTATACCTCGTCATGTATATTTCAAGGGAAATTCGTAGCTAGCAGTTTTAGCAATTACACTTTAATTTTTATCGTGAATGTTTCGTAACTACTAATTAAGAAATCTTTTTACATTTTTACTATGTAACAAAACAAATTAAATTGTATACTGCTAATTATCGTAAGCTGCCAAATTTATTCTGGTTTTTAATTAAATGAAAATACCAGAGTTTGATACTCGTTAGTGCCATAAGGTCACGGACTCTTTGAAAGCTTAAAGACTACAATTTACGGATACAAAATAGACTACAAATCCATTTTTTATTGAATTAAGGGCGTTAAAACATACTTATCACCTGTTGTTAAGCGATTACCGTCGCTTATGGACACTCGCAACACCAGAATTGTCACAATTACGTTGCCGGCCTTTGAAGGATGGAGAGGGGAATAGGGGCATAGGTTGGGATATGGGCCTCCAGTATCCTTATTCACTTGATGAAACACAGTGCAAGCACTGTATCACACCAGTTTTCTGTGAGGCCGTGGTATCACTCCGGTCGAGCCGGTCCATTTGTGCCGAAGCGTGGTTCTTCCACAGCATTTGGTTTAATTAATCAATGATGATAATCATATATTTTTAATAAAATGATTTGGAAAATGCCATACCTTCTGCAAGAGTATTCCTACTATTGATTTATTCTGAGGTTCCTCCTATGAATGTACTGATTTCGTACATACGTATGAACATTATTGTTAGATAAAGTTATTCAATTTAAACTAACATAAAGTTTAAAAAGAAATACATGGATGTTTGTTACTCAAACTGAATGTATCTGAAATAAAAGTTAGGTTACTAAACCAAGGAACAAGCTTAAATGAAAAATTTAATAAACTCCCTACGCAAGTACTTTATCAAGAAATCTAACGTCAAAAATGTCTTACATCATTTTGGAAAAGAGCTAGTCTTACAGGGATAGTCTTACACTGCTTGACCGATATTGTCCAAACATAGCTAAGAACCACCGCAAGGAAACTGACTTTGAAATGAAAAAAAACCGCATCGAAATCTGTCCATCCGTTTGAGAGTTATGGTGCTACAGACAGATACATACATACACAGACATTGACGCCAATCTTATTACATCGGGGGGTTAAAATATGATTTACGTTATTTTATCTAGATAACACTAGCACTGTATTAGGTTTAATTTCAGATTTATTTCAGCACTATTTAACTAAAAGCATTTAATCTAAAACTGTGTTAATTTAGATAGTATACTTTTATAAACAGTAACGATAACATAATACATAACAATGGCTAAGCGTGCACATCACATACTATACCTATAAGATATCGTATGTGATGTGTAACATGTGACAACTTACATGCGAAGTCATTGCTTAAATAAATTACAGCTTCTCCATCTCCTTGTAAGTCACTTCCATGCCATTTCACAGATTGCAGGAAGCCAAATATATTACACATCATATATCAAATCCAATCCTAATAGAGCTTAACAGCGCCTTGTTCTATTTTTAAACCTTCTATTTCAGTTTTTCCACCCATTTCAGTTTCCATAATTGTTAACTATTATGAAAATGAAACGATTATTCCTCTAAAGCGTTCCATAAATACTTGTTGAAAAATTCATTCTTGAAACAACACATCTAATATTAATTAAGCATAATTTGGGCTGAAATATTCAGTAACAAATTGCCTCTGATTCTACCCACTCTGAGTAAAATTAGTCAAATAAAATTTGAACACTGTTTTGAATTGCCTCATAAAGGTTTAAGTTACTAAAGCACTCTGTTAACGTCATAATAGTGATGTTTTATCTAGGTATGTAAGCTTGCGTATAAAACGGGGACTTGTTATTTTAGGCAGCGTTCTAAATGAACCCTTAGTCGTAATTACACAACGTTGTTTTTACTAATTATGCTGTTGGTTTGAATATACATTTTTATCCTGCTAAAGAGGTACTTTTTGAGGTTCATTAATCCGTGGGAAAGTTTTACAATAACTGGTTACCAGTATGTTCAGTTAGCTAGATCATATTTTATTTTTAAAACTGTTTATATTAGGAACCGATTGAGACGTAAACCATGTTTTACTGCTAGACAAAGGTCTTTCCTCAGACAGAGACAAATTTTAGCCTACTGTACCACGCTGGCCTAACAGATAAATAAATAGGCTTAATTCAAGTTTTATTTCCCTTTGTAGTTCAGTTATAGTGTGTAGTTTGTTCCTGTAAATATGAACAACAGGAGTGATACTCGTTATCTAGTCCTTAACGGCATGAATTAAGTCTGTATTTAAATAAACTTCAGCACCCAGAAATTCATTATCTTGGTCTCAAAATAAATCATAAGAATAAGAACATGTTCTGATAAAGGGTTTATTACCTCTCCTCGTCCCTCGTCCACACATTTTTTTCAAGTTGTTCATATACTTATATATATATATATATATATATATATATATATATATATATATATATATATTTAACACGTCTTTTGATCAAACGCGTGCTTGGCGCGTTGACGCGCTGTTTAAGGACAATGGTTTGTCGTACATTCGAGTATATAAGCGCGTGATGTTAACAATAAGAGAGACTACGAGAGGCTTTATCAAAAGGATTCAAATATTTAAATAAATGTCCATATAACATTTTTCACATTGCGAGAGTTTTTTTGTCACTTCATTAATTTGTTCATTTTTGTGATACAAAAATATTAGAGGTGTGCCGACCAGTACTTCAGCCGGTAAAAAAGGGAGTACGCCTATTAGACCAACAAATGGTCTAATAGGCTGACTAATAGATCGATTAGTCGGCCAAAACAATCACACCTTAGGGAGAATGTCGCGACGGATGTTAAATATCTTCACGTACTGTAATTTAGAAATTGATCAAATTGAGCAAGCTATTTTTTTAAATA
The DNA here is from genome assembly GCA_003709505.1 of Hyphantria cunea. Classification (NCBI taxonomy): domain Eukaryota; kingdom Metazoa; phylum Arthropoda; class Insecta; order Lepidoptera; family Erebidae; genus Hyphantria; species Hyphantria cunea. Next base: position 617,326 of record PKRV01002730.1, read on the forward strand.
TAATTTAAAATTAATTTATGATAATATGATATGAATAAATATGTTTTGTGAAATCAATTTTCGAAAGAAAAAGTATTTTTATATCATACTTATACAGTGGATTTGAAATAGCGTACATGTTAAAAGAAAGCTGACATTTTATTAATTTATTTATGTACTACAGCACCATCTCTATCATTACAGGCTAGCTTAATGCGATAGAGAGGCTAATTTACATTTCTAATATTACATCTATTGCCGTAAGTCACTTTTAAAAATTCAAAAAGACACACATACAGTTACAAAATATAAACTCAATAAAAATACATGCAAAAACTTCTGAACGAATCTAGATGAACTTTACAGATAAGCTACTTTTTACCGCAAAATATAACCTAGTCACATTATAAGAATACAAGGAACGTATACGTACGTACATAAAGTATAGGTCAATGGGCAAACAAGCAGGTTATGTAAATGATTGATGCGCCTTTTGACCATTACAACTCAAAAGTTTCAAGTGTGTTCTCTTGAGTTTCAACCCTCAGCATCAGAAGAAGATGGGTTTTGATCTCTGGTATGTAAAGCAACGCAAGAATTCCTTAAACGTTGATTTTCTGTAAGGACGTGGTATCACTATAAGCTGGTCCATTTATACCGAAGCATGGCTTGCTAACGGATAGAATTCTTATAAGTTTAAATATAATATCAGTAAAAGTGTGTAACATTTCTTTTAAATTAAATTAATTAGGTGGGGGAATGGGTGTTATATGCCTTCAATATGAAGGATCCTTAGATCAGGTGAGGTGATAATGCCTGGCGGGCCTCTGTCCAACCCTTGATGTTGGGAAGTTGTATATATGTTACTCGACGCGGGATCTTCTACTGCGCGATGCAGGATTGGTACTTTTTTTGTGTAGTACATTACTCCGACGTTCAGTGTATCTGCGATAGATGGCGGGGTTATATGTTTTTGTTGCCGCTGTATGTGGAAGTCGCCATAAGAATATCATCAACAGCTTTACATCATCAGCAGCCAATAATCCACTGCAGGACATAAGCCTCTCCTTCGAAAGGAGATTTTGGTCAATCTGGTTTTCCTTCTCTTTGCATTAATATTATCCTTTGGAGTCTGGTCACTTGGCTGCCTCTTACGAAACTTTTTTTTTGTGCGGAAATTCTCTCGGATACCGCAGGCTGGTGGACTCGAAGTGACTAACAATCGCACACCGTCTCGAGTACTAGAAGATCAAGGGACCAGGCCACCAACGGTTTGTAGATAGCCCCCTCCTGTGTCCTATTACGCCACCTATGGATTTAATATAGGAGGCGACTCTCTGTTTTCCTAATCCACCACCACACGAACAAGAAGTAACAAGTGTATGACAAGGGTGAACTTAAATAAAGTTATATATTTCATTAACGTAGAAAACAAGTCAAACAAACAAGACAACAGTTAGCATGAAAAGAAACAACTTTAACACACTTATGTTAATTTATTCAGTTTTGGAAGTAACTCAAAATTATATCTTCCTGTATTTTACTTTTTTTCTTTTTGAATTAATAAATAATCTAACCTGTCTGTCTGAATATTACTTTGAACTTAATAAAACAATGTCTGTTTTTGATCGAATTCCAAGGTCAGTCGACAACTATTATTGAAATAATCAATAAATCTAAGCCATGAGAATTAGAGAGTGGAACGGATAACTTTTGTAATAAGCTTTGTATTTGAGTTAAATATTTATAAGTACGTATTATAAATTTATTTCATGGCTAACTAACATTAATATCACCTAAGAAATTAAGACCGAATAGGTGTGTAGAAGAATCGGTGTCATGACAGCATTAGTGCTGTGTTTCGTTAGTGAGTGCATCACTAAGGCGCCATGGTATAGGTCACCATGCTACATTGTTGCATTGTCTGTATTCACAACGAGTATGGTGACCACCACTCTTGGATTCTGCTTATGCTTCCCATCAGACAGAGTAGAGTCACTTTGACTGGCACATGTATAAAAAAATACCCTCTAACACAAAGAGGATATTCAAACTAAACGATATAATCATGCGTGGTGGGTTACGGTCCCACGTTTGTTTTTAGAACGATGCACATATGTATATGATAATAGGTGCTAGAATTTCTATATCGCAAAATAGTGGTAACTCCGTAATTTGGTTTGTCTTTGGTCGATCGTTCTGTAGTATGCTTCTGTTTTAGCTAACTAAGAAACTTACCACAAGTGAAGGTATTTGAAATCCAACACTGGCAATGCTGTCCCTAAAGGGCCGCAACGCTATATGTTGTATCTTGTCTATGTCCATACGCCATAAAAAGGAGTGTAATAAAATGATCAGCAGATTTTTTTATATGTTTTCCTTAATACAAATTTTAAAATAAATTTTCTTTGAATAATCAAAATCTAAGGCATAATCTAAAGAATAAAAGGTTATCGCATGTCATAAATATGTAAATTTAAACATGAAAGATTTTTACGTAAAGCAGGCGTTCGCTAATGTGGCTATTTAAATATTATGTGAAGTACGCTTTTATCTATGTAATCGTATCTTATTAGAGACGATAAGAAGTACTCCAGTAAGTTTTACTTCCATATAAAATACTCAAGTATTATACTGGTGGGAAAGCCATGCTTCGCTATGAATGAACCGGTTCACCCGGAGTGATACCATGGCCTCACAGAAAATCGGTGTAAAAAAAGCGCTTGCTTTATGTTTAACCAAGTGATGGAGGATACCGGAGGCCTATCCCCCAATCCCCTTATGATAACGCGGTTGAATCATAATTTATTACCCGAGGAGGGTACCAGCTGCACTAGCGTTGGAAAATCCCTCGCTGGACATCCGCGCTCAGGAAACAACGCATCTGAGTGATAACTTCCAGGTTGTCCCAGGTATTTTGGGGAGAAAGGGAAAAAAATTGAACTCAATTATGCCCGAGTTATTCTTATGAGCAGAATTACCATGGCACCCCCTACTACGCTCGTGTCTGACCTTAGCAACATCAGGGGATTGCATAGTAACCTTAATGCTGTCCATTACTACCTCAAGATAGCAAAGCCAGCCTTACTCTTCTTGACCGAGATGTAGATATCATCACCAGCGGACACATCCTACCTAACTTATCCTGGGTACGGACTAGAACACTCCTTCATATTTAAGTCCGGAGTGTGCGTGTACGTCAGTGTCGATATGAAAATACCAGCGCGTTGAAAAAGGAGTACTACTTTGCCTCCAGGTCCTTCAAAAGAGGCATTACAAGGGCTAAGTCAGAGCACATTGCTAGGATTGGTGAGAGGCTTGAGCTTCTTCCTTCGGGAACTCGGAAGTTCTGGTCTCTTGGCAAGGCCATCGAAGAGAATTTTTGAAAGCCATCCTTTCCACCACTACACATAGGAAATAATTTGTTAGCTTATGATGCAAAGGAGAAAGCCGATCTTCTGGCCAAACTTTTTGCGTTTAACTTGACTTTGGATGACGGGAAACAGGAGCCACCTTCCATACCGCGGTACGAGAACCGTAAGCTAGATATCCAATTCTACCAACGCTTAGTGCGTTTAGTACTTCTATCATTTAGTATCCATAAGTCGAGTGGCTCTGATGGAATCAGGAGCAATTCCATCAGGGCTACTCGACCTATGGATTGCGAGTGTCCATGAGCAGAGGTAATTGCTTACCATTAGGTGATACGCATGCTCGTTTTTAATAGATTTTATAAACGCCTCACATTTCGAATCAATTACTTATATACGGAGGAACATTAGACTACCATCACGTATGTATTTTTTAAATGAACAATTCTTTCCGTAGATTGACAAATAACCATCAAATTAATATTAACCTTAAACAATAATGATTAACAAAAAAACAATTTATCAAGATCTAACCGTTGCTCTCTTTTTCGCAGGTAATCCTCTCACCTGTGATTGCCGTCTTTCGTGGATATACACCTTACGCAACGAAACACGAGACATCTTGTTTAAGCAAGCTCTAGAAAAAATATCATGTATCACTGAACCTGTAGAACGACAGCTAAATGATCAAGAAGATAACGAAAACTTCAACGGTAATGCTGTAGTTGACGATACTTATGAGTATTACGATAAAAATGAAGACTACGAAACAAAAATCTTATCTAAAGCTACGAAACTTACTGACATACCCCTTGAAACTCTTCCTTGTCCAAAAGAGTTAATTCAAACTGAGGAATACGGACACCCTGTTCAAAATGAAATTAGACTCAAAGCATTCTCGAACGTCGAAAAAATTTCTCCGTGTTTAATTCTAATTGTATTTGGCATGCTGTTGTGTTAATGTTAAGAGTGAAACAAAGATATTTGTGATATTAGACGTTAAATAGAATATCTCTCATGTACAGATTTATATTTGTTGTTCTAAATGTAGATGTGTCTAGTCATATATTGTCTATATTTTTAAATATATAGATAATGCTATATTTGTCAGCCACGCGGAAATTGACATTAAAAGTAATGAACACTTTATTAATAGCTGCGCTGTCGTTCCTTGTATTACGTAAAACAAAATGAAAACTTTGGATCCATTAGACTTATTAGTGTACTAAACTTGAACGTAGACACTTACATACATGTCTCTGAACAGAATTGTAAATATGATAATATCTAGTCCATTTCATTTATTTGTTGGAAACAGATAATTGTTCACTAATTAAGGTCTTGTCGTTACATTAAAGTATTTTATGACTATAGGAGTTGTTTATAGCTACTATCATTTTAATAAATGTAATAATTTAATATATTTAACATTATGTCAATCACTCATTTGTCATACTTATACAATCCGTTTATAAAATGCACCAACATTTTCATGTCATTTAAATTAATGAGTTAAAAGGCAGCAACATGCAAGTGGATGAATTAAATTCCATATACCAATTTAAACTTTATTGAATTTCAGCCTCAGAATTTACTGTTTTAAAATAAATCTTCTCTTTTGTTGTGGCTGTCCCGTTTCATTTACTGTATAGTAAAAAAAACATCTTGTTTAAGGAGATCTCCAGGGATTAACCAAATGTGTGATTCGGGCAACATTTTGAATGCGAGCATCGTGAGCCCGGACGCTTAAAATTATTTAGCTTTCAGAAAATTTATTCAGGGTTACTCTATATTTTTCGACAGAACGAAAAAGATTGCTTACAATTTTAAACAAAATTGATATGAACAAATATTCAGCTTAAGAATTTGTGACAGTAATAAAAGTTTTGTGTTAAATTTTGCTGGCGGAAAGTATTCTGCATAAGTAGAGATATTTCAATTGGACGTTAGTCATAATAGGTTACGTTGTATTCGCATTGCGGCATTTCAGATTCTTAACTGTCAACGGTTTTTACATACATTTAGGCCAAAGCGGTTTAGTAAGTTTTACATTTTGGAATTTTATGACCTTAACACACTTGAACTGAGGAAATTATCACACAGCACAAGTAAGAAGAGAGCCACGCTTCGGCATGAATGGGCCGGCTCGACCGAGTGATGCCACGGCCTCACAGAAAACAGGTGTGAAATAGCGCTTGCTCTGTGTTTCACCGAGTGAGTGAGGATACCGGAGGCCTACACCCTGACCCCTCTTCCCATCTCCATTCTCCTCCCCATCCCCCAAAGCCCGGCAACGCAGTTGTGACGCCTCTGGTGTTGCAGATGTCCATGAGCGGCGGTAATCACTTACCATTAGGCGATACGTCAGCTCGTTTGCCCGCGATTCCATAAAATAAAAGAAAAAGGTCAACTATATATGTAATGTAATGTAGCTTATGTAAACAAAGGTAGTGCTAAGAAACCTAGTGGCCAATAATTGGGCAATATTTTTTTCGGTGTTTATACAGCTTTGGGAGTCTATCATATCCATCTATCAAGACATATCAATGATTTCAAGTTATGACTAAAATCACAAACATAAATTGATTTCTGATAATCTGAGGAGCCGCAATAAGGTGAATTTTGTAAGAGCAAGAAATTTCGAGGATCCAATTTCATTATCAATATTGTCCATGTCATCCAAGTCGATATTAATATTGGATTTTGTTTCGTTTTTTATTTTGGGTGTATTTCAAGCACTACTGGTAATTTTATATCGGTTATAAATGCTCTTTTGATTCCAATTTTGAGTTTCACATTTAGAGGTTTTATGCAAAAGGCAAGTTGAGAAATTGATCTTTGAATTCGAAATATCCGGACAGATACAGTACCGTTTGAGTTCGTTTCCATAAAAATTACAATCATAGTAATCATCATCCCAGCCGTCTACTGCTGATCGAGTAAAGATGCTTTATATGCTCATTTACGCAATATTTTATATTAGTTTTGTAGGCTAACTAGTAAAGGAGAACGAATGGTTGTATGTAAGGTATGTTATATTAATTACAACGTTTTCTCCGTAATTTTTAAGAATAAGTCAACCTGAATTCTATGACAAAAGATAATAATTTTTGCAAACACAGTATATTTTGTGAACCGTTTCGATTTTCGTGAATTAAAATTTACTAACACATGAAAAATATCTACACACCTTCAAACAGGTTCCATAAGAAGAAGCACATGCATTTATTTGTTTTTATTTTGATTGAAATTTCTAAAGTCGCAACTTTTATCATGGGCTATGAACAGTCAATATGATAAAGGTTAAAAAATAAGCTTTTCGTAAAAACTTTATCCTTTATTAAAAACTTTGTTATAGGCCAACATAACGAATGAGACTTATCATAAACAAATGTATTCTATTACCTGATGAGATCTAGTTATAATATAAAGAGGATTATCAGCTGTTTTGAAGATAATGGTTGTACATTTTCCGGCATCTCTTATGTCGTATAATCTTTTAGCTTAATACGAGCGCGTACCAATATTTTACTGACCTTGAACTTAAAAGAATTGGAATCTTTGACAAAACTTTAATCAGTTCATGATTACTTTTGAACAACATTTTTGTTACGCCTGGAGACCAGTAAACTTTTTACTTTAATAGAAGAACTTATGAAAATTTCAACAGCGATAAATGACAGTATCAGAAAATGTGTTTTCGCCATGCGGTAGGTAATTACTGGCTAGATTTTGCTGGAATGATAAGCCTGTGTTTTGTATTTTTTAAGTTGTGTTTGCGTTTATGTAATTTTATATATCAAGATAAATCATTTTTATAATGACTTTTATATATACTTGTATTAACTAGTGCGATCGTTCAATCATACAATCGATACAGTATTATTGTCATTAGGTTGATATTTTAGTAGTTACAACATTGTCTGAGATGCTGATCAGGTATTCGACTATCTCCAATGATATGTTCCAATTTTAAAATCAAGCGTTATTCCATAATATGCCTGACATTCTAGGCTTACGTTATAACGTTATTCACCACGTATTTTAAATACTGTTTTTTTTCTAAGTAATTAGAGAAACATGACTGCGTACAATGGAATAATAGAAAGTGTGGTTAATAGCGTGTTTTGTAAGTAATTGATTATTCAGTCCATTTCTAGTCTTGATTTAAAGAATACTTGTTTTTATTTAGACTTTATAAACTCTGATGGCCTTGCCACGCGAGGTTAAAATGATAAAGATAATTTATGTAATTTGCCAGTGTTATTACTAATAATAATTGTTTTTTCGTTATCATTATATTATTATTATTATGTTAAATTCTGGGTGTTAGTGATAAGTATGTTAATTTTGTTTTTCCTTAAATTCCAAACTAAGATTATAATGATATGTGACGTATGGTTAATGAATTCAAATTATCAGTGGCGCAGTGGCAGCGTGCGCGACTGCTGTCCAATCCTGGGTCGCAACAAATGTTTGTATAATTTGCAAATATTTGTTTCGGAGTTAGGGTGTTTTCTATATATAATATGTATTTATTTACAAAAAAAGTATTTATGTATTCATATCAGTTGTCTAGTGCCCACAATAAGAGCTCTGCTTAATTTGGGACTAGATAGTGTAGTGTGTTAGATGTCCGAATACCAATTAGATATCAAGGATCACTTGTTAATACTGTGATGTTTAAATTATCTAAAATTTTAATTATGGAATGATATGTATAATTTTTAATCATTGTAAAAATAGGAACTTGAGAAAATACTTTCTCCGGGCAAATAAATAGTTATACCATGTGACATCCAGCTCTACGTAGAATAATATAAAAATCTTTCTGAAATCATTTTCAACTAGATAACTTGTATAGGTCTCGCAAATACTTTCGTTATTCTCGAGTACTCTATATGATAACGTTATTACAAAGTTGTGCAAATATTTTGTCAAATTAAATATTAAAAATTTCGTTATCTAAAAATGACTTCAATGACTTTAAGTTAATATTACAGCAGCTATTTTCAAAATTGGAAGAGTTAACTTTGTTAGGCTTTTTAAACTTTTTGTTAATTTTCTAGAAACTCACTTTGAGAAAATTGTTATGAAGTAAAAAAATCTAAAATCAGATTTCTTTTGTGTGAAATTTTAAAATATAGCAGTACTAAAATGTAACTTGAACGACTTTATATATCTTGCACTATATCTTATTTAAGACTGTTTTAGATGAATTACTTTCAGACTCTATACTGCATGCATGCCGGTTTTTTTTATAACAGGCAACCGAGAGCCTTTGAGCCTATTCCTAGTACCTCCAATGTATGCATAATATGTGTTTGTGGCAAGACGGTGTGTCGGAATCAAACAAACTAAAACCATACGGTGTGCTATTCTGCGCCTGAAATATGAAGTATTGTCAAGGTCATTTAATCTCAAGGTCAAGTTAGTTATTTTAAAATAATTTTTGGCCCATTTCATATCATATCAAATAGTTATTATTAATGTATAATATAAATGTTGTCATGCTTTTATATGACACAAGACATGAACGCAAAATATAAGTAGATATGATTTTGATGACTTATCTTGTAGTATTTGCTATTTCTCATAATTGTTAGGTATGTCTTAATGTTTTTATTTTTTATGTAAAAGTTTAAAAAATGAGATAAGGCACTAAATGGCTTTGTATGTATCATATAAAAATAATCGTTTAATAAAAATCATAGATTTTATCGTTGAATATTAAAACTAATTGTACAAAATGTATTCCTGTTATAATAATTATATCGTATATTATATTAGGTTGTGTATAGTCTTCAATTTGGTTGTATTAAATATTTCTACCGTGGCGTGTTAGTTTCATTTGACCTACCTTTAATGAATGTAATTATATAAATTTTGAGCGTTGGGTTTGAAAAGATAGCACATACTTTTTGGTTATTATTTTATTTTAATATAAAAATAAATAATGAAAGATAAATATTAAATAAAAACATATTCTAGGATGTAAAAATACTGTCTGAAAATATTTGATATTATGAGTTTTCGGGTGAATAATTATTCTTTCAAATTCTTAACTTTTCTGTGAACTTTCCTCGTACAGAAATAAATATTCACGACTGTTGGTAATTGTATTAAAATACTTGAATCAAGTATGTTAGCTGATTACAAAATCTTAATAATTTATAGCTATTTTTAAAAAAAAATTTAAACTCATAAAGATTGTGAAGGTACGTATGGCCTTAACCCTTTCCTGAGAGGAGACCCGAGCCCAGCAGTGGGACATTATGGGTTGTTGATTGATTGATTGACAGATATGATGCCGTAGCAGTAACAATAGCGAAGAATTACCCTTTAATCAAACAGATATAGATGAATGAGAAATATGTTCGTTACTGTTTGTATTTTTAAGAAAAAATCATTTCTCTGTAGTTCTAAATAATTGTAGGAAAATAACAACAATATTTTTTTTACTGTAGAGGCTATCTTTTCATCCAATTAATTTCTGGCCTAATACTTAACCTAATTCTTTAAAAGAAATTGTGAGGTCTCTAAAAGAAAAATATTTTTAGGGACGCCGTTTTCCATATTAATTAGTATAACCTAAAATAAAATAATACAGATATTGCGCAAAGATAACACAAGGCTGTATTTTTACAATGTGTAACTTTGAAACCAATTCATTAAAGAAACAAATGCTGAGTCAGTATTCTAAAATTTTATTACATCTATGAATGTACTACCTGCAAATTTGATTCATGACCCACCATAAGCTTACTTTCTTACAGATATTCAAATACTATTAGGTCACATTCGCGTAAATATGAACATCCATGGTGCATATTCCACGCCTATGTTATCTGTCATTTAATTATCTGTAGCAGTGATATATAAGATAGTTCACGAAATTTATTTTGATTCCAAAGAGTATGGATTCAAAATATGATTTTTAATATTTTATCTCCGTTCTTTGCTCTATCATTACTGCAGTGACGATAAAGTTGAAAATTGCATAAACCAGCACCTATTGAAGTAGCATTCTTAATATTTAAAATGTACTAAGTGCCACATGCACTTTACGTAAGGCAGGCAAATCTTTGTTATTTTGACAGTTTCAAACGATTTATCGGCAAAGAGGATCATGATTCAAGTTCGTCGACACTAATATTTCGTAGATATATTAGAACATCGTATCATTCTATTTAAAGTTCTAAATAATAATAATCTATTTTTCTATACTTAGTAGATGATGTTTTCTTCTTCTATGGGATTTCTTTCCTCGATATTGCAGGGGGCTAAGAGTTCAAGATAGTATCAAAATTTGAGCTTAAAAATAAGCTCTGATATAAGGTAAGATGTATTCTCATATGGTACTGCCTCGGTGGCGCAGTGGTAGCGTACGCGACTGCTGTCCATAAAGTCTCGGGTTCGAATCCTGGGTCGGACCAAATGTTTGTATGATCTACAAATATTTGTTTCGGAGTTTGGATGTTTTCTATGTATAATATGTATGTATTTACAAAAAAAAAGTATTTATGTATTCATATCAGTTGTCTAGTACCCATAAGACAAGCTCCGCTTACTTTGGGACTAGATGGCGTTGAGTGTTAGATGTCCGAAATATTTATTTATTTAAATATCTAGATATAGATGGAACTTTCAGTCGTAGCCATAACTTTAAAGATTCCCTGCCCTTTTAAGCTTATATAAGTCTAAAAGCTTTGATAACTTACTGTCTAATACAGGTATTAACAATCCAAGTATTGAACGTAGGTAGCTTAATGGGCGGCTGATCTAAACATTAAGACCATTGAAAGAACTAGTTAACACTGAGTTTCTGTAAAGCTTTGGTATTACTTCGGTTGCGCTTGGACCACTATGTACCAAAATATTCTCTGCCATAATATATACTGAACTGTTGTGTGTTTTCCTCAAAACAGTGAGATTGGTGCCTCAATGATGCAGAAGTATCTCATCATCATCATCATGCATTCGTTTATAATAATAAACAGCCTTTGGAGACTAAGTAAAAACTAAGTACATATATGGATACATATGTAGAGAGATATACTCTGTGTATATTCTTAATGTGTACCTTCTAATAACGCACGGAGATATATCTGTGTATATATGTAGCAGTATACATATACTTCATGGAAAGCGTTCGGTGACAATGATGCGCGTTCCTTTTTGAAGTTTTCACTTCGTTAGAGTTTTTTTGAAGTTTTCACTATAAAAAAACTCTATAGCTTACAAAACCAACCTAAACGATTTCCAAATAAATATGTTTGCTTAATGAAAACCCATTCCACAACTTGTGTATCTTGTGAACAAAAGTAGTCAGTCTTGAGTTACATTACAATGTAACTTTCTTCATAAGTAACAGGAAGTTGGAATAAAACTGACTCGTAAAATATATTTCCCCGATAAAAGCTTTCTTTCTCTGGGAGATTACTTACCAAGCTAGGTACATCAAAGAGGTAAAATATTTACATGCACACACGTTTTTCATGTAACAAATACACTTAAACATTATTTATGCATCAAAGGAAAATAAAAATTGAATGATTTTTCAAAGTTACAAAAATATTTTAATGATAAATTTATTGTCTACCTACGTGATGCTTGTGTATTAGCGATCACAAAGTTGCTAAGATGGAATTGCGAGACCATGCTGCTAATTAAGTTGTTCAAAAACTCTCTAAACTAAACTAAAAATCACTAAAAGTAATGACACAATCGACCTTTGAAATGTCAAGGATTGACTAAAATTGTATAATTAACACAAAAAAACAGACGTTACCTGAATTCGCACATGCAAAAATAAGATTTTGGATATCGTTTCACTAAATTGGAGAATTTTTTTGGAGAATTTTTAGTTTAATGATGCAACAACAGAATTATCACCAATGTACCTTTTTATAAAAAATCTCAATTGCTTAAGGGACTTCAAATATTTTGTTACTTTCAAATGTTGAGTTTTTTCTTTTATTAAGCAATGCAAATGCATTGTCGGTTGGCAAGCTACTTTTTAAAATAACATCAGGAGAAAAAAAAATTAATTTTATGATTACCGTGACAGCTCAGTGCAGTTGTTATATGACACAGAAAAGTTAAAATTTAATAATAACGTATATCCACCCTTAATCTTCTTAGCTCTAAATACTAGCGATATGTTTCATATATCGCCGTCAACTAAATATTAATACATATAACGAGCTTTACTCTTGTAATGAGTATTCTCCTTCTTGTAAACATAAGGATTACGTGGAGACATGGGTCTAACGCGCAAAAGCCGTTACAGAATTTTAATGTGAAATGACACGAGGCTTTAACCGTAGTTAATCCGCAACTTCTCTATATTAGAACATTACAGCCATGACGTTCGAAACTATCGCACTATACACGTAATTCTGTAACATTAGATTGGTGAATCTTTAAAGGAAATGAAGCAGAAGCAGCTCAAGGCCGCTATAGTGTGGCTCGCTGCATTGTTGCATTGATTCATTGAAAATCATATTTAACCCTTTCCAAACCTATTTAAAGACTGTCGTTAATTTAACTAAGCCTATTTTCGAATTTTAAGATGTCTTATTACATGCAAATCGATTTGTGTTTACGTGTATGTGTGTTTTTATGTGCTTAAAGTAAAGTGGACAGATTCTATTAATATATGACACTTTATTTAACACACTTAATTTTAACGTGAAGTTTTTATTTCAGTTCACATAGATTTTTAACGATTTTTAACGAGTATAGTTGAATTAGAAGTAGAACTCTAAAGTAAATTTACTTTTGGTGGAGCCGACTTGTGTACGGGGAAATTGAATCCAGTGATTCATCATACATGCTTCGAATGCATGTTCCGCAATCGCCGATTCGCTAGTCTGACGGTTTTCACCGCAGTGATATTTCCTTTGACCCTTTCAGTAATATTGCGCTTCATATGCTTCATATGTAGGTATTACAACAGTTACAATATACTGCATAGACTTTTTACTACAAACAGTCAGTCATGATTTCGTGTTTCCATGACATTCTGAATCCTTTATGCTTTCTGTGTATATTGTAGGAAACACTAACTGTTTCTGTGACATGGACATAACTCCCTCGCATTGAAGATGGTTGTACGTTCGAACCTAACCATCATTATCACAATCTTCCTAGCCTTTAATATTCCCAAGATTTGAAATCGGCTACTAGTTTTACCGGTTGTACCTGAATGTCAGTTTTTACACGGAGCGACTGGCATCTGAACTACGCAACCCTGAGGGTGAACTGAATTCGAAGGTTGATCTAGTTGTCAGTATATTCGAAAGTACTGACTGCCCAATAAATATTGTCTTAAAAGTTCATGACAACCGGGACCGATGACTTTACGTGCTCTCCGAGGAATGGGCTAGAAACACCGCCATCTCGCATACTCCAGGATTAAGAATTTCTTGTAAGAAAAACCCGACAGCAAACCGACCCGAGAATCGAACCCGAGACCTCTCGATCTGAAGTCGCTTAAGTTAACGACTAGACCAACGAAGCAGTCGTCGCGACGTAAGTTCGACCCTAACTATTAGTGTTTTATTGGCAGTTGCTGCTGCAACTCATTGACTTAACTTAACTTTTGAGTACTTTAAGAGCATGATTTGCCTCTGGATTCGAATTGTATTGTCACTTAAATCGCAATTTTATTGCGTTTAATTTTTTCAGCTCTAGGGGACTTGTAATTGTTAGCATCAACTACAAACGTCTAGTTCAAGATAACATAGGTTTTGTATTAAATTAAAAAAATAATTACTTTTCAGTAGCTTCTGGACATGATATCTCCCTTGTATCAATGTTTTGGGTCTCTGAAATTGTGACTATCGTATGTAACCAATTCATAATCGCTTATTTACGATTTATTATTCCTTGTCTATGATGATGTCTATATAATGACATTGTAAAACCGATATTTAATGTAGCCTATATAGCAATACATATATGTGTCCCTACAACCAACAATATACATTCAAGTGAAGATGACACAGATAGTGCTGTCAAAACAATTAACTTTTTCAAGTGATACGTTGATGTTATTCCCTAATTTAATTTTTTTTATTAAATAAAATAAAAAGGAAATTGCGTGAAGCCTCTTTACAGGAAGCTTAACTAACATTTCTGATAAAAAAATATTATGGAAAAATGTTCTTGAGGGAATTGCTTTCTAAATGTAAGCACTCAGTATTCGCTTTTACGCTAATGGACTTACAAGTAAGTCAATAATATTATATTAAATGAGCCACAGTATCCGCAACCTATTAAGTTAATAACCTCACCCGGTTGCCTCTTAGACGATTCATTAAAAACAGGAATTGAAAAAGTTTCGTGAAGCCGACGATCTACGTGAAATCCGTCTAAAGTAATATAATTAATTTGAATAAATGTGCAATTATTATTTTGTATAAAAATAGTAGTGTCTGAAATATAAAAACCCTTTTGATAATGGATAAAATACTTATTTAGCCATGTATATGCAATGTGACATAAAGCTACCGCCCTAAGGAGCGGAGCTGTAGCATCTTCCCGTTACTTAACCTCAAAACCAATTTAAGATTAAAAAAAGTTATATAATGTTCAATATAATAGCAATCGATGAACATTTTCTTTTAATAAACATTACAGTTCTTTATAAGGCTTCTGATGACTCAGAAACTATATCTAAAATCGTTAACTTTGAAATGACAGTTCCTTTACAGAAAAATAATGCAATTATAAAATACATTTGCATTTCTTCAGCTATAATTGGGCCACGAAAACATCCTTTTGAACGTCCAGAAGTAATTGGGATGCGGCACAGTTCGTAATAGTAAAATTTTATTAACTCGTCGCCCTCGTCTTGGAATAACTCCTCAATTTACTTTTGTTTCCGGAACATTTTATTGTTTAAAGTAACTTAATGATTTTTAAACCATAATTACTTTCTGAAACCTTTTTTTAGTATTGATTTCGGGTTATTAAACTTTTTCAAGAAGGTTTTTTAGTAAGGTTAAGCTATCTATGAGAGAGATACTTGGACACATATGGATCATTTAATCAAATTTTATTACTTATTTGCTTTTTTTATTACACGATTAAAAGCAATGAAAGATTTTATAATGATAATAAATAGTTAATGATTAAAAACATGAAGTCTGATGAAATAAGCCTAGAGTTGTTAAATATTCATTTTAATACGAATACTAATAAAATTCTCATATCAATGCTTTAAAAACGTACAGGTCTATTCTAAAACATAATTATTGAGTGATACTTAGCTGTTATATCTTTTTTAGCTTATTTGTTCCTATTCCTTGAGACATGTGTTTAAGGCAACTAAAAATACATTTTCTTTGTGGACACTTCTTGACTAAGAATGTGTTTAAGTCTCCGTACAACATTATTTTCTTCCCCACTTCCATGTTGATAAGAAAAGTTTTTAAGCTTGCAAATACTTTCACACACGCTGCTTACGCGAGTCAATGAAGCATTAGTCTAATCGACTTCTGCATTTATTTTCAATTAAAACTTCACAATTTTCACTCTAACAGTCTAAGAGACAAAAGTTAAGGTTCATTGGCGTTATCATTGCGTTTGCTGGAGGCAAAATAACTTCGGCAAAAACGACTTTTACCCAAATAAGACTATCTTGAACACTCAAGCGAGGAGATAAAAAATTATTAGCTTTGAAACTCTAAAGCAAAGTCATAAAGTTCGAGAAAAGTTCCAAAAATTTCAACCTACTAAGACCATGCCCCTTATCCTGACGGAGATGATGGATTTAACTGATTTTGGGAACAGATGTCTAATATTTTATCGTGTTTATCTCCTCCGGTATGAAAAGAAATCTTACATTATTAAGTAACTTCAAACATTATTGTATTACGCAACAAATTGAGAAATATAGTAGCAAGTTATTTTACAACACGTTAAAGTGTAAGAGCTGAGGTTAATAAATTAAAAAAATTGTTTAAATATAGTTTAAGTATAGTTTAAAAAAAGGATTACAACATGGGAGGGACCTTTAGGCAAGAGAACCAGAGGCAGACCGGCGGAGAGATGGCTAGATGAAATTTTTTTAAGTGACGGGAAAGGAATGGACTGATAAAGCGGCTGTTAGAACTGTTTGGATTAAAATGGAGGAGGCCTATACTCTATAAAGAGGTCCTTAATAAATAAATAAACAAAAAAATATTGCATAGTATTAAATCAAAATAGAAATTATAATAATAATGTATTGTAAATTGAATTTGGAATTTTTGAATTTTATAAAATTGAATTTTTATTAAGGAAAAAAAAAGCTTAATAAATAAATAAATAGTTTAAAAAAGTAAACGCATACAAACATCGGTTAAAGACAAATACGGTAACAAACAGGTGAAACTAAAAACAAGTTTTTCTTTGAAACAATATTCACTACTTGAATAATGAACTATGTGGCGTGCATTTGGAGAGGAAGTCGCCTGTGATACGCTTATAAATAATTGATATTATTTTTAAACCTATACATATATTATGTGGGATCTTCAAAGAAAAAGACTGGTGAATTATTTATACAATTCTTTGATAAAATCGTTTGACAACTATTATCGCGTACATAATTAAAAATCACCCGATGTGGTAATAAACAAAATTAAAAATCAATCAAAACACATCCATACAAATTCGAAAGTTACTGTCTATCTATTTGCCTGTCTTACAACAAATCAGCTTAACCGATTTGAATAAATTTTGGTATAGAGATAGATTGGACTTTGGAGAAGGCCATATACTACTTTTGTAAGGATAGTCGACATAAACGCGGGCGGAGCCGTGAACAAAAGCTAGTTATAAAATAAAAATACTCCCACAGTGAAAATATGAAATCATCATCATTCGTAAACCGATTATATCTATTTATATATATTTTATAAACATTAAATGAAACCTCCATATTTTTCAGTCATCAAAATCAAAAGCCCGACTCTCAGATATGACGAATTTAATAACTGGCGTGGTTGTAGTCTTGATGTGTGATGTCGTTCATTATATTTATCCAGAATATGATAGAAAGAATGAATATTCATTTATTCTATTAGTATTCACTCGAATAATGATAAAAATGTTATACGATATGACGCATCTATTGTTCACCGAGTGGTATGAGTGCTACGAAATTCGAGCCGAGAGTGTGTGGGAGACGGCACTATCTTAGTGATGCGCTCGCGCATACACGTTCATATGAGGACAGGCAGTACCTCTCCGGTCCTAACGCTGTAACATATATCTCGCGCGCAAATTTGATGATTAACCTTACATTTTCAGTTACTGTCTTCTGTCATTCTCATTTCAATCTCTCCTTCTGTGTTGCCGCGAGGACGCTTCGGTCTTCAAATCAAGATAATTCTATTCTAAGCTTCAATACATAATTATTTGATGTAAATTCGTTACATAATTTACTATACCTGTTTGCTTTAGCTAATGTTAAAAATAATGTTTATTTCATTAATTTGTAATGATTTGATCATAATGTGAAGTGTTTATCTATTTTAATAACAAACATAAAAAAGTAAGTTTACTTATTTACTAGGTTAGCTATTTTTGATACGTAAAATCGTTTTAAATTCTATTCTGAAATTAGAGCTAATTAGTTAATCGTTTTAATTACTTTGCATATTTGTTAATTATAAAACATCACTCAATTTATTATCGAGTGTACGTGGCGCCATCTGTATCAACTCTGCTGCTCTGGGTAAAGCAGTTCAGTATAAAGTTCGTATGAACTGCTTTACAACATATAGTGCTGTTTGCTAACTTCAGTTGTGAAAAATTATTACGGTGGAACCGAAGATATAAAAGAGGATGAACAATGGCGGCTCGTCCTCTTTTGTTTCAGAAACTTGTCTTGAGAGGTTGTAAGCTTGTATCGACATTGCTATTTACTGTGCTAGCCGCTTTAAATATTGTTATTTTCCTATTGTCTAAAAATTCAAACTTGCAGTTAATTTATATCCTTTTTCACGGTATTTTCTACCTACTTTTATAGATATCGTGTTAAATTAAATTTGTGTTGTAGTGAAACAATAATTATCAAATTAGTTTCGGGTTTCTTTTAATAATCTCTTGTTCTAATGGATAGATTCAATTACATAACCGTAGAACCAAACCGGGTTAACGGTTCTACCCCTTTTAAAAACGCCAGCGATCACGACCTTCCGATATCTATATTCTAGTGTATTTTTGTGTATGTGAGATCTCTTTTATAAACCTTCGTTCTATTTCTTGTGTACTGTGGACTGTGATATTTTAAGATTTTTAGAGGTAATAAATTAATAACAATATAATATTTGCAACACTTTATTTTCAACACGAGTTGCCCTTATACATGCCAAAAAGCGAGAGAGAGTGTTGCCCTCTTTTTAATCATATGCAGTGTTGTAACTGTATAACACGCTATCTTTATTTTTGTTACCTACACTATCATGAAAACACAATAAGTGATTAAGGCACCTGTAATATATTCTGTGATGAAATACCACGACGTTTTAACTGGTTGGACTCCAACATAAAACCCTACTTCACTAAATTTTGGACATCTAGCATACAACACATATATATAATAGACAAGTGATATAAATACATGAAAACTTTTTTTGTAAATAGATGCATATTATACATAGAAAACACCCAAACTCCGAAACAAATATTTGCCGATCATACAAACATTTGGTCTGACCCGGGAATCGACCCGAGCACACAAACACATTAGTCGCATACGCTACTACCACTCACGCATCTTTAACTATGGTAAAGAATAGCCAGTGGTATGTTTGATATCAATAAACAGACAAAAAACTATAAAAATTAAATTTAAAGCATGTTTTAAACTTGTTCACAACTACCCTAAAGAAGAGAAGTCGCACGCGGCTATCCCGGTTGTATGTCGGTTATTGTGGAAAAGATTCAAAATATCTCTATGACAAATTTCCTTGTAATTGGTGCAATCTTTTAGCCTTGAAAGCGTAGCAGACGGACAAAGTTATTTAGAATTTAAGATTTTAAAATAGTATGGATGGCAAGCTATATAAACCAAACGTTCAAATTTATCTTTATATCACTGTAGTGTGTAGCCACATGTTGTTAATACCATTCGTACGCATGGATCCTACAATTACTTATAAAATTATCCTTCACGTACGCCATTTTCTTATTCGAATTTAATGCATCGCTTTATAACCAGCCATAAAGTGAACCACTTAATACAGAAGCGATGTATAAAAGACGTAAAATGCATTATATATCTTTCAGCACATATGAATTTCGGTGAACTACGCCACTTAATGACGTAGTATTATAACAGCTTATATATATATATATATATATATCTTTGGTAAAGTGCTATAATGCGCAGGTTAAGACGTCTAAACTAGTATTTGACCATTAAATTAGTTTGAAACATTAACATTTTTGCCGTTACATCATTATCATCTTAGCCGAAAGACGTCCAGTGCAGGATATAGACCTCCCCCAAAACTCTTTACAAAAACCCGCTCTGTGATGAATGGCATCCGAAACCTCCACCAGGTCAAAACAAGACATTAGGCCCAAAACCTTCTCGAATAGTGTCCACATACCTCGGAAGACGAAGTGTATTCTGGTTTTACTTAATTCTTGGAAATAAAACATATTAATCAGAGTTAATTTTCTGTAATGTTTAGTAGTGACAGCAATCACACCTACATTTTATATATACCTATACCTAGTCTATATTTGATTACCTGATATTGGAAAAAGACTACCATCGCCCATAAAAGCCTATTAGAAGTGAGGAGTCATAAGTGTATTGCCGGCTATTGCGATGAGAGTATATGATCTTTTGTTTAAAGTTCAAAAGTCGTATCGGTCCCAGGTACAGCAAATCATGTATAATTTTTTTCCATGAATTTCTATAACTTGTTCATTTATTTTGTAAAAGATCAAGTTGTACTTCCACGTAAAACATTTATTATCGATTGTGGTTTCTAAGTAACTGTTCAGCATGTAGACACGATATATGTTGATACGTCGGCGTATGATACGAGTCACGATTCCTAAAAAAACGTTGTTAAAATACTTTTCTACTCTTCTATAATTACACATATTATGAATAAGTACTTTCTTTTCTCAATCTGATACTTCTCTGAAAACAAAAATAACTTTTTCCTATACTCCGTAAAACTTATATGACAGAAGTTCATGGTTCAAGTTTAATAAGAATATTTACATTATAAGACAATCAGGAACATAAGTCTTGCATTTATCGTGTATATGAGTATGGAACCAATTTAAACTTATGTCTAAAGCTAAAATGTTGATAGTACACAGTTTATCTCCAATTCTAAAAATAGTATGTATAGAGTTTTTATGCATTCGCAAAATACGTTTCATAGTTTGATAAACAGAAACATAAATAAACAAGCTTTTGGAGGTAATGAAAGAGCTGTATGGCTCGCATCCCAACGCAAAAATATTAAAAAATATCGTTTGAACCGAACGCGCTATTTGTAGGTGTAAGGAAATTGGACCACGGTATATCGTAATAGCTAAATCTCCTCGACCTTTCCTTTATTTCAGTTGAAAAAGGTACAGCTGGAAATGTATTTGGTCCGCTGAAATTATCTGTAAGGATTCGAACTAAAGCTACATAGCAATAATCCCAACGAATCCTGATTAGAAATCCTGCCAGCCTGGGACGAGTCTTATTTGAATTGTCATTCGTACCTACGTACAGATGCTTATCTGATCATACTTGATATAATTTGGATGGGTTCATTCATTTTCAATTCAATGAAAACGTCAGCCTATTTTGTGATTACGATTCCCGAATCACGAGAAACTCGCCGTTTTCTAAAGGAGATATTTATAAAGGATTTTGCGGATCTCAAGTAATAATTTATTTGCTATATCAAATCAATCTTTTAGAAGAAACATCAGGGGTGGTGCATAACATTTTTCAACACATTACTATCAAGTGCCTTTGAACTCTCCTATGTTTGTGAAAGCAAATATTTTAATTAGTATCGGCCTCAGCATTTAAAAAATTGTTTAACAAAAAAACTTAAAGACTTTTGCTTTTACTGGGTGAATAATAAATGAAGTAGCGTTTTTATCAACGTCTAAAAAAAAGATGAGTACAGTGGAGGTATCCAATCCAAATTGCCAAATATGCTGCCAAGCTGGATCCGTTCCAAAATCAAGTCAGAACGTGAACATTAATCTAATTGTAAATTGGTAGGATTATACTATAATACAAAATTATGTTTATTTTACCCATGTATATAGCATTACATAATAAGTAGTGAAGTTAGGAAGGGTTATTACAAAATATAATGCTTAGGGTATTGAAGAGAAATGAAACTTGCACACTCGTGTGAAGTCATCGAACGCAAATGAAAAGTTGTAGTAGTGTATGCATCAGCATATCTCACGATATCAATCGTGAAATAAGACTAAATTGTATTCGAGATTTACTTTTAATAAATAATGAACGATTTATATAGATTTTGGTGGGTCGTAAGTCTAACTCTCTAGTTACTTAAAATTAAGAAATAAAGTTAAAGAATTATGAGATCTTAGTGGACAGTATTGTTCTCAATATACAATTGTTAATTGATATTAAAATGCAGTAAAGGCACGCCGATTTCAGCACGAACGGGCCAGCTCGACCGCGGCGATACTACCCTCTCACGGAAAATGACAGCATCCAAGCTTTTGTTGCGCGTTTTGTTGCGTGCTTTGTTGATTGGACCGCAGGCCCAATGATTCAAAAGGATTTCAATAAGCCGCCATGGCTCAATAGATCACCATGCTGCAGTATTTCATTGTCTGCATTTGCAATGAGTATTCCTATTGGGTTCCGCTCATGCTTTCCATCAGGCAAAAAAGAGTTACTTTTACAGTCTCATGTGTAAAAAGAATATTGTAAATAGTACACTAACTTAAGACAGGTATTGATACATGGCTAATGGATCCCGTCGATTACTATAATCATATTTTTAGTCTTTTTTGAAAAGAATGCAATACTGACGAACAGAAATGGTTATCTATTCTAGTACGGAAATTATCGAAAATAAATGTGCGTAGGTAAATCTGAATCATCTAGGCCATGCTCTTGCATTTTTATGACCATTTTGTGTTTTTTTCCAACATATTACTAAACAATTATAATTCATGTAAAACATACCTTTTTTGTTTGTTAAATGTGTAAGACCAACACAACGGGTGAAAATTAGTTGAAATGTAATTCACAGAAGATTTTCCTAGCAATAAACTGTAAAATTAGCCTATAGAGTTCAAAGAATACAATATAATATTATGTCTGAATATAATATTCAAAAAACCAAGCCAACAAATTTGTTAGAATATAGTACAAAATATTTTTATTACATATAATACGTTGCTTATATTCTACCATTTCTGGTGTACTCATTTTAAATCTTATGACCTAATCTTAGGTATAGCAATAGCATTATAACTATATTTATTTTAGGTAGAATCTCTTATTTTTTCAAACAGGTTATAAGAGTTTGCATGGAACTATGAAAACAACTAACAATCAATTAATTATACTAATATTGTGAATACAAAAGAACTCTGTCTGTTACGCTGTGACTGCAAAACCGCTGCAGATATTTCAATGAAATTTGACATGAAAATACTTCTTAAAGAATTTCACATACTACTCTTTACCGCGATAACCAACATTAAACTGAGCGGAACCGCATTAAAAAGCTTGTCCATAAATAATTGAAATATAAAAGTATTGTTTATAGGATGATAGCAAAGAAGTATGATTATACAGGATAATATTTAACTTATTTTTTATGTGTGTGTTTTTTGTCATAGCCTCCTCCGACTTACTACATATTTTTATTTACCATAGTTGAGTATATAGTAAGTAGGATTTACTGCCTTTCTCTAAGCAGTTAACATCTCATACTAATTTAAATAAAATAAATAAATATTTTTAAATAAATATTTCGGACATCTAACACAAAACGCTATCTAGTCTCAAACCAAGCGGAGCTTATATTATGAGTACTAGACAACTGATATGAATACATAATATTTTTTTGTAAATACATACATATTATACATAGAAAACATCCAAACTCCGAAACAAATATTTGTAGATCATACAAACATTTGGTCCGACCCAGGATTCGAACCCGAGACCTCATGGACAGCAGTCGCGTACGCTACCACTGCACACCGACGCTAATAATTTATAACAGATGAGCACTTTTTACGATAAACGACACACACGCGGGCGGTCCTGCGGTAAATTTCCAATCCTGACATCATTAGTTATTATTAGCTTTGACTGCCTCGTTGGCAGTGGTAGCATATGCGACTATTGTGCTTAAGGTCTCAGGTTCGATTTCGATTCAGGGTCGGATCAAATCTTTGTATTACCTGCAGATATTTGTTTCGGAGTTAGGGTGTTATAATATGTATATATTTGCAACAACAATTAAAGTATATCGGTTGTCTAGTACCCATAACACAAGCTCCGCTAACTTTGGGACTAGACGGTGTTGTGTGTTAGATGGCCAAAATATTTATTATTTAATATCTATATTAAAGGTACTGCTTGAAACTAGAGCACTAAAAAGGTTTCTCATTATCAACAGTCAAGAATATATGGCTCACGCACGCATTTTCACTTGGATGGGTTTTCGACGCTTAGAAAAGTACATTTTTCTTACATAAACATTCACTTCATTAAACTTTGAACATGAAACACAATCTTTATAACCGAATTTCAACATTTTGTTAACCTCTGCCATTTGATTCTCTCGCAGATAATAAACGTACTTGTGTTTGTGTAACATTGAATAGCTACGCGTAAATGTTGATTTGAATACTTGTTATGAACACGATGCTAATAAATTCAATCTCAAATACTGACAATGTCTTCAAGTAAATCAGTTATAGACTTCTGGTAAAATTGTTTTAAAATAGATTCATCTAAACATTATTGTTACTTTTACTTACTTTATTTTATATTATACTTTGGATATAATTTAAAAAAATATGAGGGTTCAAGTAAGATGAATAGAAATATTGTGTGCCTCAATAACAATAAGAATAAAATTAGTCCTTTTTTTAATTCTATTATATTTTAATATAACTTATCGTTAGCATAACTAAATATTAAATTAGTATAAATAGAACAAAATAATAAAATAAAAATAAAACTGAAAACAATGTAACGTTTCGAAAGTGCCAGGAAATGGCCTCTTTTTTGTTTGCGGACTGGTAAATCGCTTCAAATCTCCGGCTCGGGCGATACCACTAAAAACCACCCCGACGACCGATTTCAGGCGCCCTGCTGTGAGTAGGGCTCGGACCATTTTATTTCAGGTTCCGTGCAGGAACGACGCCACGTCTATACAGACTGTATCCTAGGGGAAGTATGGGTGACCCCCTACCTATCTGCTCAATCATTATGTATTATTTGTTGCGGCCTGATCACAGCGGTCAGGCCACTCTCCTACTGTTGATCGCATCAATTAATATGCTACTGGAGGTCCTCTACTCCTTGGCAACTTACGGCTCAGTAGACGACTGGTGTCACCGCCGACGTCGTCTACGCTCGGGATCATATTCGCCTCACATTCACACAACAACTGTTCAAACTGTAGTAAAATAAAATGTAAAACTTTGATAACGTCATAGATAAAGTTTCAATCGTATGGGGGAACGCAGGCCTTACTACATGGTGATAGTTTCAATTTTTTTTCTTAGGATAAAGCTACTGTAAATCATTTACACTTAAATATACACATATACACACATACACACGATAACACTTGAAACACACCAACACGTTATTTCCTGTTTAAATTGTTATGTTTATTAAAATATTTTTAAATAATGCAGTAAGGTAACAAAAAGAGATAGCCCTAGCACCCATACCACAAATTAAATCTTAGCTTTCACCGTGAGAGAGCTACACTTCGGCATGAATGGGCCGGCTCGACGGGAGTGATACCACGGCCTCACTGAAAACCGGTGTGAAACAGTACTTGTGCTGTATTTCACCGAGTGGATGAGGTTACCGGAGGCCCACACCCCCCTCCATGATCATGTAGTTGAAAAGTAAATTGATACCCCAGGAGGGTACCAACTATCCCTCCCTCACTGGGCGTCCACGCTCAGGACACAACGTGCCTGAACGTCGATGCCCAGGTTGCCCCTCGTATTATGGGAGGGCAAAACTGCGATCAACAACGCTCGGGGCAAGAGCAGGAAGATCATGGCACCCTCTACCACGCTGGTCGTAGACTTCTACAACGTCAGGGGATTACATAGTAACCTTGATGCTGTCCATCACCATTTCGAGACAGCAAAGTCAG
Organism: Hyphantria cunea; assembly: GCA_003709505.1. NCBI lineage: Eukaryota > Metazoa > Arthropoda > Insecta > Lepidoptera > Erebidae > Hyphantria > Hyphantria cunea. The sequence goes on from PKRV01002730.1 coordinate 643,055, forward strand.
CATTGCTCTTTTTGACCGAGACACAGGTATCGTCTCCAGCGGACACATCCTAACTCAGCTACCCTAGGTACGGATTAGAACACTCATTTATGTCTAAAGCCGGAGTATGCGTGTACGTCAGAGACGATAATAGCTCTCGTCGCTTCAGTAACCTTGAAAGCCTCACCATGTTATGGCTCCGTGTAGACAACAACGACCATCCCCGCGTCTATGCGTACCTTTATAGGTCCCATAGCGGTGATGCCGAAACAACACATTCAACATCGAGCACATCCAGATGGCTGCAGACCTCGTGCAGCAGCAGATCCACTCCGCAGAGATCATCATACTTGGTTATTTTAATGCTCACCACGCCGGCTGGCTTGGTTCCAGTAAAACGGGTCATGCGGGGAGACCTATTCACGAATTCGCCCTGGCATATGGACTCACTCAACTGGTTACCACGCTTAGGTGAGTCCACATATGGAGGGCCAGAATTCCTCAATGTTGGACCATCTGCAAACTTTTCATTCGGACGGATACCACGCATCCGTAAACGCCCCGCTTGGCTCCTCACTGTCGTTGCGATCACGAGTTGTACGCAGCCGCCGTGTGTGCCACTATAATTCATCAGATAGGGATGGGATGCGGTCCTTTTTGCATCCTACCCTAGGAGACAGTTGTGCTTCTCGCCGGATAATCCCAATACCGCTGCTGATTCTGTTGCTGATGTTCTGTTGCTTATGGATTTTTTCATTTCATCTTCTGTGGTCTCCACTGCTAGCAAGTGCTGGCCCTGGTTTGGTCCATCTTCCAAAAAAGCCTCTCGCTAAGGATAGCTTTGGACTTTGCCTTTGCCTTGGTCCTTCAAAAGAGACATTACAAAGGCATAGTTGAAACACACTGCTAGGATTGGCGAGAGGTTTGAGCGTCTTCCTTCGGGAATTCGGGCATTCTGGTCTCTTGCCAAGGCTATTGATCGCGACAATATTTCACTCCAGCCCACCGTCTTTTGCTTTATAAGGTGCAGGTCTGGCCTCACATGGAACACTGTCCCCATCTTTGGGCTGGGGCACCCCAATACCAGCTTCCCGCCTTTGGACCGCATTCAACGGAGATCGATTTGAATCAGCTATTGCCAAGAAGTTTCAATTCGGCTAGACTCATTGGCGCTGCGTAGAGATGTGGCTTCACTGTGCATCTCCTACCGCATTTACCACGGGGAGTGCTCCGAGGAATTGTTCGGGCTGATTCCTGCCGCCTCTTTCTGACATCGTCCTTCGCGACATAAATTTCATCCCAATCATCTAGATGGTTGGCAGTCTACAACTGTGCGCTTTTCAAGCAACTTTCTGCTTTGCATAACAAAACTGTGGATGAACTGTCGCCTGCGGTATTCCCGGACCAAAACGACCTTCAAACCTTCAAGAAAAGAGCGTACTCCTTCTTAAAAGGCCGGCAACGCACTTGTGACGCCTCTGGTGTTGCGGGTGTCCATAGGCGGCGGTAATCGCTTACCATCAGGCGATACGTCTGCTCGTTTGCCTCCTGTATCATAAAAAAAACAAAAGCTTCAGTGCTAGTTGTCATAATTGAGAGAAATGTTACAATTTATAACGAATCGTGCTACAAGTAGTTAGTAGTATATAACAAACTGTTCAAATAGTAATTTCAGTAATTAAGAATTATTATACATTATTCCCGATAATTACAATTTACGATTTAAAACAGTGTAGTTTCTCGCCAACTTGGATTTTGCTATGACCGTCAAGAAGTAGCAAGATAAAACTATAATAGCCTTAGTGGTGATGATCAGTGTCTGAGTTTTGTAATTAAACTTAGATCCTGATCAGTAAGCAAGTTAAATTTTGATTTCTTGAGTAGTTCAATAAAAATTCAAAAATAAAATTTAACGTATAATAATCATCAACACAAGGGACTTTAAGTAAAAATTAGTGAAAATATAAAATTAAATTTAAACTTTAGATTTAACTGAAGATGATAGTATAAGATTAACGTCTACATTTATACAGAATGGATGTCTAAGACATTGAATAGAGAATTTCTGAATATTATCTACTCATAGTGGCAAGACGCTGTGGGTTCGGATGAGATTAGATTTAATGATTAGAGACTGGTCGTTGAAGAATAACGCCTAGAATAGATAAGAAACCTCCTACTGCGTCTTCAACTCCCATAAAGAAAATTTCAAACTAGGAATTTTTTTATTTAAAAATGTAAAAGCTTTACTCTGGAAAAAACCGTTTAAGTTCATACTTTTTTACCTACTGATACATTTTACAAATTAATTCTATGATTATAATAAATTAATTTTGCGATTAGATTTTAAAGTATATTATTATACTTAAGCAATTCTATTTAATAGGGAAAAACTGCTCTGTATATCTCTGTTTTTCTCTGTATTTTTAGATGATAGAATTTATCTAACTCATACATGAAACCTGAGTTAGATAAATTGTCATACGTACATCTAAGAAGTAAGGCAATGGGTAACACCGTAATTTTGTATGAATAAGTGTGTATAGAGGTAATAGTACATATCTAATACTAGTTTATGCCCGCGGCTCCACCCGCGTATAAGTCAGTTATCGCGACAAATAGTAGCCTATGTGTTATACTGATGTATAAGCTATATTACTGCAAATTTTCATCCAAATCCTTTGAGTAGTTTTTACGTGAAAAAGTAACAAACGTCCATATTTACAGTCTTCGCGTTTATAATATTAGTCGGATGAAAATATAATCTAAAATATTTTTCAATATCACTATACATTCTCAGAATGGAATTTTCGATCTTCTATAATTTAAACTGAACAAAAAAGATTTAGTTTACCACGACTATCTTGGAAAACTCAGAAAATATTTTGAAACTTTTCGGACAATTACTTTATAACATAAAACAATGTTTTGGTAAACTTTAAGCCATGAAAGGGTATTCCAAATTTGTATCTCTCACCATAAAAACACTTTTCAGCTGACTCAGTTGAGACATTATCTTACTTTCCTCAATTTTCAGTGGCTCAATTTATCTTACCACTCAAATCCGACTGGCATTCGGCCAGAGTTCAGCCAAGATTTAAACGATAACGTTGCAAGATTTGCCATTTACATAAAAAAAGCTTTAACTGCAGTAGTTACCGTGCACTTCGTACGAAAATAGCTGATATTATGGGACGGAATATACGAGTTTCGACTTAAGAAGAAATATGGACGTTATGTGACTGATATAATAACTGAAGGGTTACATATAAGAACCAGCATAACCTTTTATCGGTATAATTTCTTCTGTTTGAGTTTAGATGATTTAGAACACACCCGATACCAACATGCTTCAAAACTTAGTTTAAATTTTTGGGACTCGAGAAAAGAATTGTTAAAAGTATTCACTGGTACATACACACTTTAAGTAATAAATAAATTACTGAGTTTAATATATTAATCGGTTACAAGAATTCCCATTCTAACTCAATAACAAATATATTAGGCTTTCTGCAAAATATTTGTTTTCTTAAGAATTACATAAGCTTGAGACGGAGGTTGCGAAGAAAACCAAGTTACTCTTAAATTTCATTTGTGTTGTTATTTTTATTCATTGGTGTTTAGCAATTTATATAGAACTAACAATTACTATTGTTCAGTATAGTTACAGAATTTTTAAGTATTTACTCTACGTATATTATATTTATATATTTCACTATACGAATAGAAATAATAAGTCAAAATCCGCCGTTTTGATTAATTTAGTCATTCCTACTATTTGCCGCAGTAAATTCAGTATAAAAAGCAGCACTTCCTATGTATATTTGTTTAGAGTTCCAACACACAATCATAAGCTTCAATATTTGTGAATGCAATTATATGTCCGCAGGATGGAAAAATCTGAACTTGTTGTTGAATCGAATGTAATACGTACATTGGCCATTGGAGTTGTATTATTTTTACTGTAACATCTGACTGAAATAACATTATGTGGACAGTAGCTGAAGTATTGCAGTAATATTATACACAAACAGCAATTGATACCTTATATTTATGTAATTCTATCCTTTTGCAGTTCAAATGCGTTCAAACCTAACTTTTACCTAGAAACTGTGGAATGTATGTAGCGTTTGCGAAACTAAATGCTGTTTCGCAAACCGTACATAATTTCATATATAATTTATCGTCCTAGGTTAATGATAGGATGATAAATTATTTTATTTCTGGAAAGACATTCTTTCTAAGTATACACGCTAATATACTTAGATAGAAAGTCTTTAATTTTATTCAAATATTATGCTATCGTGCTAATTTTAAACATAAATACTCACCCAAATTTAGTTTGACCTATCATGCTATCGTACTATACTGCCCCCGTATTATTGTATGAAAGTTAGTAAGTTGCCTTACTTGGCCATGTAACTTGCGTATTAATAACAACGCGGTATGATAGATAATACAAGCGTATCAATGTTATTTTACCGGTGGCTTATTAGGCATACGAAACATTGCTAGTTGCATTACTGCATTGTTGTGACCTTTACAAATGCAAATAACCAGAATCGAGTTACTGAAAGACATGCTCTGGTATACTAGTCTTAACATTAGCAAGAAAAGGATCACGTAAATTTCCCTTCATTGGCCAAATTCTTTCCTCAAAAATTAAGTGACGGAAATTTCTCCTAAAGGTCATTTTAAAATGTCTTTTTAACATTATTTCCTCCGCATGCCGAGGTAGGCGGTGAAAATTAATTTATTTACTCCAGCAAATTCAATTTGGTAGCTAAGTAAACCGAAGTTGATTACTCTAGTTGTATTTTGGATACTCTAAACAAACTTGTTTTAAATACTGTGTAATCTTTAAATCCATGGTTGTTTTGATGCCGTAGCTGAGAGTTTGGTTTGGTTATAAATTTAATACGTATTTCGAATAATGGCTTTGTGGGTATTGATCAAAGGGTTGTAGGCGTATCTCGATCGATACTTTAGACGTCTTTATTAATCTATTTAGTCCAAGCAATATCGTCGTAAGTCGTGAAAATTTGGAGAGGCCTTTCTTTCTTTCTAGTTGCCTATTTTTAGTTCAAAAATATATGGTGTTAAGTCGTAAAAATCCAGATGGAGGATTGCATTTCATATTGATAGTTGACCAATTAAACAAAAAGAACAAAAATAATAATAAGTATGTCTGGCATTTTCAAACGATAAATTTAAAGTTTGAATTCATCTTAAGGTCTCAGTATCAACAACCTATGAGATAGGGATACTCGCAACTAGAGACTAATTAAAAACATGTTTATCGAGAAGATCAACTAAAGAAAGACTTGGCTAAGAATTCAATTCATTAAAGGTATTTTCTCGGTATTCATAAACTCTTATACTCCTAAACTTTGTTTCCTGTATATCGAACCGTGGGAGAGCCACGCTTCGGCATGCATGGGCCGGCTCGACCGGAGTGATACCACGGCCTCACAGAAAACCGGTGTGAAACAGCGCTTACGCTGTGTTTCATCGAGTGAGTGAGGATACCGGAGGCCCATACCCCAGTCCCCTCACCATCCCCCTTCCCCCCAGGCCGCCATAGTGTAGGGCACCATGCTGCATTGTTCTTTTTCGCATTGAGGATGGTGACCACCACTCTTGGATTATGCTCATGCTTTCCATCAGGCAGGGCAGAGTCATTTTGGCAGCTTAAATATAAAAAAAAAAAAAAAAAAAACCTTAAAACCTTACGCTATCTTATTACCCGAGTGCGAAAGAAGGTGGGTTATGTTTTTCGAGTGTACGTACGTATGTATGTATATTTCTTTGACATGCCCTAGAACCCAAATAGCTTTCGTATTTTTATGTGAGTGGTGTCAAGAGATTCGTCATGGTGGTGAGAGTGACACTGGGTACATCGAAATAAAAAAAAACTGAATAAAAAAAAATTCAGTTCTATCTATCGTTTCAGTTTTAATGAATTTAATAAAGATGGTAGATATTGACGCAGCTGGGTTTATATTTTATTTTAAATGATTCGTTACATGTATTTTGTTTTAGATTGCACTTCATGATAAGGTATAGTATTAACATGCAGTAATATATAGTTAGTAGCAATTTATTTAATAATATAATAATAATAGTAAGTTTATTTCACAAATGTATACACAGTTTCAAATGATAACTAAGTATTAGACTATAATGATTTATATTAATATATATAATTGAAGCCTCAGATATTTTTAGTAAGTACTTGTTGTACTGAAATTGTGAATAATGGTTTTATTTTACTAGAACGTCAACGTAATCAATATGAGTGTACCGTACATGCCATATATATAACGTTTTATTACTGACAGTCTTTGAGATATAGTGTAGACAAGCAGACAGACAGACATGATGAAGCTATAAGGTTCTGTTTCTGTAAGTTTGGCTGCGGAATCCTGTAAAGGAGAAAGGCGCCGTTAGTGGGCTAGATACATTTGATGGTCTATTGTTACATGTTGTATGCTAAAATATAACAGTGACTGTACGACTGGCCTATTGATTTAAGTGTAACACTCGTTGCTTTCTATTGGGTCTAATGCGATCCATAAATTGTTGTTTAGAGTCTGGATTTTCTTATTATCCGTTTTATAAATGTTTTATGCGAGAGGTTGCAACAACAAGCCGTGGGTTGATGTCATGCGCTACAGCAGGCAACATCGCCCATGGTTTTGCAAAGTCATTCGCTATTGTAAACGTATTCACATATTGCCCTGAGTTCGTATGTAAAAAACCCTCAAACTTCAATACGATTAACATCAGTCAGTCAAGCACGTCCTTTTTTTATAGAATAGGGGGCTAGCGAGCTGACTTATTGCTTAATGGTTAGCAAATCCTCCGTCCATGGAACTCGCAACACCAGAGGCGTCACAAGGGCGTTGCCAGCCTTGGGAGATGGGGAGGGGGATGAGGGCAAGAGTTGGATTATAGGCTTCCGGTATCCTCACTCACTCGGTGAAACACAGCACAGGCGGTGTTTTACACCAGTTTTCTGTGAGGCCGTGGTAACACTCCAGTCGAGCCGGCCTATACATGCCGAAGCGTGGCTCTCCCACGGTGAAAGTCTCGTCCACGTCCACATCCTAATCTCTTTGAACACCTTAAAGATACTCTAAATTTAATATTGCAGTGATTAAACTTGTAAGGAACATTATAACCGACTTAAAAAAAGAGAAATATACTAACACGTTTTATCAATGTTGCTTGTGTTGATGTTTGTAATCGAATTTTGTAAAACTGGTTTAGCTTTTTCAACTATGTTTACAGTATAAAGAGGAAAATGAGTGGACAAGAAACATAAACCGTTGTCCATGAACACGCTAAAATAAATAAATAAATATTTCCGACACCTAACACACAACGCCATCTAGTCCCAAACTAAGCAAAGCTTGTTTTTTTGGGTACTAGACAACTGATATAATACTCATATACTTTTTTTTTGTAAATACATACATGCTATACATAGAAAACACCCAAACTGAAACAATTTTTTGCAGATCATACAAACATTTGATCCAACCCGGGAATCGAACCCGAGACCTCAGGAACAGCAGTCGCATACGCTACCGCTGGGCCACCGAGGCAGTCAAACCTTTGTCGGTTGCATTTTTACAGAATTTCAAAACGGCTAATGATAATACTAATTTATTTTAGCCAAATCAGTACCCAGCAAGCGAGAAAAAAGAAACATAAGCATGATTACAAAAATGAAACAATTTGCAAAATTTAATTCATATTTAAGTTTTAATACAAATTAATTATATCAAATATATTAAATGTGAATCATACTGCCTCCATACTAATACTGCCAGCATAATAGTTAACGTTAGCGTCTGCGGATCAAGAGGTCTCGGGTTCGATTCCCGGATCGGACTTAACGGGTTTTTCAAAAACCCAACAGCAGTTTGAACAAGAATTCCTCATAGCAGCCCGGAGTATGAAAGATGGCGGTGTTTCTCGCCCGTGCCTCGGAGAACACGTTAAGCCATCGGTCCCGGTTATCAAAAACACATAGGTGTTCATGACAACCGGGACCGCGATACTTGTTATTTGAAAGTCAGCGCCCTCAAATTTACTGACAACTCAATTCAACCTTCGAATTCAGTTCACCCTCAGGGTTGTGGGGATCCGATGCCAGTCGTTCCTAGGAAAAACTGATACTCAGGTAGAACCGGTTAAACTAGTAGCCGACCCCAATTAATCTTAAGAATAATAAAGGTTAGGAAGATGATTGAAAGTGAATTAAATATAAAATTTAAACAAATTAAATTAACAGATATTTATTTTAAAAACTGATAATAAAATATCGATTCTTCGGATTAGCCGTAAGTAAATGTATCAAATATATAGGTAGCAAAACAAATTAGATAAATTTTTTAGATTGTTAAGAAATATCGATAACTTTCATACTTTTTTGAAAAAGGGGAAAAAACATTATGACAGAAGTGGGTCAAGGTTGGATACGTACCCTCCAAAGGTTAAATAATACAATTAAAAGTCATTGGAGTACATTTGATTTGTGTGTTGGGCTAAATTTGTTTTGAACAACCTTTTTCATGTACATTTGGTTGTAACTTTTATTTAGTCGCTTACAAATTTGAAGCAGTGCTTAATTTTGTTATTTTGAGCATTTGAGAAGATAAATAAATGTTTTTATACAATTTTGCTCTTGACGATAATATAGTACAGGAATGGTGAAATTGTTACCCAATTTTAATTTGCTAACTACGATTTCCGTGTGACTCTCATCTGGACATTTTTAAAAAACTAACTTATACCGATGACTCCGTCTGCGTGTATATCTGTAAATGCGGTAAAGACTATTCTATGACCTTCCTGAAGATGCAAAGTATGTCCACACCAAATTTCATTGTGAAAGCGTTTATAGCAAGACCGAAAATAAATTAAAATTTTGGTTTGTAGTGGTAGTAATAGTTTAATTTATTTTTATTCTTGAATTTTATATTAATTGACCTCGCTATCAGAAATTATTTCGGTTAAATTGCACCTAAAAGGGTGAGTTAGAAATGGGACAGCGAGAGGTTAGCAAGTCGTTAGACATCGAGCGTATTTTATAGCACGCCATTTATTTGGTTTAAAAACATACACAGAAAAACATAAATTAACTTAGGGGTGCTATGCGTTCGCAACAGATTGTTAAAGCAGCTTTTAAATAGTAGTTTTAATTACTTGCTGTCGTTTTTAGGTTGATGTAACGATGTCATGTATAACATAGTTAAGTAGAGGTAATATTTTAAAAATACACATAAAACAATAAAAAACAATTACTTTTTATAAATTACTAGAACTTAAATTTTGCAAATATTCATATAAATATTTAGCAAATAGCTAAAATATTATATGTCTAAAAAAGAATTATGCGCTCTTTTGATATAATACACTAGCCGAGTCCCGCGGTGCTACTCGCCGTTATTGTTGCACATTTACAACCGCGGATAAAGCCCCGTCAAAATCAGCCGAGCTGTTCTAGAGATTAGCCGGCACAAACAGACTGAAATACAGACCGAAAAACAAACCGACAAACAAAAAAAACCATAAAAAATAATATTTTGGTGTATTGTTACTAACAGACACTATAAATTTATTAATTTATATACATGCAAAGTGTAGTGATGTACCCTAAGAAACATACGAGGATATTATTGCAAATTGTTTCTTTGCATATTTAAAGAAGAGAATGTAGGAGAGTGTAGAAGAGAGAGAGTGTAGAAAGTGTATGTGGGGTAGATGGATTGTAACAAAAGATTATGTACAGTCTAAATTTCATGGTAAGACAAAAGAAATTGAAGGTTATTATTAAGAGAAGAGAATAAATGAAAGCAAAGACGCTACGTCGCTGACAATTAAATTGATATATTTCTTAGTTCAAACCCTGGACCAATAAGTTTAGAATTTTTTAAATGTTGTATTAGATATGTTGATGCTTGCTTTCTTTAACCTTTTAAAATGTTTTTCTCTCTTGGATATACGTCAGATGGGCGATAAAGCTTTTCTTATTTTTATAATGGAAGAGCATCATATTTTTCCCTGACTTAATTTGTGGGTATAAAAAATGCTATTTCAATTTTAAATAAGCAAGAAGGCGAGAGAAAATTGAGTTGACTCGGAGTCCACGAGGCAATTTTATGAGAAAAAGAATGAGTCATTAATGTATATTTGTGTATCAATTGTATTTAAATTTCCAAGTCTGTTTGTGTTACTTAAACATTTTACATAATACTGACTTAAAACATGTAACAAAAGTGTGGTTACAATCTTTGTAACTTAATAAGGAATAATTATCTGCCTTTTGTTTACCAAACAAACAATTTGACTGAAAATTAATAAGAGCTCTAAGTCTACACATAAACACGTAGTTTGCATAATATAAGCAAATTAATCATCTTGTTAAACAAAACAACTTTTTAAATGAGGGAAAACAAGGCATAAAATGTTTCATACAAATTGAAAATTGTGTCTGAAGTTATCCGATTGCTTTTTTAATTTAAGGTTTATTATTATAGGGCATACGATCTAATCTAAAAAAATTGTGAGGCCGTGGGAGGCTCCAGCACGAGTAGGCATGCTCGACCGGAGTGAGACAACGGCCTCACAGAAAACCAGTGTTATGTCACGTGGTGCGTACCTTGTCCAATAATACAAGGGAATGGAGACTCAAAACATTTGCATCTGGGTTAAAGGGGTAGGATTGAAACATGCTTGGATTTAAACTAGGAAGAAGGTCCGTATTGACGACCTCCAAAAAAGGAGATTATCTTATATGTATACATTTGTTTCTTTTATTTGTTAACTCAGTGCTTCGTCCTTTAATTTATAAAATTATTATGAAAATTATATTTTTGTTTACAAATGTCATACTAATGTCATACTAACTGTAAAGGTGGAAAATTAGGGGTGAAAAGTACAAATTATTCCTAACTGAATCGATGTACATCTTCATCTTACGAAAGGCATAAATTGTACCCCCTTTCCTCAATAATTTTCATAGATACCCGCGTTCAGCTCTCATTGATGATGGCGTGGTAGGTGTTGCTATCCATGTCCGAAAAATGGATTATCCAATATTAAAATATTTTTCGGTGCTAATTGAAGTCGGTGATACCTTTATTAAAAAATATCTAATACCTTAAAACGATCTAATCTTGTTTATGAATGTATAATCTGAATATCGGAAAAGGCTTCAAGGATTTTCATGAAATTTTGAACGGGTAACGGGGCCATAAATCGATCTAGCAAGACAAATTGACAAAACAAAACGATCATCCAAATACTTATTTTTAAAATACAGAACACTAATAAAAACAAAAAATCTCACAACAACTAAATTTTAACTTTTAGCAGCACAAAAAGAGCTATAATTACTTTCTTAAATGATTATCTACAAGTTAGTTCCGTAAGAAAAACTAAAAACAAAAGCGAGTTGTCGTTTTATTGTCGTTCCCCTCCCGCCGTCGCCATTCATAAGAAATGAATGAGAAGCTCTTTATTTCAAAAGTGGACAATGGACGAGACTTTCCAGTGCAACATTATAAGCTACTGTAATTACTTACAAAGTCCTACTTGCTTATTATGAAGTAGCTGTTGTACAAGGTTTTAGTAGTGGGGAAACCGTTAACATGAATTGTCATCTTATTCATCCGCTGCCAATATCTATTTAACTGTGTATGTATATTTATATGTATGTGTATCTATGTTATACTATATTAATTAACGTACGTAAATAGTACTCATTATTCAGTGTTATATCCAGTGGTACATCTAAAGATGGCCAGTAAAAGATCGCAGTCTTACAAGACCGTCTATTGTATCAATATTTTTTTGTTTGTTTGCATTGGACATTGTATTTTTCCTAACTTTTCTACGAGACTTTTTAGGAAGCAAGGCAAAGGTCCATTTTAAATCTACAACAATACGGCTAATTTCTATTTTTTTACGTAGATCAACTGCTAACTGATCTTGTTAAGTACTAGGTGATTTCAAATTTAATATCTCCTGCGTAGTTGGCAGGTCTCCGTTGACTGGCCACTGTAGCCGAAAATCAGCTATGAAAACATCATTAATATATTGAGAATTGTACCATAGGCTGATTTGGCTGTGTTAGCCCTACTCGGTTTACGGGCAGGCGCTGGGAGGGGTCCGAATGTCGTAAGAAAGCGGTTCCTGGATTCCTCCCGTCTCAGGCACAGAGTGGCACACCGTTTGGTTTTGATCGGTTTGATTTCGACACACCGCCCAGCCGCCAACCCCGGTCGGGTTACGGTCCGAGAGGGTTTCCACACGTAAAAAAAGCCCTACTCGATTAGGCCACTTACCACTTGGCCACGAGCCCCTGTCACTTTAAGTGTACTAACAAAAAAGTTCTAAGTGAAAATCGAATCTGTATTCTTATTTTTGTTAAACAAAACATTATCAATATTCATGTTTTCATGTACTTTATTTCATTGTAAAGTAAATAACGTCCTACTTAGGTTTGTGATTAACAAAACACATTTTCAAAAGTGTACTAACATGTTTCAAAATCATTGTGATCCCTCGATTATACTCATTTGTTGGCATACACTTGAATACCAACCGCAAATTAAACTGTTGTGTAGGTTGAAAATGATCCCACATATGAGTTTCAAATTAAATTAATTAGTTTCAAAAAGATTACTTTGTTTAACTCAAACGAATGCGAGTGAATTTAAAGTAAAGTCTACTACACAACAAAATTGTAGGTACTATTTATCAATTAAAAATATATTGTTTGAATAACTTAATTAGTATATGCTTGTTGTACTTTGTAAGAATTTCACAAAAAAACCTATTTGTTTAAGGTTTCTCTACAGTTGTGAAGAAATTTCGCCCATCACTTTTAACATGGAGAGTGTTCTGAAGAGCTCTGTTTACTCGTACCACCTTGAGGACAACACGTGTATACTTGGAAAGTCACTGTTTCAGTCGTAGAATTACGCTCTCAAACTTAATGGTTCCACTCTTCTTTTCTGTGCCAAGAAATCAAAATCAGGAATGTCGACGTACATTTTTCTCTCCTAGTATCCTAGTATGATCCCGGATCCTTCAAAGAAGGCGTAAAGACATCTCACTACGTCGCCATAGTCAAGCTCAGCGTGATGCGTTGTTTGCATTCGCTATGAGTATGGTATTCCCCACTCTTGGACTCTACGCACGATTTCTATCAATCAGACTAGAGTCACTTTGTAAGGCTCAAAATTTTTTTTTATATTACGTTAGTCTTTGCTTTTCCTCAGGAATCAAATCATTCCCATGGCAAATCGCATTTTAGTATATGTAGATAGTACAAAAGCCAGTGAAGATTGGGTCACATCCGTCTGATAAATAGATAAAACTTGTTTTTGAAATAGTATTAATTAATAAAATCATCTGTCCGAAAAAACAAATTTCATAATGACTTTACAAAAAAGTGCCATTATTTTAAAAAAAGAATAGTTTCAGAAGGTTCTACATTACTTTATTGAATAACTCCTAATGCTATTTAATTAATCAACAGTACATTATAACACTAAAAGTAAATAAAATATTAAGTTTTTATTCAACCGCATCAAAATTGTAACAAACACATTTCAGTAATACCATAAGCGTACTCAGATAATCCTTGAGTAGTTCAAAGTTATAAAAGCTTTTGGTGTACGTCCGATATAATAGCTATGTGAATAATAAACACAATTATATTAATGTATTATTATTATTTTACATTTTAAACTTGAGAAAATTAAAGTTAAACCGATTGGCTTGCGTCGGATTTCGCCTCGGTTGTGTCGGAAAACCGTTGTGTTGGAGTATGAGAGTGAGGGAACAAATACTATTTGTGTTTACGCAGACACTTGTATACTATAATATTGCCTGCGTAGTTAGTTGGTCTCTGTTGAGACTAGCCGCCTAGCCAATCGCCTAGTAACGCATCATCATTTTTTATTCAAAATGTTTATTGATTTTTTAATCTAATACACTGTCAGTTCAACGTAAAATGACAGCGTGACGTCTTGAATGCAAGCCGGGAGGCCTAATTATACAAAAGTATCACTAGTTCATCATGATGTAGTTCACGATGCTGCATTGTTACATTGTCTGCATTCGCAATGAGTATGGTGACCACCACTCTTGGATTCTGCGTCTGTAAAAAGTATATAAAAAAATACGTGAAAGGTCCGTGATTCAGCACAAACGGGGTCGCTCGACTGGAGTGACACTATGATGGAATAGTTTCAAACAATTTTATTTCTTGCTACTCACCCACTTGCGGTTCCCATAGGTCGAATATCCTCGACTCGTAATTTGGGCAAGGCGTTGAAACGCCAGCAGCTCACTTGGTGCTTTGGAGTTGTAAATTTCCTTGAGATGCGGTAGTTATTTCCATTCAGGTAACCTGTCCTCTCATTTGCGCTATCTACCACTATAAAAACAATTTAAAGCAATTAAAACAAGCCTGAGTGGCTTCATTTCGACTTCTTTCTCTAATACGACGTAGCGGGTGTTTGTAAAAAGTTGTTCTGAAAATTTGACCATAATTCATTTTGTTTTGTTTTTTTTAGCTTTCCACATTCCTGCTCCCAATAAACTTTAACTGAACCAAAGTTTATACTTCTGCGTTATGCGTACGCAAAAAAATTTGTATTCTTTTTTACCAATACATAATTTATAATTAATTTCATTGTGAAATAAAACTTCCTTAATGAAATAAAAGCAGAGTCTAAAATCGATTAACATCCCTATTCAGGTAAGCTTGACATTGAACTTTCAAAAACATTCGAAACACTTGGTCCCATCAAATTTATAATTGAACAGCATTGAAAATAAATTTAGTTTAATTTTCAGTCCTAAATAAATATTAATAAAGAACATTTTAATAATTACGTTATACATTTAACGAGTGTTTAGGAAACGTTTTTAATAAAAGCACCATTGCATGTGAACGTCTACTTTTGTACAGCTTTTAGCGTTCTGTTTGCTTACAGTGACATTTTTAAGGTAAATGTTTTAAAGGCAATAAATAATGCGTTAATTTGAATAAATTTTCGTTAGTTTTGTAGAGTATAATGTATTTTTTTTGTTGTGTAAAGGAATATAAATGCTGCATAAAATATAGTTGTCCACGAAAAAGGTGACTTTTGGTCCTCCGGTATCCTCACTCACTCGGTGAAGCACAGGTTTTCTGTGAGGCCATGGTATCACTCCGGTCGAGCCGACCCATTCGTGCTCGGGAAGCGTGGCTTTCTCACGGTAACTTAGTAGGCGATAACTGAGCTACATAAAATTCTTAATTAAATTACATAAATTTATTACACGAACAACAACATGACCTAACTAGAATTTCAAGCACATTACATTCTGTAATCTGACTGTCCGTTTCAGTTTAATATGGTAATCTTTAAATCAACGTATATTAACTTACCAGTTTTAAGGAGATGTTTATTCCTGCTCAGACAATATTCGTAATTAAATCTTTGCCTTTACGAAATGTCGTATTCCATTTCATGAAAGGTTTCATGACGATTGTCGAGACCTTTATCATCCGAAGCTCTTCAATCGCTTTTAAGTACAAACATTGGGAATTATACATCTAAAATATTTAATAAGTAGCATTATTAACTTCTTATAATTACTAAGATCTTATTTTTGTAGATATATTCACAATCATGCCATGTACTTCCATGAAAAAATAGACAAATACAGAGTTGTTTAGTAAAAAATATTAAAATACATTTTTGTAAAAATTCGTTAGACAATTATTGAGGTAAGTAATCGAAATGAGTTTCAGTTGTCAAAAAATCTTTAATTTAGTATCCATACTAATATTGTTCTAATTCCGATTGACTGCCTCGGTGGCGCAGCGGTAGCGTATGCGACTGCTGTTCTTGAGGTCTCGGTTTCGATTTCCGGGTAGGATCAAATGTTTGTATCGGAATTTTGGTGTTTTCTATATATGATATTTATGTATTTACAAAAAAAGTATATGTGTATTTATATCAATTGTCTAGTACCCATAATACAAGCTCTGCTTAGTTTGGGACTAGAAGGAGTTGTGTGTTAGATATCCGAAATATTTATTTATTTATTTATTGTAAACTTTAAAGTTATTCTATCTACCTGTCTGACGCTATTACGGCTAAACAGCTACACCGATTTTAAAGAAATTCTTTAGTTAAGTACTGTTATCCTTGAACGACACACGCCTTTCTTTACCACGATAACCGACATATTGTTATACATAAAAAACATTTTAACTGCCACCGCACTCGCCTGAAAAGAACTTAAAGGCTAAGAATTACGTAAGTTATCATTTGAATGAGAGAGATCCGAGCTCTCTCTCTTTCTGAAGGCCTAAACACATACTTAAGTAGGCATAATTATTGTTTGAAAACCGTCGAGACGTGCATCTGACATGTAAGATTGATAGGACCTTTGTAATGCTATAAAGTTACTAAAAGTGACTTTTAAGTAGGATATTAGACAGTCTGTTATGAGAATAAGTTGGTACTCTACTCAGGAATGAGAAAATAAACGTAATTTTGTGCAATTTAGTCTTATACATATTAAGGATAGCAGAATCGCGCTGATTTAAGCACGAACGGACCAACTCGACCGGTGCTGTACTACCCTCAGAACAGAAAATTAACGTAAAATGATAGAGGACGTTGGTTGGTACAAGACCAGAGGCCCAATGTTGCAGAAGCATCACTTGGCCACCATGGTGGCGCCACCATGCTGCATTGTTGGATTCGTATAGAGTATGGTGACCACTACTCTTGGATTCTGTTTATGCTTCAATCTGAGTAGAGTCATTTTATCAGAGCAATGCATAAAAAAGAAAAAAATACGAACAACCCAATTCCTATCAATTGAAATGAGAAAGGGGAGATCGGGACTTCATGTCAATTTGCTTATGGTGATTAATGTCTCGCAGTAGGTCAGGGATCATCATTAGGTGATGCTAGTGCATCACCCTGATGATCTTATCGCAATCCAGTGCTGTACATAGGCCACTCCGATTGCACGCCATTTGCTCCGATTCTCGGCTTCTCGCATCCTATAAAAAACATTTTTAAATTAGGTAAATAAAATATCGCTTTTATTTTGTTTGGGTATTATTGTAGTTAACGCTATTACATAATTTTTCGTTAAATCTTACACTAAAAGACGGATTAGTCTGTTCACACGGCGTAACCACAATAGTTTGATTATTTTAGTCCTAAGTACTTGTACCGATGCTGTACAACCGAACCTTACAGGCTTATTCAACCGTATTTTCTGACTGTGTGAATATGGGAATCTATAATTAATGTCTAGTTTCAAACTTACGGTACTTATGGTAAAACCATCTTACTCAGATTAATATATATTAGGAATACGGAAATTTAGTCACATATTTCAACATAAATATGAGTTTTGCGCGTATGCGATGTGCTGGTTTCATTTCATCCTCATCATCTAGATGGTTGGCAGTCAACAACTGTGCGTTTTCCAGAACTTTTCTTCCTCACTCAACAAAACTGTGGAATGAATTGTCGCCTGCGGTAGTCCCGGACCAACACTACATTCAAATCTTCGAGAAAACAGCGTGTTCCTTCTTAAAATACCGGCAACGCACTTGTGACGCCTCTGGTGTTTCGGGTGTCCATGGGCGGCGGTAATCGCTTACCATCAGGTGATACGTCTGCTCGTTGGCCCCCTATATCATAGAAAAAGAGTATAAAGTGTTTCTGATTAAATAATTGCTGAATAACAGGTTGAAGTTTAGAAGTTGGCATCTTAGCTCTTAGACCTTAGTAAAGCCATCGGACCTTGCGCCTGATCTTTCCGTGGTCCTGTCGAATAAAATAATCTTCTCCGTAGTCGGATGGTCTCCGTTGAAGCTGGCTGCCGTGGCTAAAATCACCTAGGAGAACATCATATGTTGTTTAGTCTAATCCACTATAAAATTTTACATGTATAAATCTTAAATAGAGTAAATAAAAAGTGAAATTAACCATGACTCGGTTGAAGTTGAGTTGAAAAGCCATTTGTTTATCTTATAGTTCTCGGCCTAGTGGCTTAAACAGTCGCCACGCCGCTTTCTACTGCGCCAAGTGTTGTAAATTCAAATCCCATATTGCACGACACTATGTGTGATCCGCAAAATTGTTGTTCTAAGTCTGGGTGTTATTTGTACTCATTTTATATATGTTTATAGAGTACCCCGAGACACAGGATGTAATGTAGAAGTTGTCTTTAAAAAAATTGAATTGGAAGAAAATGGACTGCCTTAAACCGGAATTGTTAAGGCTTCGGGTATGCTTTCATTTTGCAATAGTTAATGATAGGCCGATAAAACTGTAAGGAATTTTGGCATCGATAGTGTGCCCGTAGTACACTACCGTTACGCCGAGCATCCACCGCTTCAATAATTAAAAATTTTTGCTTAAATAATTGACGACACAAATCAGGTTTAATGACTATCAAAGTGAACAGTTATGTTATTCACTGCTCACTATAAAAATACTTAACTATTAAAATATTTCGACAAAAAACAAATGTACAATAAAAGTTCAGCCGAACGACTCGACTCGACGACTAACGAATATTTTCGTGATAGTTACCTCTGAATTATCATTTGAATCTATTTGGGACTTTTTATTTGGGTTGCCCATTTTGCCACTTTCAGGTTAACAGTAAAAATACCCATATGAGAGTAACGCTAAACACTGAAAAATGTAGTTCTTGACTGCTCATCATGATTTCAAAGGCGAATTGAAGTTGGTGAAAGCTTTCTAAAAGTACGAGTACAATGTAAAAACATAGGTATATATTATATTTAAGTTACATGTTTGTTCAGTTATACAATCATGTCTCTTTGTTTTCCTTCTATAACAAGACGAATTTTTTCTTAGAACCAACCTTTTCGTCGAACCAATTTCTTTAGATTCTTTCCTGTTGTGACATGAATAAAAAATAGGGCCTCGAGGATTTTAGATAATAACACAGTTATAATATTACAGAAGAGTAGTTTAAAAATCTTACTGTTCATATCATACAATTTGACTTACGTGTTCGTCAATAATTTGATTTCAATAATTTGAAGTTATTATCAAGTCAAATCCTCATCCTATTTAATTAAAATTTGTAAATAACTTAATAATAATAAATATTGCTTACAAAAAACTAAAAAGACACGCTTACAAAATTCGGTAAGATACAAACAAGCATACTGAAGAATCTAATAATAACATGGCGAATAGAACATTCATTCAATTTCAAATTTAACTTAAATTCTAATATTATTTTGAACATTATTTTTACCTTATTCTTCATAACAAACGCTTGTATTTTTGTGATGAATCTATTGCTGTTTAAAGTTCTAGATTACTTTAATCTACCACTATCAGCAAGCATAAATTTAAGAACGTCTTTTAGGATATGTCTTTATGTGTTGCAAGTTCGAGTTCATTATATAATCTACTTAACAAGACACATATATTTCTTAATAAACTGTACTAAACAAGCCTAACTGTCCTGATATTTGTCAAAAGAAGTTTTTAGTAGTTAGCTTTTTTAAGAAAAAAAGTATTTCGTTGTATTCGGACTCGAGACGGGGACCGTTTGCAGATTCTAGACAAGAATTCTTGAGTTCTTAAAAAGTACAAAGTTTGGTAAACCTAATTAAGGGCACGCAATTCAGCAGAAGACTTTTGTGTCTACTGAGAAAGAGGATTACTCTGACCTCCCTGGTGTCCTATGCCTCCTGTAGTTCTTTTTAACTCATATTCCGTAGCTTATGCAAAAAACTATTCATATCTTAATCTTATTTTAGGAGTGGAATCACTTTGGTAGGCTTTAATAAAAAGAAATCTAAATCTTGATAATTTATGTTAAAGTAATTACGTTAACACAAGCATATATTATGTTTATTTGTTTACATTGGATACCAACTCATACCGACATATGCAATGTTTATTCAATTTTACTTAAATCTATATACTTGCTTATTATGTATTTTGATATTTTTTATTAAATTTCTTTGAATGAATGAAAAGTCTGAATTCTTTGAATATTCACTCAAAAAAAGGTGCCAGTAACATGTTTATACATTTATTTAAAATCTTGCAAAACCTGCTTTGTAAACTAACACTACATTCTGACGAATGTAGTATAGAAGGCTAAAACCTCCTTTTTATGAAGATACATATATCCAGCTAGGACTACAAAAGGCTTTAGAAAATGTTTGTGGGAGTTTTTAAGTTGCGAAATAATAATGCGGTGAGAATATAAGATACACGAATTTGGAGACGACCAAAACGATTTGTTTTGTAAAAGAGCGAGGAAGCACACGCGATCACCGCTAATCATTAACGTATACTGTCTCAATTTATAATTTATAAAAAGAAGCATATTAACGTAAAACGCTTTCTCGGCTTAGTATAAGGTTGCATTGTACAATGATAATAAAAATATTGCGGTAAACAAAACACTATACAATGGACAAACAAAAATTACTTATTATAGAAAATAAGTAAACACATAATCATCTTTTATAAACTTTACAAGACAACAAAGTACTTCTTAAGATGCTGCAATACTTTTTTTGACGAAAACATCATTTTGTAAGAATAAACTTAAAAGGCGTTATTGATCAAAACTTTTTGTATTTAAGTCTAAAGCTTTATTTCGAGACAAACAACGATATAAAACCTCTTATTCACAGTAGCGGGTCGCGCTCGATCAAACTTGGCGCTTCCATTTCTTTTAAATTCTTTTATACTCGAATTTACCAAGCTTACTAAATTAATCTTCGTACAGATCGAGACAATAGAAGACTTAGCAACATAATACAGTGTTCTTGTTGGCAAAATTTCGCGATTACAAAAGATTTGTTCTAAATAAATAGAGTATACGGTTTACGGGTTCCCTTTAAGATTTCGCCAGTTAAATTTGATGTTTCTAACAATGATACCAAGTCACGCTTCCACCTGCATTATATAATACCTTTTGTTGGAGACCCCTCGTACTTAATTACGTGCTTATAAATTGACAGGTAGTATGAAGGTGGTCGTAAAATTTGTTCCCGAAAGGAAATGAACGAAATTATCCCGCGAAAATGTTCCTTCTACTTTCATTTGGTGAAACTGTATCATTTGAGTTATTCACTTGATGTGTACTAATTTTGTAGAAGAACCGGATACTTAAGAAAAACTTTGTTTCATTTCTGTTTTTTAACCGCCGACTCAAAAGAGGGATGTTATATATAGGGGGCGGTTGTTTGCGCGCGAGTGCGCGTGCGCGTGTGCGTATGTGTGTGTGGCATCGTAGCTCTCGATGACCGATTTCGATGCGATTAATCGCTTTAATTTGAAAGCCAGCTTTCTTGTGGTTGTTCTTAGTTATATTTGGTTAACATCGGTCCATCAGTGTAAGAGTATCAGCTCTTTTCCAAAATGATGTTCCATTTTAGCGTATGATGACTCAATTAAATGCTTGTTTTTTTTATATTTTAGATTGTTACTTATAAGCCATAGTGTTTTGTATTCTTTATACATACAAGATTATTACGGTAAACATCTTTATTAATTTGTAAGATATGTACTTGAAATTTACTTGTAAAAGTTATTTACATCCGGAAAGTTTCAAAACACGTTTTGATACAAAAGTTTCTTCAAAAACAATTTTTTGTAAGCTTTAAGGGTTTTATATTCATACTGTATTCAATCTCAATTGGAAATCTACGTTAATCTTTCAGAAAGGAAGTTTTACTTATTTATCATAATTCCTACCATAGATGATTGTATATTCTAAATTAAAATTCATTTTAACTTGAATCTTAGTAACAACGTTAAATGTTTTCGCTGAAAGTAGGATTGAACAATATTTTTACAGTGGTTATTTTATGATCTGAAGTTACCTTTAACTCTTCACCTTTGGTATTGCCGGACCGATATGACATTCAAACCTGTAAGAAAAAAATCCAGCTCTTCCACTCGCGCACTCGAGTGTTCCGACCAAACCTGTAGAAACCTGTAAAATTTGCAGCATAAACCGCTAAATTTTTTGATTGTTTAGAAGTTTGTTTTCTTTTCACACAAGGGACAGTAGACCTGTTCCTGACAGACAGACGCACAACAAAGTTATCCTATAAGGGTTCCATTTTTTTACTTTTGAGGTACCGAACCCTAAAAAGCATACTTTACCCTGGCAATAGCCTTGTGACTCATAAATTGATGCAGAGAAATAACCCAGAGGTGTTATTAACTGACCATTTCCATCACCACAAAAATATGATAGTCCTAAAATTGATAAAAATATATTTTTAATTTAATTCACTTCCATTAAAATGTGCTTGTGATGTTTGTTTTATTCAAAAGATTAGTTCTTAATAAAACAAAAACTATGTGAAAAGGCTTATGACGAATTTGCTTGTGATTGATGATGACTCTAGAAAGTGATAGACATATCATAGACATTTTAATAATTTAATTTTTTATTGTATGTTGTTTTTCAATTTGTTAATACCAACTGAATTCCTTTTGTGCGTGTAAATGTGAGTATTATCTAAGCCTGTAATATAAGTTCATATTTTGTATCTTTCTGGTCGTTTTGAGTGTTTCCCCGGCCCACCTAAATGTGCTAGCGGTAGTATCGCACTTCGGGTCGTTAATCTTGACTTGTACCGGTTAGGTAACATGATGGCTGGGACTCATATGCCGTCTGTATGGACATGGCGACTCATAACTAAGATTATTTCTTCAAAATGCCAACCCAGATCCTATACTGCACTTGCATATTTTTTTATAGAATCAGAGTCCACGGATTAAAAAAAAAGTCACCTCTGTGGTTTGTTTCGGCATTTCTTCTCAGAGTAAGTCTTAGGAAATACAGGCCTCTCCTAACTTTAAAGTCCGACGTGTAAAACACCTAAAAAGATTTACTTACAAAATAAATATAATTTTATATGTCCATACCTATATTATCAAATTCAAAATTCAAATTGTACTCGAAGGTTAATTCTAAATAAGAAATTCAAGGCGTATCTTTTTAATTTCATTTAGGAAATACTAAACGCTGAAAATCAATTATGAAGAAAAGAGGCATGATCTTGAAACAATTATTTCCTCAAGCTCAAGAGATCTCCCTTATATTCGTGTAGTTCTTGACAAGAAGTTATAATATACTAGCTTTTGAGCGCCGCTCCGCTCGCGTGTTTGTCCGCTGCCGCAGAGAGCAGAGTAGCCTATCCTCTTCCTCAAGCATCAAAGTACCTCCATGCCAAATTTCATTGAAATCTGAGAATGAACTGTTACCTACGGTATTCCAGGGCCAACACGACCTTTAAACCATCAAGAAAAGACCGTACTCCTTTAAGTTGGCAATGCACTTGTGACGCCTCTGTTATTGCCGGCGTCGATGGGCGGCGGTAATCGCTTACCATAAGGCGATACGTCTACTCATTTACCCCCTATCTCATAAAAAAGCATATCTAACATCTGCTAAGCAGAAGACACTTAACAAATTTCAGTACTCTGTCAATAATTTATTTAGGTATTCGAAAAATTAGCTAAAAACCGGCGATGTAATAAAAACGAAAGAAAAATGTTGATTAAAACTTCTTAGAAGTTAAAGGACAAAAGGTTTTTAAACTTTCGTAATGAATTTAAGTACGCTGTTAAAGACCTTTAGAACCAAGTATGAAAATATGACAGAATGAAATAGGGGCACGCTTTCCCCATATTGTTTGTTTCATAAAGTTGATGAAAGTGATGAAATATCTGTATGTAAATAGTATATGAGCAATTATTCGAAAGTAACATGCATTAGTGCGCCAATTCTCATATACGTAAATTATATTCTTCGACAGAGATAAACATATTAACTGTACTAAATATTTTATTTTGTATATGGACCTGCCAAAGTGTCTACTCTGCTTGATGCAAAGCATGAGCAGGAACCAAAAGTAAAGGTCACCATACTCATTGCGAATGCTGACATCACAGCACGATGACGCATATGACGGCCTCCTGAGATGCTTTTTAATCATTGGATTTCCGATTTAATAAAGCAGTAACAAAGTTCTAATCAGCCAAATTTTCTATTCCTTATAAAATATAATTATATATTATAATGACTACACGGTTAGCCTAGTGGTTTCAGTGGTCGCCACACGGCTTCCTGCTGCGCCAAGTGTGGTGGGTTCAAATCCTACATGGGACAATACTTTGTGTGATCCATAAATTGTTGTTCTAAGTCTGGGTGTACTTTGTGTCCGTTTCATGTATGTTTGTAAAGATCCTCGTGACACAAGAATGCATATTCCTAATGCGGGAGTTGTCTTTTTAAAAGAAAAAGAAAAAAAAGAATATATATCGATCTCTGTAGCTTAAACCAACCTAATAATTGTAAACGAGTTCCATTGGGTAAAAATAGTTTCTACAAAATAAGTTCAAAACTTTCACGTACCTGGCGCTCAGTTGTAGGAGCTTATTTGCGTCGCTAACCGCATCCGGATGTTACTTGCTCTAATCACTAACGGAGTTTTCCAATTACCTGTCTGTATTCCTGGCACTCAGAATAAAACAGTAATACATTTTTTAATTCCGAAAATAGCAATACTCACATTTATATTTGCGATCTATCTCACTGAAAATCACAAAAAAGAAGATTTGATAGATAGATTCTCGTTGAATAGTACAAGTAGTACAAAACATTTTCAGTATTGCGATCAAATACTTGAAGAAATTATTAGTAACCAACAGATATGTAACTCACACTACACGTAAATTCCGAATCATTAGATCACAATGCTTACGATTGGCATATCAAGTAGAAATCTCTATCTCAGTTTTCAGACTTGTGAAAAATGAAGCTTGCTAGCGGGTCATAAAATTCGTCAATTTTACGGATTTCCGAATTTCGATGTGCGATTAACCGTAAACGCAAGAATGCTTGGGCGAGCGAAAACTTACAACAATAGACAGTTTCCTTGCGCGTAAATCTACCTTTTCGACGTCAACCCTATTTGTTACGAATTCGTGTGACTTTGTATTTTGCCCGTTTTGTATCAGCATCCTTAATTTCGTGTGACCTTTCCATCCTTTGTGGTGTGTACTCGTTTGTAACTAGACAAGTTCCGTGTCACTTACCTTTTAAAAATAAACGCGAGAAACAAAATTTGTTGAAATTTAAAACAAATGCGGCGCCATTTTTTCAATAGGTCACTAGTAAGTACATTTTGGCTCATTAAGTAACCGGAGTGATTTTAGATAGTAGCTAAGCACAGTAAGTTTACTGGTTAACGTTGAGACCTAATAACTATGTAGCTATTACAAAAATAAAGTAATTTGTGTAGAGGTTGTCCCAAACGATATCCAATTATCCATATCAATTTAATAAATTCGAAAATAACTCTGTGTGTTTCTTTTTGACCTATTTTGATAAATTTCGGTAATAAGATAGACCGGACTTTGGCGAAGGACATAGACTACTTGCCGCGATGACCGAGATACGCAAAACTAGTTTTTCATATATGTTTATATGACACTTCAATACCTGTATCTAATTATTATTTTAATTTTTTAAAGCTTTGAATACTTTACTTCAATATATTGAGGTGCTCATAGCTCAGTTGCACTCGCTGATTGGAAACGATCACCAGGGTAAGCAACGACGGCGTGGTCAGTACCTGGATGGGTGACCACTGGTGGCATGTTACCATGAGCGTCGACGTGATTCGGAGGTCATGTTAAGCAGACAGTCCCGATTGTTATCATACGTGAACTGTCGTGAAGCTTAGTTGGAGGCCTTTGGGCGGCTTAAAAACATCCAACGGTAAGATTACGTAGCCACAACGTATACTTCCCAGTCCCCAACCCGCACTTGACCAGCGTGGGGACTTATGGCCTTAGTCCTCTCCTGAGAGTAGACCCGAGCGCAACAGTAGGACATTATGGGTTCTTAATGATGAATGATGATTGTAGGTATAAAATTTTGGTGACTTTAATATTTGGCAGAGAACATCTTCAGAATAAGCAACATGAGGTATAACAAAATTCCTGAAATGAATCAACCATCACTCAAGTTCACATAACAAGCTACTTTGATTCTAATTTCTCTCACCAAATTGTGTAGGAGTAATTAAAAACGACCTACATAATTTTGTACTTTTTTAAGCAACACATAAATTAGCTGTAATTAGACCAAACAACCAAAAAGTAGGCGGAGATAATAATCTCCAAAATACGTTAGGGAGCAATGTAAAGGTTACATAAAGAACGTTTTGCCCTAAACAATTTTACATGTACAATCTACGTTAGAAATCAAAGCTTGTGGCCGAAGACCATTCGATGTGATGAATAACAAAGGCAAACTATTCCTCAGACTTTTTTGTTACCATATAGTAAAACTCAGATTAAGCAATTATTTTAAATACTATTGAGCACGTTGTAAATTTACTCTGTAAGTGTATGTAAAAAAGGGTAATACGGCCTCCTGATATACTGCCGTTTTTCTTCTTTTTATATTTGTAATACTCGAGAACAGTTCGTCACTCGTTTTATAGGGGCTAGTGGTTCCTGAAGTATTAATTACTACAAAATATTTAAAAAGTTGTCAAAGTTAATAAATCTTACATCTTGCCTTGGCGGTGATAGTACCCAGAATTAATACAGAATGCTAAATTTAGCACAGAATAAAAAAAAGATATAAATTAAATTTAAATAATAATGTTTCATTAATTTAATAATCACATATTCAACATATTATGAATACAAAATTAACTTTGTCTATTTTATACAACATTTTTACGGCTAAATTGCTACAGTGATTTTAATAAAACTTTGCATGGAATGCTTTGGTGCTTGAGAAAGAATATAGACTGCTTCTCAGGCGTAGTCGTTTGTAAAGTTTAATAAAAACATAAATAGTAAAACATAATATGAAACAAAGCAAAATAGCAAAATACCGAAATAGTACATCTCGAAATATTTTCAATAATTTTCCCGAATGCCAACCCTTCGTTTCCAAGGTTGGCGTTTAACAAGGCGAGCTTCGAAACCAATTTTGTATTTTATTTCTCTCAAGTGGGGAATCTAATCAATACACATTATACCTTAAACGGGTTGCTATGTTAACTTGTCCCTAGATACAGGTTAATACATCTTGATAAAATACATGCGTACAGAGTGGAGGTTGAAATCTATTCTTCATCCAATTTATGAACAATAGTTTTAGGTTCAATAGACTCAGGAAATTCCCACCATAATATTTACCGTGTCTCGGAGAACACGTTAAGCCGTCATTAAGAAATCAGCACCCTTAAATATACTGACAACCAGTTCAGTCTACAAAAATTGTTAGCCCACAAGGTTGTAGAGGACCGATATTAGTCACTACGTAGAAAAACCGATATTTAAATACAACTGGTTGAATTAGTAGCCAACAGTAAATAATTTTAAGAATAATATTATCAAAGAGAATTATTTATAAATTAATCTTCTTAGATTATATTATTAATTTTTTTTTGAGAAATTGTTAGCCTCTGGCCACGGTACTACATGGCTCAAATGTTAAGCAATTAACAAATACTAAATGATGTATAAAAGTAATATTTCTGTAAAATAATTCAGATAATTATTAGGGAAATGTAATGAAATAAAGGAATATAAATGAAAAAAAAGTTAAATTCGTTCAATGTTCTCATAAAACAAATTTTAAGCCAAAAAAACACAGCAGGGTTGCTAGCAAAATATTACCCCCGAGCGTCAAAGCCGCTACTTACAGTTCCGTAATTTTAAATTAACTTTGTAATTAATCTGCTGTACAGTAAAGCAATATATTATTATTATTTTTACTATATTTACTATATTTGTCTTTGGATTTTTGCAATAGAAAATAAGTACTTTAGTCAAGGCTTTTATGGCACTTGAAAAAGGTCGGGTCCGGTTGAAGGTTTGAATTTTAACATAAGTGTCAGAGCAATCAACTTGAACGTTAAGGTTTTACACGTCTGAATTAAAACGAGTTGCCGTATTTTATACTAAACACAAAAAAAATAATTTAATGCACCTTTGATACATCCCCATATCAACACCCTTTAAGAGTTCACTGCTAGACCTAGGATCTAGACTTATATCACGCTGGCTTGGCTTTGTTTGTTTTATTCAAGTTTTCATTCTCTTCTGAGTGCAAAATAGTCTCTTCTTACGATACCCGCCTGGTGAGAAGGGTTAGTAGTACTTGCTAGATATTGGATAAAACGGCAAACGAAAAAAAACACACCTTACTCAATAATGGCTGGCAACAGGGAGGATTTATTCGTAAACAGGAAACGAAAACCGAGATACCTTCACATGAGTTATATACAATATTAGGTTTTTATTAATTTAATATATTGGACATTAATCCATTACTTTTAAAATACTCCATATTCTAATCTAGTCTTCATCACCACTCGGTGCTATAGTAAAGTATCCAAAAATAATACACAGACGTTTATATTCTAGTTAAAAGAAGATTTCAAAGCTATAAAAGTTTCTATGACAAGGAGTTCTATTTCAGTCTCTCAAGTTTGGAAAACTTAGCATTATTAATAAAGGTAGAAAAATTTACCACACAGCTTAATAAAATATTCCAGAAATTAAGATATAATTACAAAACAGTTTAAATTCAGATAACATGTTCCAGACAAGTACTCCAAAACAAGCCATCGGTTAATAACAATATTTCTTCGTAAAATGAAAATTACTTTCCTCCTTGGATATAAGTAATGTAAACCTTAATTATGTATCTTGAAATCCACAGAGCATTTTCACGAAACATTATTATTATTAGCAAGGTCATAACTTTGAAACAATTTCCGAAACACAAGCGACATTTTACATACGTAACTTATTTTACAACTTTCGCCATCACGAAATTGTATATTTGTCTCAATGCAATAAGTAATTAATGAGGAAGTATCAATAAAATTGATACAATGAACAAAATTTTTTTCAATTATGAATTCGTTTGTAATTTTCTGTTAACTGTTACGCTTTCACGGCTAAACTGCTTCACCAATTTCAATGAAATATCGCATAGAGTGACTTGTATTCTTGAGTAAGGAGATAGGCTACTTTTTAGCGCAATAATCGACCGCGACCGAATCGCAGGTAAAGGCTAGATTAGTTTATTACGATAAATCTACAATTTTAAACTTAATATGTAACTGTGGAACGAAATCTACTCTACTGTTAATGCCGACTTATCAATATTAATATTATAAGGTTGACGAGATTTGATATTTAGTTTGGTTATTGGAACGCCTTTATCTCAGGACCAATTGGTTCGAATTTAAGAAAACATATTAGTGCTGTATAGCTTATTTATCGAATAAACCTACATGCTATATAAAATCACGATACGACTAATAACTATCGAGCATCAACGAAAAATGTTGGGAAAAGGAAAACAATTATAGGCTTAATAAACTCAAATTGATTTGTTTGCACGTTCGGCCTAGTGGCTTAAGTGGTCACCTTGTCGCTTTCCACTTCGCCTAGTGTTGTGGGTTCAAATCCCACATGAGACAATACTTTGTGTGATTTGCAAATTGTTGTTCTGAGTCTGGGTGTTCTTTGTGTCTGTTTCATGTATGTTTGTAAAGTCCCCCTCGACACAAGATGTATATTCCTAACGCAAGAGCTCTCAGAAAATAAATTTGGTCTATCCACTTCAAGTATTCTGAACTTATATATATTCAGCTATTCTGGCTTACTTGAGTAACGAATATCTATGCAACCTTGAATTTACAATAGAAGAAAGATTTAACTAATCTAAGGTTCTGGAAGTCCTACCAAGACTGCCTCAAGTCAATACAGTTGTAGATATAAGACGTTATCGTAAGAAACTTGCGTAGGTTTAAACGCAGCTTCCTGACAGAAGCCTATTAAGATATTAATTGAGGCTCTTGATAGCAAAGTAACTAGATATCGAGAGACTCTCCAAATACTTACTCGCTTATAAAGTACAAAATTAATAACTTATCAACTCAATCGTCTCTAATTTGGGATGCGGACACAAAATACACAGAAACCGCTACTTATTTTACAAAAAAGGCTGTTAGCCTTTAATGATTCTTTTTTATAACGAAAGAACCATGGATATGTACCATTATCAGCCTATCAAAGAGCATTGCTGGACATAGACCCCTCCAAATGCACGCCAACTGGTTCGATCCTCGGTTTCTCGCATTCAGTTCCTGTCAGCCATCTTGATAGTGCAGGCAGCATGACAATCAACCGCAATAGTGTGGATCACCATGCCGCATTGTTTCATTGTCGGCATTCGTAATGAGAATGGTGGCATCAGGCAGAGTAGAGTCACTTACGTAAAAAATTGATAATTGATGGTAAAAATATAAAAAACTAGCTTTTGCTGGCGGCTTCGTTCGCACAAAATGTTTCGTACAAACCTTCCCCTAATTTACCCCCTTAAGGCCATCCCTAAGGGGGTAAATTAGGGGAAGGTTATTTTGAAAAATACTAAAATCAAGTACGTATTTCATTACTTTAACTGCACTATATCTTAACAAAACTTAAAGCAAACCCAATCACAGGAAGTAATTTTTCATCACCTATTTTACTCCTTAGGGGTGGCATTTACGACATTCCTTTCTTAGTGCTCGCTTACGTTACATAAAGAACCTACATGCAAAATTTCAGGATTTAAGGTCCTGCGGATTGAGCCATGCGTTGATATGTGGGTATCTTGGTCAGTCACCTTCCTCTTTTATATAAATAGAAGATGAATGAAGAATATTGTCGGCTTGAACCAGACAACGGAAAATGAACTGTTAATAGTTATCTCCTTGTTCCTTATCACTTACTCCTATGCCTAATATTTTTCACAGAGGATTATCGATCCTCAGTAAAAAATATTAGGCATCTCACAACGTAATGACTATTCAACCTCCTTCCCAAGACTCCATTAAGTTAGTCCAAACTAAGTGGTGTTCGTCATTAAGATTCATCAGATTACTGAGGAAATAAAATAGGGGCTTAAGGTAGTGACACGAACTAGTTATAATATGGTATCAGCGGCTCCTTTCAAGCTAAGGTTGTTTTATTGTGTGTATTGTTATTTATAATTCACGCTTCGGCATCCATGGGCCGGCTTGACTGGAATGATACCACGGCCACAAAGAAAACCAGTGTGAAATAGGGCTAGCGCTGTGTTTCACTCAGAGATTGAGGATTTCAGAAGCACATACCCCAACCCCTTCACCATCCCCTTACCCAACCCCCAAAGACCGGCAACACATTTGTGACGCCTCCGGTGTTGCGAGTGTCCATGTGCGATCGTATCGATTACCATCAGGCGTCTGCTCATTTGCCCTCTATTCCATAAAAAGGACATATTTAATATTAAAACATTTTTAAAGTACTATACAAGTAAAATAAAAAAATAAGTGTCGATTGGTATTACAATTCACAATAATTCCGTAAAGAAGATTTGTGCGATGGAAAATTAATTCGCTTAATCTTGGTAATCATAAAATTTTAAACCTAATTTTGAGTAAACGCAGTTTGCCGACTACTTATATGTTAGGTATGTGTTTTATTTTTGTTTAAATTATGTTAATTATTATTACAGTAACTAATAAACTTTCTATGTTGTTCCGTGAAAAAAAACATTTCATCATTTAAGAATTGTGCCTGACATACGCTACACTACATCATATTGGCTCATGGACCCAACCGCAGAAGGCTAACACGTAAATATAATGCAATGCATTGCAAAATTTTACTAGGTGGCAATTTCTGTTTAAATGAATCTATTAAGAGAAATAATATTATAATATATTATGAATCTATTACGAGAATAAAATACTATTTTATAAGCTAGAAAGCTAAGTAAAACAAAACGCTCCAAGTAGTACTAACATGTCATTTCCTTAAACATGCGCTTTTAGCGTCACAAGTTCTTAGTGTGAGGAGTTTCCAGCGGAGTTTGAGCGTGAAAGAGTTACAGTACTTGCATAATTAATCGCATTTTAGTTGGCTTCTTTGTGTACGGGGTTGGGATAAATGCTTATGTTGCCAAAAGTCTTTTTAAAAACGAAAATATGAACAGAATAATGGAATAATACTTAACCAAATTTTTGAAACATCTAATATATAAAATTCTCGTGTCGATGTACCCGATATACACACAAAATTTAATAAGAATTAGTCTGGCCGTTTCGGAGGAGTTTAACAAACACCGCGACATGAGAATTTAATAGATTAGATGTCGACTAGGTTGAGTTAGTAAATGAATTTCGTCATGACAGAATGGAAATTGATTAGAGCCAGATTTATTTTGACCGGTCAGTAATCCACATAAAAACACATATTATTATAAATACAAGGGTTAAGGAACTTTTGTGGAAGAGTTTTTTTTATTAATATTATTTATTATTACATGGCATGTTTTTTATTGAGATAATGATAAAATGTGATTCAAAACATAATATAACACAAATTAATGATTAATATATCAGATAATCAATCGAATAGCAGCAAGAAGTTTTACTTTTCATTACTTCGTTGTTTCATAAACTAGTTCGTAAAATCTTCTTCTGATAAGATAACAACCAGCCGTGTCGGCTATTCCTCCTAATTTCAGGTATTAAAAGTCTTCAATTCTTAGTATTTGAGTCCTTAAGTCTTCGTCGTGATGAAATTAATGATAAAAAATATAAAAATGAGGATGACATGAAATGGGGTCTGTTTTTCCCATGAACTTGTTGGCAAAATCTTCGGTGTACATAATTTCTACGTAAATATTAATAGATAAGATTATATTTTTACAATACACTACATATTTAAATTTTAATAATTAAAATAGCCACTCAAAGATCATCTTTAAATTTAGAAACTAAAAGATGTTTTGTTGAAAGCAAACTCTACAAAGAAGGAACATCTTACTAAATTCAGGGAAACTCTGTGACGAGCCTATCATAACTGCCCAAGAACATCAAATTTTAGAATACAACCTTCCGTTTAACACGCTAAAATACTTGACAATCTAATTTCAACTCTATTCTATTGCCACAAAGCCTAAAAAGAAATCTAATTAGGATTCCCAACTTTGAAGACATGTTTGAGAAGGATTATGTTAAGTACGTTAGCCAGAAAATGTACCAAGAGATTTCAAGCATGTGCCGCATTTTCTGACAAAACTTAATATTTTTGAGTAAATATTAAGTTAAATGTAGAGTATAATAAGTTGAGAGTAAGCAGGGCTTAATTGATATGTTTAAGACTGATGTTATTGGTGATGATAAGGTTAATATTTAAGAATGAAGATCTATAAACTCCGTTTAAATTAAAAAAAAGTTATTTTTCATATGCATGGTTCAATAGAATATATATAGATAATAGGTTGTACCGGATTTAGACCTTTATAAATACATTCTGGTACCTTAAATAGACTCATTTATGATTTAATACCTTATGGTGATAGTGATTCTGGTAAGGAAGCCAGAAATTTCTGAATTCCGAAATTGTCCTGCATATAACAGCAGCTATGTTGGTTACTTTCCTCCTAAAGTTCACGATATATTGCAGGTAAAACCCTAAAAAATATTTGCTATGGTAGGCACAGACCCTAATTAACTTGGAAATAAGGCCAGTAATAATAATGAAAGCTCAACATAGAAAAAAATACTTTAGCGCTCTAAATTCCTTATTAAGTGTACGGATAAAAATAAGAATCTTTAATTTAATATCACTACCTGATAATGTCATGCATGATGTTATACTTAACTTATGACACAACGCCATTTTGTCCCAAGCTAATCAAAGCTTGTGTTATTGGCACTAGACAACTGATATAAATACATATATACTTTTTTTACATATTATGCACAGAAAACATACAAACTCCGAAACAAACATTAGCAGATCATACAAAGATATGGACACCCGGGAATCGTACCTGAGACCTCAAGCACAGCAGTCACATACACTAGCACTACACTACCGAGGCAATTACACTATGTGGGTAACTTTAATGAGGAAATGACATATGTTGTGTAGTTGTTGAATTTGAATGCCCACTTTCCGACTCCAAACAAAATACATACACCATTATTTTAATACTTGCCAAAGGTAAAGAGCTAAGGTTTGGTATACACAAGGTATGACAAAATTTTGTTCAACCGGTGACATCGGCAGCTTGATTCATGAATGTGTAAATGTTATACCAAGAAGACAGGAGGCAACACAAAAATAACATTGTACAAATTGTATTGTATTATTTCTGAAATAACAAACGTATATTTCGATAAATTTCAAGACAAATTCAGTTGATATACAAACATTTATGAAACTAGATCTTCAAAGTTATATCTTTTTATACAATATCTTTCTATTTCGTCAAAAATACGCGTACTTTCAGCTCTGTTAGGGTAAAAAGTTACTGATAATGTAAAAGTTATAGAAAAATAATCGTAAATGAAATATGAACATATTTCTTGGGAAAGGAAATAGGGCGTAGTATTTCATTTCATATACGTTCTGAAGGCATAAATTGGATATATAAGAGTTATATTCAGGATGTATGCTCTATACAAATCTTGGAATGAATGAGTGTACATGAGTAGAAATCAAGCGACAGAAAAAGCTGTTTTTATCGGTATAGATTAAAAACACAGCCATGGAATATGCCCAAATAATCCGTAAAAGCATAAATTCAACAGCTTTATTCAATTATTAAGCTATAACTACCATAAAAATAATGTATCACCTATCTTTGTGTTGAAAAAACAGTCTCTAAGTAACTAAAAAGCCTTTTAAGTTAATTATCAGAAAAGTTCTCTCTTGACTATGCAGTTGCAATTACAAGAGGTAGGAAACTATACGTTATATAAAATACAGAAATAACGTTATCCTTAGTTTAATGCTACTAATGATAAGATAATGAAAGCCCGTATTCTACCGAGATTAAGTCTAGTTCTGTTGCATCATTATGCAGCTGTAGATTTTATCTCGCTTAAAAAATAAAAACAGCATATTTTTCTACTGCTTGTAAACTTACAAATACACTATGATAGAAAATTAAATCATATTAATTTCAAGTAAGTGACCGAGCACAGCAGAAAATATAAAAATAGACTAAAGGGACACAAGAATGAGCTAGCCAGGGACCTCTTGAACCCTACAAGCATAACTCGCCTAAAAAGATGGCAAATACTAGACTTAGAGTCTAGACAATAGTGATTGGCGGAACTCGTTGGAACAACCCCAATAAATCCTGAAAATACCACATCTGATTATGGCTTACGCCCGATCGCAGATTGTACAAGAAAAAAAAATATTAATTTCAACAAAGAATAACAACAAAAATTTCAAATTTTATCTTACCCATAGAGTTCTTAATTTATGGGATGTCAAATTTGACTATCCCATTACTTTCATAAAATTTTACATGTTGTATAGGCCTGTTAGGCCCTGACTGGTTGTGCAATTTTTCGTTTCACGGTGTATATACGTTTTACTCTGTACGGTGCACTCTCATGGTAGCTATGAAGAAAAAGATCTTTTAGAGCCCTGTATAAATTTAATATGTTATATAGGTTTGTTACTAATAAAAAAAAACACTAGAAAAAAATTACTGTATTAACCATGTATATTGCAAGATTGGACCCGTTTATGCTGCCTGTCAAAAAACTTCCGCAATACATTTCTTTCGAAAATATTGGAACGCACGGGTTCAATGGCGGACATGTGCCGATTTATTATTAAAATCTATCTGTCGGACCCACATTCACTCACGGTTCAACAGACGTCATATTTGATCCAGCATTCTAGATATTCGCCGCGTTTGTAGTTATTTTCATTATAATATATACTTTACTAACGGAAAGTTATTTAAAAAACATTGATTTCAAATTTGGATGTGGACTCTATTGCATTAATTGTGAATTTTAACACAAAGAACATTTTAGTATCCGAATGTAATTACTTGCATACGCAACTTCTTCTGTACTCTTAAGTATTTTCTTGAATGCGTATCAAAATACGAATAGTTTCATGCAAGTAACTGCATCAATCGGTAACATGAAAGATATACAGTTTTAAATTCTTGAAAATTATTTCAAATTTTTCGTTTATGAACTTATAATTTGTGATTTTTTTAAGATGTTTAAGTGTCTAAGACAATTCATTCATTCATGATATTGTCATAAATTTCCCCCTTTATTCCGTGCCGTTATCCCCTCGGATACCACCTCCTTTGGCATGTCGGACTCGAACCGACTAAAATCGCTCGCCATCGTGGGTACTAGCAACCGAGGAACCAGGCGCACCATAGGAAGTAAAACCCTGGAACCCCAACGTACCTCGGGCCTCCCACTGTTTGTAGGTGTCCCCCTCCTGTGTAGGAACCCTCGCGTCCATATTCTATACAGAAAAGGGCGCGAGTACTTCATAGGACTCGCGCTGCCATCCCGACCTGTTTCTGCTAGGGTAATAGGTGGCCTCACCTGTCACCCTCAGGGTTGCACTCATGGAGTTGATTTTTTTTTCACTCATGGAATTATCAATTGAACCTAATTAAGGTTCAATTGATAATTACGAATGCCGATGACTTCACACATTTACAGCAAACAGGTTAAATAATTAAAATAAGGTAATATTTACATTTACAAATTAACGGAAAAATATGAAACAAAAACTTACCACACAGTAAAAATTAAACCGTGAATTAAAACTCTGATTTTCAGGAGGCCTTTTTATGATTTTTCCTTCATAATTTTTACGTGTACTGACTGTTTATTTTTCCGACATACATTGTTCATATTCTCATACATCATGGCTTCCCTACGTGGGTACGTATGATATTATGTTAACTTTGAGGAATTTATGTGACAGGCGTACTAACGGGTGGTGTTACGAATTAATTATCGCCTTCAAGGGTTGCGGTTAATTAAACAGGTAACGGAAACCGTGACTCTGGTGAATGGCAGAATTATGTGTTCAATGAGCTTTATAGAGGAAAAAAATTAGAGATTTCACCCAACGTTATAGTATTCTTTTTTAGAGCATTCCAATAAAAACATGTTCTTAAAAAAAATTAACTTATTTACGATGCTTCATACATTATATTATGATCGTTCATTTGTAATCGTAATCGAATATTCTCACTATAGCTTAAAGATCGGCCAGACTATAGAAAATTGACAATGAAAAAATTACTTTCTGGTAGGAAAATTCTGATTACATCCCTTATATTCTGCACCCAGCGTCAGGTAGTTAATAGCAACCTTATCGTATAACGAAGCAAATAGTTTTGCTATTATTTGGTAGATGAAAAGGAGTAAAGTTACACCCCCCTTCCCCGTAAATTGTCACGTATTGTTTAATTCAAAAATTTCATTAGGCATCTCCTCTTAGTATTTGTTCCGTAGTAGTTACTTAATCCCATGATAAATAATTTCAGCATGTGTTTATATTATCTTTATTGCTCATGTAGTTGTTAGAATAAATTGTTACTGATTTGGCTCAAGGGACACATATAAAAGCTGAACAAGAAGATGATTAAATAACTTTTGTTAACGTTATTATAGAACTTTTGAATAGGTAGAGGCCTACTAGTTGAAAATTTCTACTAATTTGTTTCTGTTGACTATGGTGGTATATGTGGGAAAGAGGAGATATCCTCTAATAATAATATTGTTACGAACACGTGACACAGTCGAATGGTTCTATGAGTCAGTTAAGGTGGGGACGGTACCTTTATAAAACGTCGCGATCAGAAACAAGGGACTGTTTCTTTTCAGATCTCGCTCTTGTAAGGTTTTCTAACAATTATCCTAAATTTAAAGTAGCTTTACCTGGTAAATGATTTTTATCACCTGAGCACACTGGTGGCCGCTTGGTGGAGCGCGGCAGTTGGGACCTAGCGCTCAAATTGTGTGCTGACATTTTTAAGTTACCTACTTTTATTTCAAGAAATATAGTCCTTTGTAAGGTTTTGAAAATAGCATCGATTATAATCGGATAGCTAGTAGATTTTTCAACTAGTAACACATGGAGTGGAGGGCAACATTGGAGGTAATAAATCGCCAGGGAGGGGAAGGTGAAGTGAGTTAAGGTGATATAAAAAGGACGACCATAGTAAACTGGAGATGGACGCTAATGAAATGTAATTGCAGATAGTTATAGCAGTGTTTTGTTGAAAAATTACTGGAGTTTACACTCCATCCACCCCTCTTCATAGTGACATGGGTCACTCCTGAGTCATACGTTGCATAGTATTTAATTTCATTGCATTTATGTCTTTATATTCTAATTTATGTCGCATGTCTATTTTGCTGTTTGTGTAACGAATTATTATTTAATCAATTTACATTTTTAAGAATTCATGTCCAGTAAGCTTTTATTTAGAGTAATTAATAATTAGCTTTACTTCAAATTAACTATACGGTTCATATTTTTGTTTGTAGGTAAATAACTACCTAACTTTATATCTGTATAGAAATTAAGGTTTTCAATCAGCACTTGCCTTCATTGATTTTGCTACAAATAACGATTCCAGCCTTAATATAGTATTATTTGGCAACTCGTGAGGTTCTGTAAAAAGAATTTTGCGATAAGAGATTTTTAGTAGGTAATTGCATAAATACCTACTAAAAATCTCTTATCCATCCATTATACTTAGTTTGGAGGCCAAGAGACACGTATGTGTAATTTTTGCAGTATCTATAAACATTTTTGATTTTGATTTGATTTCTTATAGTTAAATTATTTCAATAAAATAATTAAAATGAGAATTCATTTTAATTGATTTCATAATGAGCAATAACTGTTTAATGATTTTAGGGGAAATTTATGATCTCGCTCGGGAACATGATTGTGGCAATGTTGCGCTGATAGAGCGCGTAGAACTCCGCTGTCTCTTTCTGCGAGCAAGTTTTGGTTGCGAAGGAGATGGTGGAGCGAGACCGGGAGAGGTTTAGAACTCTCCCAGTCCACCAGGCCCGGGAACGGGCCAGGTACCGCGGAATACTCAGGCGCCGGAGATCGCTTAACGATTTCCGTCCTCCATAAGCGCAATCCTGAGGGTGACAGGTGAGGACCCTAGCAGAAAAAGGCCGGGATGGCAGCGCGAGTCCCATGAAGTGCTCGCGCCCTTTTCTGTATAAAATATGGACGCGAGGGTTCCTACACAGGAGGGGGACACCTACAAACAGTGGGTGGCCCCAGGTACGTCGGGGTTCCAGGGTTTTACTTCCCATGGTGCACCTGGTTCCTCGGCTGTTAGTACCCGCGATGGCGAGCGGTTTTATTCGGTTCGAGTCCGACATGCCACAGGAGGTGGTATCCAAGATGATAACTGCACGAAAAAAAAGGGGAAAATATATGAGAATATCTTGAATCAATAAATTGTCTTAGACACTTAAACATCGTAAAAAAAACTTAAGATAATGTTTCCAGTTTATAGTATCATTTTTTTATATAGACAACTCCCGTACTAGAAATATTTCTATACCGCGAAGGACTTTCTAGACACACATGAAACGGTCAAATGGAACGAAAATTTAATACTCAGAGTCGTCAATATACGTTTTGTATCCCAACGTATTTTTGATCCCTCTCTAGCTTTAGTGCTTTATGCTGATCAATCTACAATTTAAC
The DNA here is from genome assembly GCA_003709505.1 of Hyphantria cunea. Classification (NCBI taxonomy): domain Eukaryota; kingdom Metazoa; phylum Arthropoda; class Insecta; order Lepidoptera; family Erebidae; genus Hyphantria; species Hyphantria cunea. Next base: position 682,723 of record PKRV01002730.1, read on the forward strand.
ACCTGTACTTAAACTAAATTTATTGAAATATATTCCGTAGTAATAACATAATTCACTTTAAGAACCTAACATATAACCTTTTTAAATATTTTATCAGGATTGTACATAAAATGCCTTATCATGCATACACGAGTTGAGAAACCTATTCTAATATGTACAAGAACAATACTGCCCTTGCATGAATGAATGAACTCTTTGTTTTCGATCAAAGGTTGAATCAAATCCATTCAAAATTTTCTGGGACGACTCAATATTTTGCTTTAAATATGACATTTATTTAACCCTACAATCCGTCCATTAACCATAAGACTCATTAATTAATGATAGAGTAAATTTACATCACTTCGATATTGAAAATTGTAGAGGCAACGGCACTGCTTGAAAGATGGACACAGACTGGCGAAGACCAGTGAACGATTAATGGGCTCGGAGAGTAGAGCTGCTGACTAACAAGCCAGGTTAGAACTTAGGAGTGCATATCTCAGATACACAGACACGCACGCATACCCCCACGTACACATACACCCACATATAGATATAGAGAGGTTTACTTCACACTTTGCATTTTATTCTTCTTATTTTAGATAATTAAACCTTATTTTATAATAAATACTCATTATGCTAAAATTTCTACGGAGAAAGGAGCCGTAAGCCAAAATACAGGTTTAACGAAACTTGTTTTAACTTGAATAGTAAATTTTTGTTTTCGCGCAATAAATGTTATTATTATTATTATAAAACCTCTCCATTTTAGAGAAGACCCGTGGTCTCGAGTGGGGGTCTTTCAGAATTATCAGGATCTTGTCTGTCTGTGGTGTCTTATGTTTCAGGAGCAGGTTTAAATGAGCGTCGCGTATCAAATTTAAATTGGAAAGAGCGGGCGCTGCCAGACTTACAATACATTATAAAATAAATTATAATAAAATAACCTATTGAGAGAATAATAATTACGAATATTAGAAATACAAGTATAGAGTGATACGTCCCATCTTTCACAATATGTGGATTTAGCCGGTATTCAATGGGTTTTAGATCTTCTAAAAGAGTTTTCATTCTGCTTTTATTTTCGGAATAAAAAGCGTGGCTCCGTTGTATCCATAAACACAACTATGTATGTGTGTATGGTATGATAGCTTGATTTAGATCATGAGTACTTGGAGACGGTAGACTTATTTCAGGTAAGGCTTGAATTAAGTACTACTATTTGGTATTTGGCGACCCTATCTTTTTGTTCTGGTATAGATGACGAAAGATGTCAGTCTGTTAATAAAACGGTTCCAAAAAATTCAAAAAGAATGCGCCATATGTTTCAATATTTTCTTATGATTTATTGTACAAATACCCAGCTCTAAGAACCTTTGTATTTTTATTTCACATTACATAAAATTTTGCCATTTATTGCCGAATAAATTGAATTATATTTCAATAACACACTAAGAAATTGTTCTAGAACTATTTTAAGAAATTAAGTGTTAAATTACTTACAAATGAAATGTGATGCCACTCATGACATCAAAACGTCTATTAGAGTAATTTATACAAGACAAAACAAACACTTTTCTTTTACTTATTTGTACCGAAAATAATCAAGGATTGCAGTCGATCTCTTTGTATTTGCTCCGTGGTGACTACATACCAAGAAGTAGGCGGCTATTGTAAACATAATTAACAAAAACAGCAGCCGTCGTTTACCAAACTAATTAAACAAACAGGATAATAAATGTTCAAGAAAATTCATGCAAATGAGAACAAACTACGGACAAGGAAAACTTAATACTAACCAACTGCTAACTCTCATAAGTTCATATTCTTAGAAAAACTCGTCGCAAAATTAATTTTACTAAAATTAAACAGATTTTTAAATTAGATTTAAACATAAACAGCTTTTGATTAATTAAGCAAGATATTTGTGGCGACTTCCACATACAGTGGCAACAAAAACATATGACAACGCCATCTACCGAAGATACACTGAACATCGGAGTAACGTAGTGTACGAAGAAGCTACTAATCCTGCATGGCGCAATAAATGTTCTCGAGCCGATTAACATATATATAACTTCCCGACATCAACCATTGGGCAGTGGCCCGCCAGGCTTGATCACCTCGCCTGGTCGGAGGATCCTTCCTTTGTGATGGAGGGACATGATACCCGTTCCTTCACATATTCATCGTGTTTTTACAAGTAAACCACTTTGTGGCAGTACTGATACTTACATTGTAAAACAATGCATACATTGAAACTGTTTTCTGTATTTTTAATGATATTAACAAATGTTTTTGTTTCTTTAGTTCGAGAAAAGATCTTTGATAAACTACTTATGCCAATAAACAAACAAACACATTTATTATACCCTGTAAAAACAAAATACATGTTCTAATATGAATAACGTTTATATTAACCAAAACATCATCATCTTCATCAGTCTATCGCAGTCCACTGCTGGACATAGGTCTCTCTAATATCACGCCACTTAGTTCGATCTATGGTTTCTCGCATCCAGCTCCTGCCAACCGTCTTGCGCAAATCATCGCTCCACCTGGCCTATGGACGTCCTACAGTATTTTATAAGTTGTAATGATTTTAGAAAACTATACAAACTGAAATTTTGAAAATGAGTAATGTAGCCCAATTACCTCTTTTGTAAAGAGATACAACCTGGGTTTTCGTAGGTCAGTGATGAGAAATGTAACTCAACCCGCCCTTTTACAAAAGTCATGGTGCAAGTTATATAAAAATAAACAAAAAACAAAAATAAACCCAGAGAGACCTGAAACCGACAGAAAAACATTTTAATCAAAGATATTACTTAAAAAAATATTAAAGAGAATACGCAAAGCCCAAATCAATATATCAGAACACCCGCTGCTCTCTGAATACCTCCACTGGCCCATAAATAAACAGGGCTCAAGATTACTTCTTAATACAAGCATTTCTTACATTACAAAAACAGGCCACACCCACTTCTTTATACAGGGTGGATTAATATTGGATTTAATGAAAACCTTTAGAGAGACATAAATCACAGGGCCATTGATGGCGGCCTTATTAGGCGGGGATAAAGACTGTCACGGCTTGGCAGCTATTCAACGTAAACATTCTAACTAATAGATTTATTGAATATGTTACTCGCACACTTGGTGTTAGGGTGTGGGACAAGTCCTTGACAATCTTGATGTATTTATAATTTACTAGCTGATCCGGCATATTTTCTACCACCATTAATTTTATTTTTGTATTTTTTTTTACCGGACTAAATAAATATGATCTCTCAGATTTTCTTATAAGTTTCTGCTATGCCAACCTTGTTGTGACAATAACAAATATATAAAAAATAATTATCCCATTTGGTGCAGTCGACCGGAAAATAAGCACGTACATACATTTCAATAATTAATTTTATTTATATATGTAGATTAGTAAAATTATTGAGTTAAATAAAAGTCACACAATATAAATAATTTGATGGTGGTAGGTTTTGAAAGATGGCTTAAAACTGTAACTGTCTGTATAATAAACTTAGCTTCTACAAAAGATAGCGGCCAAATTGTGTGTTTTGTTAAGGAGGTACTATACAATTAATGATCGAATTTACTTTCGCTTGCCCTGGCTCCTCAAGTGTCTTTCAGTCGGGGCGTAAGATCTTGATTTAACTTTTTTCTACATCTAATTTTGTCAATACATAAAAATATTCCATGGTGCGACTGCAAAAATCGATGATAAGTGCAGGATTTTTTTTGATTTTAAAATTGCCTGTAATTTCTGTGTTAGCTGGTAAGTTAAATATGATTTAGAGCACGCAATCTTAACGAAGAGGATTCTTTGTAATATTACGCCATATCATACATGAACAGGTTTTAATAATATTTAATATGATCCATGAAACTACACCATGAATATATAAAGCATGTAAAGTTTAATCCTTTTGTTTTATCTCTCATAAATCTTCTTATGAAGATTTTTAAACCACGATACTTGGAGAATATTTATAAATCCTTAATCGCGATTAAAAGAGACTATCTTCTTAAAGTGGGTATCCCATTGTGCCCTTTTTTCACAATAAAAGAAATCGACGTACAGCTCCTAAAAGAGAACAACAAAATGTATAAACATATAATGTATATACATATAATTTTTTTATGGACCTGCTTTTAAAACTAGAAAATAATAAAAAACTAAGAAATATAGAATGGAAAGATATTTTAAGAAATTATCTTTCAAAATATTTAATAGTAGATATAAACAAAACTCTATCCTATCCTACTTAATATTATAAATGCGAAAGTTTGTACGGACGTTTGTAACTCTAACACAAAAGTTTACTGAGCGGATTTAGATAAAACTTTAGCCATAGTGGTAAAAGCTGGTAAAATGCAGAAGTATTTTTTTTATAAGTGTGTTTATGGTATAATTTGTAATGGTGATGAAGGTTGATATGATGGTAAGACATTATTATCTCTCATGAACACTTACAACTATAATTATTCATTTAATCTATTCTTCATTAAGTTCTACCTCTCGGCATCAGGAGGACGTTTGTTTGGATTTTGATAACCTCACACTGGCGGTATAGCTCTGGTCAAAGCTATTTGTGTCAAAGCGTTACTATCCCACAACATGTCATAGTATTCTGTACAAGATAAAAACTGCAAGTCATACCTTAAAAGCTTTGTAAATATCCCAATGTACATAACAGAAGGAATATATGTAGGGTTACGTCACTTAGCAGTTAGCCTTAAACAAATACAGGCGCTGTAGGTAAGTACACAAATATTTTCGCGACACTTAAATGCGGCTGCAGCATGTTGGCATTTACTTTGTAAAGGGTAGGTTTCCGTGTAATACTGATATTGATACAATTTACATGTTATAACCGACTTCCGAAAAGTTGCTTTTTTACGTTTGTGTCTTGAGAACTCTGCCATTTATTAATTCTGATTAGGAGGATTATTTATTTTCATATAATTTAAATAGAATGGAAAATTGAAGTGGATAATGATCCACTAGGTATTTATTGCTAGGATTCAGGATTTGGCAGAGTTAGGATCCAGGATCCAGGACGACAGTGGCTAATGAGCCACTGTTGACCTGGATCCTGGATCCTAACTTTTATATCGGAGCTCCTATATCGAGGATTTCATTATCACACAATGATGTGCACAATCATTTGTTCCGTATGTGATAATAATTTCTTTGTGATATGTATGTATTCAAAAATATATGTGTGTGTTACCAGCAGTTTAGTTATGCTGTCATCCCTTAATAATGTTGACCAGGCTCGTAGTTAAGCAAACATTTCGCTAATAAATTAAGTGTGCCTAAACAATATATTTGATAATTTTTCAATATAGGTATTTATTTGCCCTACTTTGTTGTCCACGAAGTTCAATTTAACAGCAGCAATAAGCTGAGTGCAACCATCGTGAAAACGAACAAATATAGATAAGGCTGCTTACATATGAATTGTGTACGTGTTTCAATGGTATTTGAATAAAACACAACATTACCAACTGAATATGAAACGGAAAAACCTTTTTAACGAGAACTCGGTGTATAATCTGTCTATCCACATTATTTTTGTTAAAGTTAATTAAGTTATCGTTGTAATTTTTTTACATATACATTTGTTAAAAAAGTGAAAAAAAGAACCTGTCCTCTGCAATAGTTTGTCTTTTACATTGACACACTAACACTTAAGGTGAAAGGTGAACTGTACATTAGATGAAAATTAAGACAGTATCGTTACTAAGAATCTTTTAAAGTGCCAGTCTTTTTAATATTAGGGATTTAACTCTATCTTCAATTTCCACAGCAAAAGTGTCTTCTGCAGTTTAGTAAAATACTCAATACATAAAACAACATCGACAGCATAAAGACAGCAGAACAGAATATAACTTAGGACGGACATTTAATGGACATCCTCTCTCATTGTCATAGTTTTCCCTCTTCTTCCTCTCCCCTACGAGATAATTAAAACTTTTCTAAAAAGATTCCACCAGTTTGGCCCTCTTGTTAAAATTACCTTTCGTTTAACAGTATAGAAGTTGTTAAATAAAATTGCCAATAATAGATTTAAATTTTTGTCACAACGAATCAAAGTTAACGTTGTCCAATTAAAAAAACATGCTGTTAAAGTTATAAATAAAATAGTTTCTACTTTATTTCTCTGAAAATGACACAATCCAACATTTCTAACATTCAAAGTTTTCTTTTATCGTTTTTCGATGCGCTACTCTAATTTCTCAAATATTATTTCCATTAGAAACGAATGCCAAATGCCAGATGTTTGTCAGCTGCTGTCATAGTAGTAATACATTTTCATATGATTATTTATTTTCTGCATTTTATTAATACGTACGCTTTATGAAAGCTTTAAAATGCAAAAGTTCTCAACCCATTGGGCACTAATATTGACGCCATATAATAAAGTTGTTCCTCATTTCTTATCTATGTCTTATCAATTCAATCACAATGTGACACAGAAAAACGTAACAGAATACAGGCAGCTATATGCATCAGTTCAGTAGATTTTCTATTTATTGGTTTAACTTCTTTTTATTGTATAAGGTGCAAACGAGCAAACGTATCACCTGATAGTAAGCGATTGCCACCGCCCATGGACACCAGTAACACCAGAAGTGTCACAAGTGCGTTGCCGGCCTTTGGGGGATGGGGAGGGGGATGGGGGGAGGATTGGAGGTATGGGCCTCCGGTATCCTCACTCACTCTATAAAACACAGCGTAAGCGCTGTTTTACACCGGTTTCTGTGAGGCCGTGGTATCACTCCGGTCGAGCCGGACCATTCATGCCGAAGCGTGGCTCTCCTATAGTATTACTTTACTTTAGTCCAAGTATACTAAACACCTAAACTAAAGTGAAACTAAGTCTAATCTATCTGTATGTACTATATAAATGTTGTAATAATCTTAATGGCTATCAATAACCTTTGTAAAAGCTACATTTTTATTGGTTAAAACTAAAACATTTTATTTAATTCTACTCTGGATAAAAAGACCTTATTTACTCTATTCCAACTTTTGCAATATAAACACGATATTTGTCTCCACATACATGTTTCATTGAACAAGCAAGTTTGCTAATCGAGGTTATTTACACAATGCTCCTTAAATATAAGTTTGCCCCGAGTATTTGCTTAACCCACATATGAAACTAGAACTCGAGAGGCAATTAAATTGATCTTGACGATAGTTTTGTCTTCAGCAGTGGATAAATATACACATCTGTAAGTTATAACTTTGTTTAGATGTAAAGAGGTTCGAATATATATTTCTTTCATTTCAAAAATCAAGACTTGTGCCGTACGTAATTAAACATAATTTAAATGTGTGGTCTTCAATATTTTCTAATGCCTGGATGACGTAGAGGCTTACACGGTCACGTCACTGCTTGCTACTGCCTTCAGTGTTATGAATTCGATCCCCCACATGGATGCCCCAATAGGATGACCCAAGAACGACACTTAATATGATGTAAAAATTGTTGTTCTGAGTCTAGGTGTATTTTGTGTCCTATTGACACCGCTTCATTGTCATTTTTAAAGTAATTTAAATGATACCATACCAATCATTAACCTAATGACGGTAGTATAGAAACATTCATTCAATCATTCTAGTGAATTGGTAGTAGAATTATTATTTTTGAAAATAAACTATCTTATTCAACAGAAAAATGTTTAACGATGTATTCAACGACAAAATACCCACAAAAACATCGCTGGAAAAAAATGTTTATCTACAGATTGCGTAACAAGAAGCCGCACAACACTTAGAAAACAATAACATGGCACCTGCGAAAAATATAACAAAATATTTTTAAAGGTGTCTTCAAAGATAGAGACTTGCGAAAGACATTGACCTCAGTCGCTTTTTGTTCTTTATTCTTGGATTTAACCTTCTCTGGAGTGGAGACCCGAGCCCAGCAGAAGGACATTATGGGTTGTTGATGATGATGATGACATGGGCTCTTTCTCGGATCTGCACGTCAAAGTGCGTTTTTCGTGTTAATTTAAATAGGGTTTTCATTAATTTCGATGGGTTATGACTCATTTATTTATGAACCACATTGTGACTCACTAAATCGAATTTAGTCTTAACTATTCAGCTTTACGTGTGGTTTTGCAATGGGCCTCCTGCGTTACATATTATATTGTCATTATGTCATGTCCCTCCAATACAGAAAGAGGATCCTCCGCCCAGACGAGGTGAATTTGCCTGGAGGGTTGCGGCCCAATAGTTGATGTTGGAAAGTTGCATATATAGCTTATCGTTGCGAGGACTTCTACATCACGATACAGGATTGGTAGCTACTTTTTAGTTCATTGGTGTTTGCGATAGATGGCGCTGTAGTATAATATATTTTTGCGTCATCGTATATGGAATCGCCGCACGTAATTTAGAATAATAACTTTATTTATTTCTGTATAATCTCACAATCATTTATTAAAGAATTTATCGACGGAAAATTAATTGGCAGCACCTCAAATTCTTGATACATTGTTTATTACGAATACATTTATAGTAATCATGTTTAATGATATTAAGTATTTTTTTAGTATTACACTAATATACTACTTTCACTATTACAAAGAAACTCTGATAATACATTATTTTTTTTATTCATGCTAAGCATCAAGATATACGTACTACGACTCGATGATGCTAAATAAATAGCATGAATAAAAAAGAATGTATTACCAGAGCTTAATAGAAAAAAAAAATACAATATTTTTTAGTTTCTATTCAATTTCAGAATGAGATTTCTTTAGTTGATAGAAACTAAACGATGAAACTATTACGCTAAAGAGTTGATCACTAAGCGCTAACTAAACGCTTTCTTAATTAGTTCTAGTACTTGAATAATACACTTGATTGAAGAGAGCAAATTGTACATTTCTAAAACAATTTATTCTGAGAATTAGAGACTTGATAAGATTCATTTTATGAGACAAATATTTATTAGTAAGGATATTGTAATACTTATTATTACTGTATACCAGGTCTTAGGACAATGATATTACGGTCAGAGGGTGTTCCATACATTTAAAAACATCTTTATAATTATATCTTTCTTCATTTCATAAATACTTGTAATAGTATATAGTAATGTCTGATCTCCTGTTAAGCAATGCCTAAGTAGAAAACTTAAACATCGAAAATTGTTTTAAGATCTACTAAAATAAATATTGAGAACATTAGGTACCCTTTTGAACCAATCGCAGAGCGTCATTTTACATATATATATATATATAGCTTTTATTCAGACAACATTATTCACAACATTTTACAATGCTTTTCTCCTAGTTAAAAATTACTGTTGAATCTAAAGTGAAACAACGACATCGACAACATCGTCCGTTTGCCCAACTTTGGCAAAGGCCTCCTCCAACTCCTTCCATTTTGATCTACTTAGCGCTGTTCTAGTCCAATCTTTGCCTGCTGTTGCTTCAATTTCGTCTTGCCATCTTCGGTACTGTACTCCTCGGTTTCTTTTTGCGTTTCTTGGATATAATATGATGTTTTTACTCCATTTCTCATTGCCCCTTAATGTATGTCCTGCCCATCTCCACTTAAGTTTTCTTATCCTTATGGATACGTCTTCAATTTTCGTACGTTTCCTAATTAGCTTGTTTCTTATTCTGTCTGATTTCTTTATGTTTAAAATGCTCCTCTCCATAGCTGTTTGGCATGTTCTTAGTCTTGTATTTTGAGCTTTGTTGAGTGCCCAAATTTGACACCCATATGTGAGAACCGGTAGCACACACGTATTATACACTTTTGTTTTAATGGACATTTTGATCTCAGTATTTTTCATAATTTCTTTTAAGCGCCAGTAACTTTTCCATGCGTTGCCAATTCTTGTGTCTATTTCTTTTGACATTATTTCGGGGGTTGAAATCTGTTGGCCTAAGTATGTGTACTCTTTGACGTACTCGATTAATCTTCCATTAATAATAATAGGGTCTTCTGTTGCGTTTGTCATGGTTTTAGTTTTTAAGATATTCATTGTTAGACCAACTTCGAGGCTTTCTCTTTCTAAGTCTTCTAACATATTTTGAAGATAATCTTTAGTTGTGGCGAATAGTATAATGTCGTCCGCAAATCGTTAGTTTGAAAGATGTTCTCCGTTTATGTTTAGCCCATATTCATCCCATTTTAACTTGCGAAAGATTTCTTCAAAAACAGCTGTAAATAGTTTAGGGGAGAGTGGGTCACCCTGACGAACACCTCTGTTAATTTTGATTTCATTTCCCTCTTTTTCTAATTTAATTTTTTCAGTAATATTGCTATATATATTTTTTACAATTCTTATATATTTATGTTCTACTCCTTGATTCTTTAAACTCTGCCAGATGTTATCATGTTCTAATGAATCAAATGCCTTATTGTAGTCGATAAAACAGCAGTAGAATGGCACATTAAATTCTTTATTTTTTTCAAAGACTTGCCTTACTACGTGGATGTGATCGATCGTTGAGTAGCTCGTCCTGAAGCCCACCTGCTTCTTAGGTTGGTTTTCGTCAAGAGTTTTTGTGATTCTACCTAGAATTACTTTTGCGAATACTTTATAAATATTATACATGAGCCTGATGGGTCTATAGTTATTTATGTCATACTTGTCGCACTTTTTGTGAAGCAATATTATCTTTGATGTTGTCCATTGTATTGGTATTATTTCAGTGTGTAGTATATTATCAAAAATGCGTTTTAGTAGAGGCGAGATATCGTTTTTACACATTATTAGCTTCTCATTACTGATTTTGTCTGGGCCAGGAGCTTTATCTATCTTCTGTGTTTCGATTGCTTTAAGTATCTCTTCAACCAGTGAGGGAGGTACACTATCGTTGTTATTTAGAACGATACTACTTTTGTGGTTCTTACTCTTGTACAGGTCTTCATAAAAGTTCGTTGCTATTTCTAGGATATCGGATCTCTTTGTTTTAGTCTTGCATTGTTGATCATTCATGTTGGGTATCCAATTTGTTCGATCATTTAATAACTTAAGTGCTCTTTTAACCCCTCCTGTCTTAGCAATCTGGTGCTCAAAGATTTCAAGTCTATGAAGTTCGCGGTCTCTTCTCATTTGTGATTTTATACTTCTGCTTAATTTGCCGATTTCTATCCTTATAGTCTTCGTTTTGTTGGACGTATTGATTAGTGTTGACCTTTTGTGTAGTAACTCCATCGTTTTTTCAGATATATTTTTGTCATTTTTCGACTTACCCTTATTGCCAGTTTCCGATCTTGTTGTTAATATTCCGTGCAGTATATTGTATTTTTCCTGGGTACTAAGATCTTGAAAAGATGTTTTTGCCTCTGATCTAAGTTGTTTTTTGATGGTTTCCCATGCTGGTTCATTATTTGCCGTAACAGGTTGTTCTTTAATCTTGAAAGGCCGACTTAGTTTTGAAGAATAATATGATGTGTTTAAACATGCCCTGAGCATTCTATGGTTACTATTAAAATTGAGGTTGGCGATGGTAGCACAGTTATCAAATAAGTTGGGCCTATCCGTTAGGACGTAATCTATTTCATTTTTAAATTGGCCATCTGGTGATATCCAAGTCCATCTTCTGGGTGTTCTTTTCTTAAATTGACTGTTCAGTATTTTTAAGTTGTTTTCGAATGCCATTTCGAGAAGTTTTTGTCCGTTTCTTGTTCTTTTACCGCTGCTATAAGGGCCAAGTGCTATGTTTTCTCTCAATCTTGGAGTCCCAACTTGCGCATTAAAATCTCCCATTATAATAAGATTTTTGTACGTGCATCTTTTTATGGCCGTGTTGATGGATGAGTAAAATGATTCGATTTCTGAGACGCTGGATTGTTCTGTCAGAGAATATATTTGTATTGTAGACCATTTCATAAAAATCCATCTAAGTAGATTAGATGGATTTTTATGTTCAGTATTGCAATTCTTTCTGATATGCCAACTATTCCTTCTATAAGGTTTTTTAATTCTTTTCTGATTAGAAATCCCACCCCATGTCTTCCTGGTGTTTCTCCTTTGTAATAAAATATAAACTTGTCGTGTTCTTCAATGGCTTCGCCATTTTTTCTTACTTCGCTCAAGCCAATAATATCCCATTTGATTGCTTCTATCGCCTGCAAAAGTTCCAGCAGGTTTTCTTCCGTCCTCAAAGACAATGTGTTAAATGTAGCTATATGTAAATATTTTGTATTTATTTGCTTCTCGTTTCCATAAGCATTAAATGTGGAAGATGTGGATGTATATGGAGTGTTTGGAGGGTAGTGGTCGCTTTTCCCCGCGGTGACCGGCCGTCTTGGGGGGTATGTTTTATTTGTTTTGGTTGGTAAGGGTGTTTTGTTGGTGAGGTATTGTTTATGTTTTCGGCTGCCAATGTCTATTGTTGGTTTTTTGTTGCTGTTGGCAGTGTCAATGTTGCAGATTTACCCCGAGCTACATAGTTTAGCAAATTGTTATTTCTATTAATCTTTCTTGGGGCGGACGTTGATGGCTGGTTTGGTGATTTGTCAGGGGATTCAATACAGTCTCTTTTTCTTTTATCTCTTACGTCTTTAGACTCTTTTATGACGATCTTATCTTTATTAAAATAACAATTTTTTCCTTTCGCTCTTTCTTCCTTTAGTTGGGGTAGGAGTTGTTTCCTTTTTTCCAGAGTTTCTTTACTTAAGTCTTCCATGATGTAAATATCTGCAGGGAGTTTCTTTTTGTTCTTGAGAACTTTTTTTTTCTGCAGTTTGTGGTAAATGTTACGAGAATAGGTCGTGGCTTGCCATTTTGATTAGTTGCTCCAAGTCTAAACGCAATGTTTATTTCTTGAGGGTCAATCTGAATATTCATATATTTTTCTAGTAATTTAATAATAGATCCGATCGGAGGCTTACGTTGTTTCTCTTTTATGCCAAAAAAATTACATTATTTTTCTTCTATTGTCTTCCATATTTTTAATTTTGTCATGTACGATCGTGAGCTTTGCTTTCAGACTTTTATTTTCTTCAATAAGCGCACTTAACTTTTCGTTGATACTTTCTGAAACCTTTTTAGTGACTGCTTCGGTTATATCTTTTGTTTGTGCCGCCATTTCTTCCTTCAATTTTTGACAGAAAAAATCTTGATTTTCTATTTTTGTAATTTGTATTCGGTAGGAATTTAAATTGTACGTGCAGATTGGCAGTACTGATTTGGTTACGTTGGTTTTTAGATGACAATACCAGATTTTAGTTGGCAACACCGACCTTTCTGGTAGTAGCTTCGGTTTTGGGTTGGTAACACAATTATTATGCTTGTCAAGTCTGTCAGATGTCGTTGACAGCCGACCATCTAGTATTATGTGGGTATACAGTATAAATGTGTCACCGTTGTATATTAACTCTTACCTTGAAAAATGTAATGAAGAATAAAGTATAACTTTTATTTTATTTCCTCGCACTTTGAACACTTTAACTTCTTAGTTTATTCGTGTGTTGATCACTTATGTACTCGTTGGCGCCAACAAAAACACGTTCACGGTCTTGATAACGATAAGTGGAATTTGTTTTAAAACGATCAACTGGGGTGCGTGTTTACCGTTTGACAACTTTTTGACAACCTCATTTTACATATAGAGTACTTCAATTCAAAAATAATTTTGTGAACGATAAACTCTGTGGATATATATTATATATTTAGTTTCAAACTGATTGGGTAAGATTCTTCGCGTTTTGATTCGTACGAGAGAAGTGAGCGTGATATACTTCCTTTGGTTTAGCTTCGCTGTAGTCGGGTAGAAAACCAACTACGGAGAAGCTTAAAGGTCTAATTCGAGTTCAAGAATGAGAAAATAGATTTAATTTCTTTTTCTTGTTTAATGAATGAGCTTCTATTTCATTAAACGTTTCTCATCAAAAAATTTTTGAAAGACCTAGATTGATATGTAACAAACTAGCCTATATTTTCAAAATGTAATTTTAAATTACTTTCTTGCTAACTTACAAATCCCTTTTGTCGGTGAAACTTGATGTTCTGTCTCGGATTAATTCCATGTCAAGTTTGGGCGTGGTATTTTGAGTGTTTCTTTATGGTATAGGACACAAATGAACAGATGGGACAACTGAGAATAAATGAATATCACCTTCCAAGGACACTTTGTATTCATGGAGAACGGTAGTCGGATGGGATGGGGTGGAGATGTTTGAGCAGACTTCAGAATGAAAGGGGAGAAGTGATTGGATTACAGCAGCTATCACTCGGTGAAAAGCCACAAAATTATTGCTTCAAATATTTTTTTTCACTCTACGCAAAGAAGACCATTATATGCCATAGTCCCAGTAACTCTCCCACGTAAAAATTATTTAAGATACCGTCTATAAATAAATTCATATATGACAGCATCACCAATAAATAACACACTGACTTATGTTCAATGTACTTATTTATACTAACCACATTGAATTTACGAATTAGCGTTGGATAGAATATGCAAATGTCACAGTTGGGCAACTAATCAGGAGTACGTCGTTCATTTATGAAGTGCATCCAACACAACTAGCATATCTCTCATTTCGTGTATGTCTGGTGTTATATAGTATATGTTAGACGTCGGTTCATTCTGGCTGAATCAAAACGCAGAACTGTTAGAAGTTTAACTTGTGCACCTGTGAATGTTTGTAGTATCATAATGCTTTATTAGGTTTAAGTACGGGTGACCCATGGCTTGGCTTTTTGGGTGGGCTCAATCGAAATGGTTCCCAACCTCGTAGAAAACCTTTGTTAACTTTCTATCTTTGTCGTGTTGGCTCAGTGATTTATGCCTCTCCCTCCCCCACTTTAGGTGGAAAATTTTGACTGAGATACCCAAATTCTCTTAAACACTTATCTGTGAGTAAAAACCTACTTAACTTACCCTAGAAGCCTCTCGGTACACTTACCCTAAACGATCGCTACAATATTATGGTTACCGTTGAGCAAGCAAGTCTAAACATCATTGCAATAATATTTAGCAATTGGACGTGCGAACTTAGCATCTTTGTGCATGTCGCCGAGTCAAATCTGTAAACTTACTGTTGCTAAATGTTATAAATAACGATTCCAACCTCGTTTAAACGCCTAGCTCGTTTAAAACTGGATAATTACTGGGTATACAATACAATTTATTATAACCTTATATTTTAATAATCAGCAGCGCAACTTATGAATAGTGCCTATTGTTATTGACGTATGTACTCTTTTTATACAACGGCACTTACTGTTACACAATCCTGTATTATCAAATAATAATTGTATATTAACAATCATTAGAATAATTATGATAAACAATGTTTGATATTATCTGCTAGGTTTGGGAATTTAGTACTGAATTGGGTCGGGCCTGTCAGTTGTTATAAAATGACGTCGGTTGGATTAATGCGAGGACATTCATATTCTAACCGTTCTACTTTATGTGCATTGGAGAATATTATAAGTTTGTGCTAATATAACGTATTGCTTTGCCGCTATCTTGACTATCCACGTTACAAATTATTACTGTACCCGTAACCCATTTATTTGTATGTTATGTATGTACGTAGTCAACAAGAGAAAACTTTATCAGGTGGCGCCTAAAGTACGTTTCTCCCAGAATATTGAAAATAAGTCTTAAAATTTCAGATAAAAGGTTTCATTTCCTAAGCAATAACTAAAGCATTAATAGCTACCATTTAATTAATCACGTACAAAGGCCTACATCAACGTATATAAGTACGGTAATTGGCTTTAAACTTTCATTACTTAACTCAACTAGTGAAGTTGGAGTAAACGGTCTCAAAAGGCGTGACATCGGGAGTAAGATCTAAATGAGAGTTAAAATTTGAGAAACTTAACCAACGTCCGAAAACTTTTGCGTTAATAAAAACCCCAAATTCCCCTAAAGTATCCATTAGATGCTCAAGAGAACTCACTTGGAAGTTTCTGTATGTATATACTTAGGTACTACTGTCGTTATAAATTCAGCCTGTCGTTTGCTTTGAGAATGATATCTTTATAATAAAAAGGACTTATTTTTAATAATAAATACGAAACCATAAATAAATAAATGTATACTTTCATAGATACCTGTAAATCAAGAGTTATATGGGAAAGGAAATGAAATACAAAAACCTTTTTTCCACAGAATTAAAAGAAATTCGTAACCCTCCTCCTCTTCATGAGTTTCTTTTGATTCTGTGAAAAAAAATTTTTTTTATTCGGTTATGGTTCAAACGAATAGTTTTTATTACAAGATTCTGTACATTCTGTTAGTTTATTTTCACTTGTGTTATACACATGTTGTCCGTATGGTGACGAATTAAGTATACAATGTGTAACCGGGGTGGTGACACTTAGCATTCTTATTTATTCCATGCGTGTTAGTAGACGAGACTAAGGGAACAAACCACGCAGAACAACATCACTGCAAAAATAATGAAAACTTCTATGGTCACCGGCGTGGTGCAATAGGCCAAAACCTTCGTTTAAGGGAGACGGTTACATCCAGCAGTGGACTTTTAATAGCTGATGATGATGATAATGATGATGAAATACAAATGTATTGTGACAATAACTTAATCGAATAGGTCCACAAGTCATTCTAATAAAAGGAAAGTTCCCACTAAATTGGATGGAACATAACTTACATGAAACTAATTATGTTGTCTTTATTATTGTTATTCTGGTTTTGTTTTATCTGTATTCGTAAATTCTCATTTCAACGGGTAGGCCTATGTCCAGTGGTAGACTATCAAAAGTCCACTGATATGATGTGATACTGTTTTTAATAATCTACTTTAAAAAAAATAACTGTTGGAGTTTTCAGCATCGCGTAAAATGCCAATACCGTTAATGAGCTGAATTGCTTCATTTATTAATTGACGCTTAAATTGCATCGTCAGTTGACTGATTTTAATTTTAATTAAAATATTGAGTAAAACATTATTTTGACTTTATATAATTAAATACGATTTCGAGAAAATTAAAAAGTTGTTTTTGGGCACCATATTAATATAAATGTTACAGTGGATTTGGCTTTTTTCATATTACCAGCTACATCGAAAGGATGGCAACGTATGTACTAATAAAACATTCACTACATTGTAAAATATTTCTATTATAGTTATTCTGAAATATGAGCTACATTCTATAAAGTGTCATCAAAATCCATTCCGTAGTTTTTGCGTAAAAGAGTAAGAAGCATCCATAAATTTTTTTTTAGCATTTTTAAATTTTATAAAATTTAGAATGGGGCTATGATAGAATTATATGATATACACACGTATATATTAAAAAAAAGGTAAGGGAAGAGAGGAAGATCGAGACACAGTTATACATATCAGATTAAAGAAAGGCGGTTGCGACATATAGGGAGGTCAAGAAAACGGCTCTGGACAGGGAGAGCTGGATAAAGCTGCATCGACAAGAGCGTAGCTCTTAAGTTAATGATGATGATGATTAAAAAGCAAAGAAATACTTATGTATTTTGAAAAACTCAATGTAGGAGAATGATGCTGCAGCAAAAATGAGCCGCTCGACCAGAGTGATACCTATAATTGTTTTTATGTATGCCAAACTGAATCTACTCTGTCTGATGGAAAGCATGAGAAGAATTCAAGAGTGGTGTTCACCTAGGAATGCGGACAATGCTATAATGCAGCATGGTGACTCACACTGTAGTGGCCTATTGAAATGCTTCTGTATCATTGAACCTCCGGTTTCGCACTCACCAACGAAACACGACAACATGAATGCTGACATTTTAGGTTTGTCTTCTTCCAATTACAAAATAGATTCATAATTCTTGCTATTAGATATATATTTGTCTGTACTGAATGCACACAAGCGACTGGATTTCATGGCATCACCTTAACATGCTTTTATAAATCACTGCTGGACAAAAGATTCTCCTAGAAGGGAGGTTTTAATCTAGTATTTTTCCGTTGCCCATACAAGTTGGTGTAGGGTTTTTATAAGGTCTTCACTTTACAGTGATGTTATCCTGAATAAATTGCTCGTCATAGGTGACACTCAGAATCCTTCACCACACGGAAAAATTCTCAGAACATTAGTATATTTTTTATGTTTAGAACATCGAAAATAGCTTTCACACGATGTGAAACTATACGGCAAGTAACGAAATTATTTATACCTACGTTCGACATGCTCGTCATCAGCGAGGCACATTAATCATAACACTGTCACCGATGTTACAGCCTCACAAACTAGCTGGCACATGTTACGTAAAACTTCTATTTTCTTTGAAGTAATAATATAGGAAGATATTGTGGAAATTACGAAAGTCTCTCACCAATCTGTTAAAACTAGGCTTGGTCATCTAAAAGGGCTAGTATAATTTTGGTATTTTGCTGTTGTGAATTAAATTTATTAATCAATTACGTTTACTAATATTTTATTTTTATCTTACACAACGCCATCTAGTTTTAAACTAATCCGAGCTTCTACTATGAAGTCTAGATTGACTTGACTTGGACTATAAGAATACAAGACAACTGTTCGTAGAGTACCTAGACAAATTGTACCTTAACATAATAATTCTAGCACACCTAGTAACTCGTTACAGCATCATCTCAAAGAAGAGTGGCAAGACAGAATCCCTTGCGCAACTAAATCCGCCTGATCTGAACAATAACTTTATTCCATATTTTTGTAACAATAATATTAAGTAACCTAGACGTGGGGGTGTGTGGGGGCGAACCACAATCTTTCGCCCCCAGCCAACCTCACCTGCACGCGGTGCACCCTGCTAGATAACAAACGAGGCTCTGGCGACCGACCGATGGCGGTATATCCATCCTAAAAGGCGTAACTAAATACAATAGGCCGGTGATGGGCAGCAGCGTCACCGGTGCAACAAGTTACGCCCTGCGATCACCAACCCGCCTGCCCAGCGTGGTGATTATGGGCTGACCCCCTCCATGAGTAAGCAACAAAAGCCACGGCCCCCAGT